>VBSM01003143.1:18276012-18318333 GCA_008086735.1 Cheirogaleus medius
AAAATCTAGGTTTCTCTCTCTCTCTCTCTCTCTCTCTCTCTTTCTCTCTCTTTTTCTCTCTACATTTCCCTATCTCTCTCTATCTCTCCTCTATTACCCCTCCTCCCTCAACTTGTCCACATGAAACAATCCTGACAGTCCTCAACCCTGAAATGTGAAAGAGCTTTCCTTTCCTAGGATTATGCCTCTAGCAGGCCCAGGGATTCTGAGAAGCCACTGGCCACTTACTGAGCGGTTCTGTGGGTGCCTCAAATGTCCCTTGACCACATGGGCCCAAGGGCGGAGTCTACTTGAGAACAAAAGAACTGCTGAAAGGCAGCCAACCATTCAGCTTCCCTCTATGCTCACTTAAGTAATCTCAGCATTTGTATTAATACTTCTCCCTCCCCAGACAACGTATCCCTTAAAATAACCTTCATTGGCACATCATTTCTCACCAGGAACTGTACCCTTTTTCCTTCCAAAGTCCTCCAGTTTTCTCTCTTCCAGCACAGGGAGAATCATATTTACTCAGAAAACCACAGTGTTGAACTATAGCCCTTGGTTTCTTAGAGTTTCACTTTCTAAGGGAATTTTGCAGCTGGTTCCATCTGCTTTTCCTGATTTTTTTCTCTCCTCTTCTGCCCACACTGATTTCCTCCCCAGGTCCAACCAGCACCCAGCTCAGTGTCCGTCCCTTCACCACACTTCTCCACGATGTCTTCTCTGCTCAGGGAAGACACAGCTCAGCAAGCCTCCCCTTATGTCCCAAACCGTAAATGCTCAGAAAATATTTGTTGACTTGTACCAACTACTCCTAGAACCTTTAATACGTTCTGGGAATATTTCCCCCACGAAACATTTCATATAACTAATTTAGGATTTTTATCAAAGCTCTCCCTCACTGAATGCTTTTTGTTCATGTGGCTTAACAAGAATTGCCCCTTTCCTAGGAGTGGATAAATGAACTACTCTGAATGATAATTATGTTTATGTGAATTATCCACGTGCATTTTGAATTCTAAACTGGCCTTTCCTGCTGCTTAGCATGCATCTGAGCTATTACCTATCACCACCAGTGGTGTGTCTGAAGGAAAAGCGACAAACTCTAATGTCATTCATCCAAACACAATCTCCTGTGCCTTGGACAAGGAGAGTGGTCACTTTGGTTTACACTTCTAAGTGCTTACTCTATGCCAGACACTATTTCAAGTGCTTTATAAATATTAAGTAATTTACATATCATAAAATCCTCTGAGACAGATATTAGTATTATTCTAATTTGTCAGCTGAGGAAATTGAAACACTGAGAGGTAATGTAACACACTCAGGGTCACACAGTGAGTGAATGATAGAACCAGCATTCAAATGCAGGCCATCTGTCTCCAGAGTCCATGCCCCTAACCTCTACTCAGTGCTACCTCACCAGTAACAATAATTTTTCGATTAATTGCTTTCAAATCTCCCTGCAAGTCAAAAGAGAATTGAGATTAACTTTTATTTACACAGAGTCAATGTCCTTGCAGGGTGCTGTGTACATAGTATTTTATAAACCCCACCATTTTCTGGAATCAAGTGCTCATTTAAAGGAGCTAGACTTTGAACTCCCTTTGAAATATAATCATCTCATACAAATTGCTCCTCCAAGTTGAGCATACCACCCTCCAACTACGTGCAGTAGGTCTTTGAGTAATGTCATTTCGTTCAATGTCATTTCATTATACATTGATGAGAAAAAAAATCAATGCCCAGCTAGAGCCACTATCTGTGTGGGTTTTCTCTGGGTGCTCCGGTTTCCTCTCACATCCCAAAGATGTGCACTTTAGGTTACTTGGTGTATCTAAAATGGTCCCAGTCTGAGTGAGTATGGGTGTGTGTGAGTGTGCCATGTGAGGGAATGGTGCCCTGTCCAGGACTGGTTCCTGCCTTGCTCTCTTGGCCTCCAGGATAGGCTCTGGTCACCTGTGACCCTGAAGTGGAATAAGCAGATTGGAAAATGAATGAATGAATACAAATTATTGTAAAATAAAAATTTGTAATGTCTACGATAATGATACAAATGCACAATAAACAATGCAGTACTGAAGAGCTCAGCGAGGCCACCATAATTGATATTGTTTGTTTTCAAGCTGCCTTATGGTAAGAAGTGCTCCTTACAATGTTCACTTTTCCAACACCGATTCTTTGATTTAACCCACCAGCACTAGGACTACTATCGCTCACTGATTCACAAAAACTTGGGAAAATAATTTTCTTGTTTTTAATTAATCTTTCTTAAATGTATAGCTCACACTTATTTTAATGTTGAATATTAAAAATAATTTGTGTCTTTATTTAGAAATTCAGTGATGTTTTGTGATGGCATATGCCAGAAGAACTTAACTATTGTTTATATCAATTAGCCTACAGTAAAATTGGTTTTGTTATATGTCCTTCTGTTCAAAGTTGCAGTTTCCAAGAACCTACTGATGATATTAAGTGAGGACTTATTGTACTTACAGCAAATATCCTGAAGGGATAAATGATGGAAACACATGACTGTCTTCTTGTTTTTAATATTAGAACATTATAATGAGCTTGATACCTCATAAAATCTTTCTGATATCCAAATCACATCGGACGGTAATGGGCTTTCCACTTCTGAGGTCATTGGATTCCATATATAAAGTACCTATTAAGCAAAGCAGGATTTCCTTTTTTTCTCTCTGAAATCAATGAGAAGACCCCCAGGCCTGATATCCTGGGATTTACCAAACATGTGTTGCTCTTATCTAAATCTTTCGTATTGTAACAGGTTTTCATTATATCCCTTTATTTTTCATGATCTCTAAGGTTGGGTTTTTTTGTTTGTTTTGGGTTTTGGGTTTTTTTGTAATAACACTGGGAAGAGAACTTTATTGCCCAATAAATATTTGTCCCAGGTATGCCATAAAGCATAGTTATGAAGGCCAAAATTTCCCCTAAATTGTCTGTTTTCCACAATCGTGTTCCTATTTTTCAACATTGAAAGCGATGAAGTTTATATTATTCACTGTTTGTTTGTATCTCTGTTCATAACAAACATAGATATGTCTTGCTAAAGTCCAAATGATTTTACTTCCTCAGGACTTTTTTTTTAATTTCAGAGTATTATGGGGGTACAAACGTTTTGTTTGCATAAATTGCCTTTGCACTGCCCAAGTCATAGCTACAAGCGTGCCCATCCCCCAGACAGTGCACCCTACATCTGTTAGGTGTGAATTTACCCATCCCCCACCCCCTTCCACCCACCCGACACCCTATAAATGTTACTTCCCATATGTGCACATTAGTGTTGATTAATACCAATTTGATGGTGAGTACATGTGGTGTTTGTTTTTCCATTTCTGTGATACTTAGAAGAATGGGCTCCAGCTCCATCCAGGATCCTATAATACAATAGGAATTCCCTATTTTTAATGGCTGAGTAGTACTCCATGGTATACATATACCACATTTTATTAATCCATTCATGTATTGATGGGCACTTGGGTTGATTCCACATCTTTGCAATTGTAAATTTTGCTGCTATAAACATTCTAGTGCAGATGTCCTTTTTATAGAATGTCTTTTTTTTCCTTTGGGTAGATGCCCAGTAATGGGATTGCTGGATCAAATGGTAGTTCTACTTTTAGTTGTTTGAGATAGCTCCATACTACTTTCCATAGAGGTTGTACTAGTTTGCAATTGGCATGTTGCTTCCAATTCTTTGACCAGTATAGTTCCTTTCGTAGGTCATATAAATTCCTTAAAAAATGGCAATTTACTGTGAGCTTGTGCAAAGCAGGATTGCATTAACTTCTTTGTCTGACTAGAGCACCACAAACTCCTTTTAAGCACTTACTCTGTGCCTGGCACTCTACTAGTAGGTATATACAAAAGCAAATAAAACAGAATTACCTGCCCTCAAATAGCTAATGGTTCAGGGTTTGTAGGAAATTTCCCAGATTTCTTACTTTGATCAAAAATGGTAGTTCAGAATCCTATCACCAAACTGTAAGAATATTTGGCACTAGTTACTCTGAATTCATTCATCAGCTTAGAAAGACTCACATAAATGTTCATCTGTTAGGTCTAGGCCCCTTCCTACTAGCTCTCAGAATCTGCCTGTGATTGGCCTAATGTTATGTATCCTTTGATAAAGCAAAGATCCTTAGCACAGTCCTGTCAGGTATTATTTCCTCTTATAGATGAGGAAATTGAAGCTCAAAGTGAACACAGAAAAAAACAGAACTTTAATTTGTATATTATTTTATAATTTTCCTGATATATATATAATCTCATAGCAGCTACAATGATCTTTAGGTAAGTCAGATCAGATCTCTCTTACTTAAATCCCTCCAATAGCTTTCCATCACACTCAGAATAAAAATACCCCTTCTTTCTTCTCTGACCTCATTTTTTAAAATCTTTCATTCCCTTACTTACTATACTCCATTTGGTCTTTTGGTTCTGCAGACAACAGACCTGTTTCCACCTCAGGCCCTCTTACTGTGCTGTTCCTCCAGATCCATTAATGGGCTAGCTCCTTCTTAACTTGGGTCTCAGCCCAGCTACCACCTTCCAGAGGAGCCCTCCTTGACCACTGTTTATAGTGTTGACCTTCCTCTCCTGCCTAGTCACTTTGTAACATATTGCTCTGTTTCATTTTCTTCCTATCCCTTATTATTATCTAGATTTTTTTATTTGTTTATTTTTTTATTTTTGGTCTCCTTCCCTTGACTAAAATGTAAGCCAACAAGATCAGAGACTTGTTCTGTTTCATTGCGTAGACCTGCCCCTAGAACTCTGCTTGGCTTATACCAGGTGCTCAATAAATATTTATTGAATGAATGAGCTAATGCATTTGATAATACCTTAATGTTTTTGGATGAAAATTTTTCTAACTTCATTTTTATATATTCTCCTTAGGCAATTTCATTTACTTCTGTGGCTTCTTATACCACTCTATTTTCCTTCAGCCGAGATATTTGTTTCTGAGATGACCAGCTCTAAGCTGTACTTGACTTTTTGGGTCTCTCATACTGGTTGTTTATATAATTTTAACTTCCATAATAAAAGATACTTTGGGGTGATAGCCAAGGGGGCCTGCATTAGTATTATAAGATACTAATACATTTTAGCATTTTATTTAGCGGGAACTTAGAGTTCATCTACACCAAATCTATGACTTTAAATGTTGATGAAGAAATTGAAGTCCAAGATAATGACTGCTAAAAGTCTTATAGCCAGCCTGAGGTGAACCCAGAATTTCCAGGGCCCATTCCTATTTCCATATTATGGT
Organism: Cheirogaleus medius; assembly: GCA_008086735.1. Taxonomy (NCBI): domain Eukaryota; kingdom Metazoa; phylum Chordata; class Mammalia; order Primates; family Cheirogaleidae; genus Cheirogaleus; species Cheirogaleus medius. The sequence continues at coordinate 18,281,294 of VBSM01003143.1, forward strand.
TATTTGCCTACTTAGACTCTGCCTCTCCTTTTGTTAATGTGTTCTTTTATATATATTGATTTACTGGGCTATAATTCATATACCATAAAATTCACCCTTTAAAAGTATAAAATTCAGTGATTTTTAGTATATTCACAGAATTTTGAAATCATCCCAATGATTTAATTTTAAAACATACCCAAAAGAAACCCTATACTCACTAATAGTCACTCCCCATGTTCCCCCCACTCCCAAACTCCCTCTTTTCCTTCAACCCTAGCAAACCACTCATCTACTTTCTATCTCTATGCATTTGCCTATTCTGGACATTTCATATAAATGGAATCATGTAATATGTGGCCTTTTATGTCTGGCTTCCTTCACTTAGCTTAGTATTTTCAAGGTACATACATGTTGTAGTTTTTACCTTTTTGTTTCGTTTTTTGTTTTTTTTGTTTAACAAAACCCCATTTCTCTAACTGCCATCAATATCTGTCTTTGAGCACAAAATGAAATACTAAATATCAAATATCCTGGAAGCCAAAGGCAGAAAAGAAAAACACACAAATATATTACTCGTCTCTAGTTAGTCATAAAGGAGGCACATAGTTTATCATGTGCACAGATATTTTTCTAGCACTATTATTTTAAGGAAAATCATAGATGTAGTCCTATAATTTCACCACATAGCTCTGTCTTTTGACTATTCAAGGTGTTTTTCTTGCTTCACTTATTTATATGATTTCCAGCTTCCCTTGAGTTGGGCATTCGGAGCAGTGTTGAAAAGGGTGCGAGGACTAGCTTGTGGTGTCCTCAAATGACTCTTCTCTGTATACAAAAGTGAATTTTTGTTTAATCTTTAACCACTTCAGTACAAGCGTCGACTATAGTCGACAGCCACAGATGAACGCGCACAGCCGAGCATCGACTTTAGTCGACAGCCAAAAGCTTTTACTTTTATCTCTGCAGTTACAGTGTGTATGTTCAACTAATAAGTTACTACGAATCTGTGACCTTTTAACAAGTCCTTAGTAGGAGTTATTATAGTTATTTTCCTAAAGCTGCCTCATAGCCAGCCTGAGGTGAACCCAGAATTTCCAGGGCCTATTCCTATTTCCATATTATGGTTATTTGCCTACTTAGACTCTGCCTCTCCTTTTGTTAATGTGTTCTCTTATATATATTTATTTACTGGACTATAATTCACATACCATAAAATTCACCCTTTAAAAGTATAAAATTCAGTGTTTTTTTAGTATATTCACAGAATTCTGAAATCATCCCAATGATTTAATTTTAAAACATACCCAAAAGAAACCCCATACTCACTAATAGTCACTCCCCATGTTCCCCCATAAAGTAAAGCAAGCTTTCAGTGCTTTAAAGCTTTCTTCATCACACAAGAGCAAAATGGATTCATCGTCAATGCACAGCACAAACTATCATGCGGACTATGAGTGCCGGCTGTGGGCAAGGTTTCGCAGCCGGTGAGCGCTGTACCAAAGTGGTTAACAACAAGCCAATTTGATCCCCACCATTAATTCTCAGGATTTTTCTTCCATTCTTGATCACAGTCCTCACTTTCATCTCAAACCTGTGTAATTTTTTTTCACAACTTGATTTCTGAAAGAGTCAATAACTTTGCTGACCCTGATTTAAAAATAGGTTCCAAATAATGCAAATTCTCTAATGAATGAAAGGAGAGAGGGCAGAGAACAACACCTAGGTAAAAATGAAAAGAGGAATGTGATTGTTTGCTGCTGTATACCCATGGGTTTTCCCACATTTTTTTTTTCATTCTCGGGGGGCCTCAGAGAATTAAATTAAAATCATACTCCTAAACTCACAGCAAACTATTATCATCAGTTCATGAAAGGTCCTATTTTTATTTTAATTTTTACCTCCCTCCTACACATCCCTTCCTTATGTATTTGATATATGTCCTTGAGATACATATGTCTTTATAGGGTATTTAGTGTTGGGTGTGAATGAGTAATTAATATCGTGCCATAAATCTCATTCTATTCCTTTTTTTCAAAAAATAAAACTACTAACCCTTTAAAGCCTATTCATGTTACAAATCATAAATTGATTTACATTGAATTTATTGTTCCAACTGCTATATAGTATTTTATAGTATGTATTCACCACATTTTATTTTTCCATTCCTCTAGCAATGGACACCCACTACAAACAGTGACATAGTGAATGTTCTCAAACTTGCCTCCTTAGAGACCAAAGGAAGAATTGCTTTGGTGTGTATGTCTAGGAGAGGAATAGGTGGGCCATAGGACCAAACACACTATTTTCTTTACTGCAGCTCCTTTTGTGCATAGCTGGCATCCTGTCAGTCCCACCTCCTACTCTAGCCATTGTTGCAGAGACCAGAGCTAGGCCAGTTACATAGGCCACAACCAGCGTGGTGGTATAGTGGGGTAGTACCTCACCTCTCATTTCCTGCTCTGGGACTTCTCTGAGGCAGAGATGTGGAACACTCAGGGAACCTGCTTGGCACTCAGGCTTGCACATGAAATGGGGGTAGAGGAGGAAGGGGTTTACCGTCACAAGGCTACTCTTGACCTTTCGAGAATACGAGCCAAGGATAAGTGCTTCTCATTGTATCCCTTTGGAAGACAGTTCTAAGACAGTTTATAAGGCTCTTACCAAGATCCCTGTGGGAGGAATACAAGTTGCCAGCATTTGTTGCTAATATGAAAACACATCCTTGCATTGGTTTTCCCTTCTTCCCTATTTCAGTCCCCTACTTCCTCATTCCTGCTCCTTGTTATTATCTCTCAAATGAACTACTTGTAGATAAGCCTTTGACTCAGGCTCTGCTTTCAGGGGCTACTCAGCATATAATAGTACCCCTTAAATACTGACAGAGTGCTTTCTAGATTGCCCGCACCATGATCTGGATAGTTTGTGTGCATCACGGACTATGCCATATCAGAACTTCAGAGGGCCACCTTTGACAAGAAGCTTTGCCTCTGTTTGGAAGGCAAACATCTGTAGTTGCTCCCTCTGTGGGACTTGGCACCTGTGAGTCCTTGACTTTTCTTTTTATACTTATTGTAATTATTTTCAAAATTTAGTTGCAATATACATGTCCTGGTAATTATAAAATACCACTCCCAAACATCGCTCTCTAGTTTCTTATGACTTATGACTTTTGAAGCATGGACATTATACATACTGTAGATGTGCCATAACAAGATGCTGAAAAGAATTGCTTTTCAATACTTGTTAATATGGAAACATAATGTGATTTATATTTTCTAGGAAAGGGCGTTGCAGTCATCTTATGTCCCAGAATATGCACTTGTTCTGTCACGTTGTCACTTAGGTTTGCTTACAGAAAAAAATGATAATTCCTTTGAGTGGACTTGTGTCAATGTTAATACTTTTTGGTATGTGTGTGCCAACTCATTGTACTGGGTGCATTTTCCTGAAAAAAAGCACAAATCATGGCCACCCGGTAGCAGGGAATCAGAAAAGCTTCCTAAAGGGAACGTGTGTTGCTTCTCATTTGGGAATAGCTTTTAAAATGTCATTATCCCCTTCTGCTCTTGTTGTGTGAACAGGTGGTTAATACATACACTCCAGGAAAGAAGATTTGGCTTGAAGGTGTGGTGACCACCTCAGCTGGAGGCACAAACAATCTATCAGATTCCTATGCTGCAGGATTCTTGTGAGTAACACTTGCGATTTTACCCCTAGGGATTTTCAGGAGAAAAGGGACAGTACAACTTTGGCACTGTTCATTATTCTACCCATTGCAGGTGTGATGTTTGTTTTCCGTGCATTTGTGTGTGTCTTTAACCATTCAACAAATGGTGATTGGTGCCTTCTCTAGATACTAAAGTGTCAGGCACAGACATCAGAGCAAAGATAATAGTAACAGTAGTAACCGACCGTAACGATAATAGTAATAAGAGCTTTATTCAATGTCTACAGTTTAAAACATAGTACAAACAATATACATTTTCTCCTCTAATTCTCACCATAGTCCTGGGAGGTAAGTAACAATAAGGCATGGTTTTTGCCCTCTAGAAACATATTATTGGAGGAACTGTAGGTGATTACTACATTGTAAAGCTGTGGGAGATTAGTGCCATAATAATACTTTTAAATATATAGTGCTTAACATGTGCCAAGTACTGTCTGAAGTGCTATATATTTAATAATTAAAAAACCAGTGACATTGATGCTATTGTTTTTATAACAACTCAGTGAAACAGATGCTATTATCCCCATTTTACTGGGGATAACTTTTACTGAGGAAAGTGAAAGACAGAGTTGAAGTAACTTACCCAAGATCACTCATTTAGATAGTGGCAGAGCTTGGACTCAAACCAAGGGAGTCTGCTCCAGAGTTTAGCCTCTTCCCTGCTGCAGTAGACCACCTTCCTTTCTGCCTTACGTGATCTGCCTACAAAAGGACATTGATAGATATGCAATGGAATAAAGAATTTCTCTGGCTGGGAATATCAGAAGGGGCTTCATGGGGGAAGTGGCATTTGAATAGAACATAGAAGAATGACTCTAATTTCTATAGGTAGAGAGTGGTGGTGATGGCAAGGAGGAACATTCTAGGCCAAAAAAACATTATGAGCAAAGGCACAAAGGAAAGAGGAATTTTTAGTATGACTAAAGCCTTGTTATCTGCAAGGATGAGACTAGGGAGGGGGTTACCACCAAATCACAGGTCTTGAAAACCAGTAAAGGAAATGAAGTCCTGTTCTGTACTCACAGAAAGCCCCTGAAGATTTTGGAGGAGGAAAAGAGAGAGGGACCTGTGTTTTAAAACTTTGGCTTTGGTAATAGTATGTATGAGAGTTTGGAAGGGATGGGAAAATGAATTTGAAGGCTACTGCCATCATCTGAAGAATAACTTTAAATCCAGAAGCATAAGGGCCTCTGACTGGCCTGCACTGTCATGTGACAGGGACAAACCCCTCAGGACCACTTACTAACCAAGTGACTTGTTCCTGGTCCAGTACGGTCCTGTGGCCTTGGCTTTTTAGCTGAGCAATGTCCTCCTAAGAACTGTACAGCTTTGCCCTCAGCTTTGTGTTTTGCTACTAACAACTGTTCCTAAATATATAGATGCCATTTCCCTCTGTTAAGGCAGCTTGTTTAATACATTTGTGAAGGACAAATCAGACAAGTCCAGTAGACTCCCTTTACAGATGGAATTCTGAAAAATATAGATGAAGATAATGTCAGTGTAATTCATGGTGATGCCTTAGTCTTCTATTTCTGTGTGCTCAGCATCTAACATTGTGTAGCACAGAATTGTTGTCCAACAAGCATGGTTCAAATGAATGAAATGGAATGAGTCAGCATTTGATACAGTGCTGCTGAGAGTCTTTCAAAAATATGCTCCCCACAGGTTTGATATGAGCCCTGTTGCAAAGGTGAGAAAACAGGTTGGCAGTCAGTACTGTGGGGGCCCCTTGGAATCAGCAGAGGAACAGCTTTTGCTCAGCCACCAGCAAAGGACTGTGCTGCAGGGCCCAGCAAGCAGCCCACTTATCCTGAGTGTTTTTGCAAACATTCTGCTCTTCAGGGAATGATGTGAAATAAGAAATAGCACAGACCTTCATGGAAGAAGCAGATACCTACCTTTTCATGATCGTCAGACAAACATCCATAGATCTCTCTACAGTCACTTTGCAGAACACAGATAGACATAGCTGTTTAGATTTGGGTATAGTTCATATATCCAATGCTTGGTTGACACAGATCAGATGAAAACTAGTTTATTCTGCTCCTGGTCTTCTCTCTTACCTCTTTGCCAACCTTTTGGTCTGAACTCTTCTGGCAGCACCCAGCCCTGTGCCCTTTGAGTCGCATTCTCCAACAGGTATAAATTGCTTCCTCGGAGGAAAAAAAAGTAAAGCATTCTAGGAAGCTCTAGGAGGCTAGCAAGAAATTGAAAAGAAGACATTTTTCTGGCCTTTTTTCAATGTATCTTATAACTGTGAGCTCACCAGGACAAGTACACATGAACATATGAATCAGAATTCTTTGCTACCAAGTATTCAAGAGTAATGTTTCCCCATCAGATATTTGAGATTCTTTGGTGCACTACAAATATGCTTGGCATGCTGCTGAGTCTCCAGCACCTAGTTAGTGACTGGCACATAGTAGATATTCAATAAACTTTTGTGGGATGGTAAATAATGACGGGGTAGCATCCTAGGTGGGATATACCAGTCATTTTACCAACTTTCTCTACCTAAGCATAGAAGTGAGCATTGGGAGACATTTATTTCCCCTCCCAGGAGCTTTTTATTACAGGAGGAAGATGAAGATAACTTTAGTACTAACCATTCCACTCTGAAAGCCTGGGGAAGCAGTGGTTCTGGCCATAGTCGTTTTTGAATGACTGGATCCTGGATGTGCATAAAGGGATATGGGATTGAAGAGAAGGATGCATATTCTTCCCTTTCATTTTAGAGTTTCTTCAAAAACTCCCCATACATCAGTGAAAAAAAATCAGGTTTATTAATTAACATTTTTCTGTTGTGTGTATATTCTATGCAGGTCACTATGCTAGGCTCTGTAGAGGTAAAGTGAGAATTTGATACTGTTCTTTTAGATGTGTATACACAGGCATTTATATACCTAGTGCTTAACCAATGACTTACATGGTCACACAAGCATTTTTGCATGTCTTCTCAATGCTGAGAACAATGCTTAGCATTTACAGCTAATTCATTAATGTTATTGGCCAGGTGCAGTTGCTTGAGCCCAGCAGTTTGAGACCAGCCTGGGCAACAAAGCGAGATCCCATCACCACACAAAAAAATTTAAAAATTAGCCAGACTTGGTGGCTCCCACCTGTAGTCTCAGCTACTTGGGTGGCTGAGGCAGGAAGATTGCTTGGGCCCAGGAGCTCTAGACTACAGTGAGCTATGATTGTGCCACTGCTCTCCAGCCTGGGTGACAGAGCAAGAACCTGTCTTTAAAAAAATAAAATTAGTGTTATTGAATAAATAATGAATGAGTGAACAACTGGATCTTTTCATATATAAAAACACCAAGATATAGTCCTGTATTGACATCCAGATGCTGCTAGATGTAGGGGCTCACATATGTGATTATGGGTTTACTTGTTTTGTTTCTTCATTCAACAAGCATAAGGATAGAAAGGTGAATAAGAGAATTTGTTTTTATATATAAATACTTGTTAGATATATCCCCTGTTGTATTTATGCTGTTTCAATGTGGAAAGAACACTGATGTAAGAACACTGATGTGGAAAGAATTTAGCCCAGAATTCATGTTATAGTTCTAACACAGGACATCCTTTGACAAGTTATTAATATTTAATAGTATGCCTCAGTGGCTAAAGGAAGAGCTAAACCTGTTATCCTGTTTTCACAGGTTTTCTAAATTAATAAAAATAAAGACAAGTAGTTTAGCCATGTCATGTTCCAAAAGTAATTTCAATTCCCTGGGTCACAATGTTCCAATTTGAATAACAATAACAAAAAAGATTCTCCTCTAGTTAGTAAGATTTTCCTTTTCATTAAAAATTTTTGTTTTTGTGTTTTGCTTTGCTTTTTGTTTTGTTTTATTTTTGTAACTCTAATTTTCAGTAAATATTTGTTAGTTTTTATGAGAATAAAATATAATTGTAAATATGAAAAAGATTTGAAAATATGAATAATATTTGTTCACAATATAAAAATTAACAATGCTCTTTATTCCAGCAAGGAAAAAACTTAATTCTTCTGCAAGTCATGGGTTTGCCACTCCATATGGTTTCAGATTTAGGAAATCATAACTTTGTGTGATTTTTGTCTACTGCGCTGAATGGTGATTCTCAATGTTCCTAGAATCTAATTTTATCCAGATAAATTTCAACTTAATGAAGATTGAGCACCTACCCTGTGCCAGGAATGGTGATGGGTGTTTTGGGTACAAGTTGAGACATTATGTCTATGCTTTACAGGCTCCTAACCAACAGGGAAGGTAGAGAAAGAAGTACGTGATTCCTAGGCAGTGGGCTAGCAGAGGGTATGAATGAGAGTTGTGGGAAAGTACAGAGGAAGGTACTACTGGTGGCTGGGGCAGCAGAATTTAGGAAGAGGTAACACTTGATATGGAGATTAGCAGATGGGAAGAAATTTGCTAGATAAATAGAGGTGGGTTAAAGGAGAATAGGAAGGGAATTCTAAGCAGAAGTTAAAACATATATAAAGAATCAGGTAAGTACGAGAAAGCATTATGTATTTGGGTAACCAGGAATAGTTTTATATGGCTTAGAACCTGTGGGAAATGAGGTTTAGGGTGAGAGAAGAAGGGGTAAGAGGTGACAAATGAAGCTGGACACATATATGCTTGGGAAAGATTGTAAATGCCTTATATTTCATATAGAGAAGACTAAAGCTCTAAGTCACATTTATTACACATATATTATTACAATTAGAAGTTTTTCTATGTATCAGAGGTAGGAGAGAGACAGAGACAGTGAGAGAAGCAAATGAATGCATGAATGGATGAATTAATTGAATGTGTAAATAAAGAAGGCAGAGTCAGCAGTGGGTGTTGGAAGAAATGAGAGGGCAGTATTTTTGAAGGGTGGCATGCCCTGGAAAGTGGGTGTTTGGCATAGTGGGGTATATTATAGGTATATGAGCAATATAAGTCCGTTGCAACATATGTGTGATGGTAGCATACTTGAATCCCTGAATGGTTAATTATAGAGCCAAGGAAAATTATTATTGCATCAACTGCTGACAGTTATATATGAGGGATGCAAGTGGCTGGAATACTTTTACATAAGTCATGAGTATATGAGTTAGAATTCCGTGAAAGGTGCATGTACAGTGACAGGGTGTAAGCAAGGCAGTTTGAATGATGGAATTGATGGTGTGTGTGCTTCTGTGATAGTATGTCCTGTGCCCAGGGAGGATTACAGGTGGCTAGGATATTCATTTGTTAGTATTTCAGGAGTAAAAGATAAGTCATTAACAACAAGCTATTTTATGACCAAGAGCAATTCATTTTACTTCCCTGGACCTCTGTTTCTTTTCCTATAAAATGAAGAGTTTGGCTTTGATAATCTCTAAAATCTCTTATAGCTATGTATTCAGTGCTTAAAATAATTTTCTCCTTTAAAATACTAGGTCCATTTGGTGGTGAGGAGTTGGTATGTATGTGTATGTCATAACCAATCTCTACAGTGCTTGTTATTTACCATTTAAAAATGTATTGATGTAGCTTTTTTCCTCTGCATTTTAGATGGCTGAACACTTTAGGAATGCTGGCCAATCAGGGCATTGATGTTGTGATACGGCACTCATTTTTTGACCATGGATACAATCACCTCGTGGACCAGAATTTTAACCCTTTACCAGTAAGTGTGAGATAAAGATTCCCAACTCCTTTTCCATGTCATTCAGTTTTTTGGTCATGCCTTGTTCCACACCAGGAGAATTTTTCTTCTCTTACTGTTATCAGTTAATTTCATAAATTGGAGAGAAGCACTCTTCTCTTTGTTTCCTTGACCCATTTCACAGACTTTTGGCTTCACCCCCCCCACCTGCACATATCTATACACACACACGTCTATATATACACACACATATACACATACCCATGCATGTACATATGTATGTACACATATATTCACATATATTAATATATTTATTATTAATACTATTAGTTAAAAAACTTTGTACAGTTGAGATTCCACATCTACTTGTGGCCTGTTTGAACTCTGCTTGAGAGTGAATTTTTCCAGATTGTTTTCTTTAATGCTAATAGGAGACATTAGTTAAAGTCAAATGCAACATGTTGAAAGCAGATGAGGGAGTGTTAGCCAAGATCGGATACACTAGGAACCCATTTCTTGGGGAGTGGCTGAAGTGCACTTACAGTTAGATATTGATTCCTATGTGACAATGAGGGGATTTGCCCAGAGCACTAACTTCTCTAGAAAAGTAAAGAGAAGAATAAAGTAGAATGGCAAAAGCAGAGATCTGAGTTTGTCTACTGACCTTATTGGCCAATCGGAGAAATTCCACTTTTTCCAGAAAAGCTATGCTTATCAGAAATAATACACAGGTTATCCTTTCTCACAGATGTCATGGTCATCACAAAAGATGAGACTCCTCTCATCAATTCATAGAATTCAGAGCTGGGATTTTCCTTCGAGATAATCCAGTTCTGCCTCATTTAACAGAAGGACTGATAGCCTGGGCTGGGGCAGGGAAGGAGGGATGGAGAGCCAGCCCTGGAACCTGTTTTCCTGCTCTGGTCTGGTGTTCTTCTGGTAACACTATCACTGCCCTCGGGTCCACAGTAAACAGATGCAAACTTGAAACCAGTGAGTGTTCCCACATTTGCTTCCCTCTGCCTGTTTCTACCCAATCCCTCCCCTCCAGGGCCTGAGCCAGTGGGTGCTCCAAGCCCAGAACCAAGAACAGCTTGACACCAACACCATTTCCACCTCTCAAAAGAATCCTTCTAGGTTAGAGTACTAAGTAATTATTGTTTTCCTGGGTGTGCATGACTCCAAGACTCCAATTAAATCACAAATATTGAAACCAACTGGCACAGTTGCTTTCATTCACAGGACAAGGATACCTCTCTCAAGATATGTGTGTGAGGCTTGGGTGGGAAGGGGTGGAGAGGGAGATTTCAGTATGGAACCATAGAGGTTTGTTTTGTTTTGTTTTTAGCCCATATGCTTGTGAAAATAAAAAAAAAAATTAGAAAACTATCTATGAAATGTAAGCATTAAACAAATGTAATGTCACACAGAAATAAATATTTATTGAACACTAGACACTGAAGAAGAGACTAGTAATAGATAAATTAATAATAATAAAAAATGAATAATAGAGTACTGCAGGGGCTCCTGTCGAGTCATGTACAGGAAAGGCTTCTCTGAGAAGGTGACACGTAAGGCATGAGCACAAGGACAGTTAGGACTCAGCTACGTGGATTTCACGGAACTTCCCAGGCAGGGAAAGAGGCTAACAAAAAGGCTCCAAGGCAGGAACAAACTTGGCATATTGGAGGAAACACAAGAGCACCAGAGTGACTGGGACATGGCAGGGAAGGGGGAGACTGGTTGGAAATGAGGTAGGCAGGGCTTTGTAAGCTAAAAGTAGTTTGGCTTTTGTTGTAAGTAGTATGAAAAGCCATTAGAAGGCTTTAATCAGGGAAATAACATGATCTAACTTACAGTTTAAAAAGATCACCCTAGCATAATTAATGCCTCAGATGTTAGTTATAATATTTTAGTAATGCAGATAATGCTTAACAATTTATAGATCACTTTCATAAATGGTGCATCAACAATGCTCCAAACACTTCCCTCTTTCCTCTGTTCTTTTTCCATTCTTTCCTTCTTTCTTTTTTTTCCTTCCATCACTCATTCACATTTCATTCTCTCTTCTTAATCATGTACTATGTGCGAATTGCTATTCCTGGTAATGGGCTACTGTGGTGAACCAAAAAGACAAGGTCCCTGAACTCTTGGAGTTTATAATGTAGTGACGGATACTGAGAAATGAAAAATAAATAAACATATAAATAAGATAATTGCAATTTGTCAAAATTGCTCTGAAGAAAGCCTGGTGAGATAAAAGTTACTATTTATACTTATTTTGCTAAAGAGAAACTAAAGTTATTAAGTGACCTATCCAAGGTCAGAGAAGTAGAGAAGAAAAAAGGCAGAAAAAGATTGTCTTTGGGTGACTAGAGAGTCTTCATTTCCAGAGTTGGACAAACCTGGCTTCCATATCAACCCTTTCTGTACCTTTGCATGGCCGTGTATAAGTTAAAGATGCAAGTCCTCATGGCTTTGTTCCCCCCAAATGAGAGTTGTTGCCAGTAATTTCCTTTAAAAGCATGGCACAATAGACCTAAGTTGATATGTGATGGAAGCTGAGCTCATAGAAGTTCATAGGAAGCAAAAACAAGTTCTATTGATTTAGCACGAAGGCTCAAATGAGCTGGGCAGCTGTATTTCTGGAAACACCAAATGCTTGTACAGAAACCGTATGTAAAAGCACTTAAAAAGGTGGCAGGCTTTCTTTTTATCCTTCTTTGCACTAATAAATTCTGCACCTTATAAGTAGAGAACTTGGCAGCTGGGAGAGTGTGTCTTAAGTCTCCCCTGGAAAGAATTTACAACACTAAACCAGAACACCAATCTGACAGACATTGCCAGCAGGCCCCCAGAATGTGTAATGGAGACAGACCTGGGAATCGTATTGGTTGCCACTTCAGAGAATGGGCAATTGATAACTAAACACTGCCAATAAAAACTTGTGGATTTTACGTTGTGATTAAATCTTCAAGAGAGTTTGTTAAGAGCTTAGGGGATTAGTGAGTTGTGCTTTGGTTGCCTCCCCAAACCAGTGCTCTTGGATAAATTCAGAAGAAGTGATCATCTTAGCCTTATGGCTCCTCAGCCTGCATGCCGTATCACCCTTCCCCTGTCCAGTCAACCTTCATCTCAGTTTGTGGCAGTCCAGCCCAGCTCTGCCAGGGCCTTTCCAAAAGTGCCAATATGAGCTAAGAGAGAAAATGAGGATGGCCCTTTAAAAGAGAAGCTTGTCCTCAGAAAAGACAATTTTCAACTACATCCCATGTTCTTCATGGTTGTTCCTCTAGAAAAGTGCCAGCCCTCCTCCTGTTGTGAGATTTTCCTTCTCCTGGGAAGAGGAGAATATTTAGTTCAGCCGTGCTTCATCACTAGACTCCCACCCTTTTCCCCTGACCCCCCTACCACTGGGAAAGAGGGGACGTGTGAGTCTCCACAGCCGGTCAGTCAGTCATGGGCTCCCTCGGGAGTAGGCGCTGTTTGTGTAGAAGAGATCTGCACATTCGGTGGACATAGTCCAGACCCCACCGGCCGTGGGCATTTCTCCTCAGAGAGGGTTTTGGAATTCAGCTTGCTGCTTTTTTTAAAAGTTTGATTTACAGAGCTTTCAGGGAAAGGAATGGTGAATTACTAGTCAAAATCTCTTAACTCCCACGCCAGGCTAGAAAAAGCAGTCTTCACACAAGTATAATTCAATTCAAAAACAATTGATGCCTCAAATGTATCTGGCTCTGTGCTAGGCATTCTAGGGACATGCACGTAAATAAGATATGGCCCCTTTATCTGCAGAGCTCATAATCTGGTGTGTGTTTGTTGGATTACAATTTAGTGTTCTCTATTTAGAAAAACATACAAAGCTAGATCACACTGGGTTGCCTTTTCTACACTGGGTATAGTGGTGTGGATATTTGCCATCTGCATTCTTGTTATGCCCAATACCTCTGCCAAATAATAATATACAATCAATTCAGCCCAGCGCACACTTATTGAGCACCTTCTGTGTACATTGTTCTGAAATACAATCATTAGTTATGGATTACAGTGTAACTCACTAGTCAATGGCGAAATTGAACCTGTGATTGTGGCTCCCATAGCGACATGCTTTGAGCCAAGCTATCACTGTTCAAATGTCATTTGACCATTGGGACGAAACTGACTCTTACTGATGCCTGCCTACCACAGTTGGGTAACACGAGATCCTAGGACAAGATCTTGGGTGCTCCATTCTTGTTACCCTTCAAAACAGTAGAGACCATGCCCCTTATGCACTGCATAGCCATGGTGTGGACACAGGCTCAGTGTAAATCCTTCTCTTTATTGAGGAAGAACACCCAGTTACAATCTCTTGTCCCACTGATGCTGGATTGCTGCAAGAAGAGCACCACCCAAACAGGAGTCATCACAGGGGGCAGCAGGAGCCTAGACTACAAGAAGATTTATGGGTTCTAGTCCTGTCTCTGCCATTAATTACATGTGTATCTTTGGGTTCTAGTTTTCCCACCACTTAAATTGGAATAAAAATGCCACCTCTATCTACCTGAAAAAATTATTGTCATAATCCTTAAGAAAATTAGGTATGGCAATAGGATTCAGATTTGATATACACACATACATATAGAAAATTATACATATAGAAAATTGGAAGGGACTGCTGCATCTACAAGTTAAAAGTGGTTTTCTTTGGGTGGTAGGATTATAGATAGTTTTTATTTTCTTTCTGTGGATTTTTTACATGTAAAATTGCTGCAGTCAACATTATTGCTTTTAAAATCTGAAAAACATAAAGGCTATTTTTTAAAGAAAAAAATAGAATGTTTCAAAAGGATTGTTTTAATTAGCTAAGCAAATATTCATTATTTATATTTCATTCATTCATAAACACTTATTACACTCATGCTATGTGCTAGATACGGTGCTAAACACAGGAGACACTGTCCCTGCCTTTAAGGAGCTTACAGTAGAAATAGAAAGAGAAGTCATTACGGACTGAGGCAAGAGTGCTACAGGAGGATAGAAGAGGAATACAGAGGCTCGCCTGGGTGGAGGGCCGGCATGGTGCTTCAAGGAAGGCTGCTGGAGGAGACAATGCCAGAGCTGGGTCTTGAAGAAGGGCAGGTTAGCCACAGGAAGAAGGTTTGGGGGTTGGGGATAATCTTCCAAACACAGGCAATAGCATGTGCAAAGGTACAGAGGCACTAATTTTCCAGTGAATCATGGTAGATGAATTATGAAAAATTATTTGAGAAAGCTTTTCCCATTACTGTCCAGTGGCCACACAGGGTGTGTGAAAATTAAAGAATTTCAAAGCTACAGATCTGCAGGTGGTCAGGCGGGGGAAGTACAAAACCCAGCCAAACCAGCCTATGACCTGTTTCTTGGTGTAGCCTCCTTTCTCTTTCTTTTCTTTCCCGTGGGAGCCATCAGGAAGATGAAAGCAGCAGAGTGTACCTGTTTAGGGGTAGCTGTGATGTGAAACTCAATCCTCTCATTAGGGGCCCTGACAAAGGCTTCTCCATGTGCAGCCTTCCTTTGTGGGAACCTGCAGCCGCTGAGAGAAGGGCATCCTTGGCTGCAGGATCAATCACTGAGACTCAGGCTGGCTCCATGTCAGTGGCCGAAGAACCTGGGCTGCATGCCCAGTGGACATGACTTGCTTCTTTTCTCCTCTGTCTCTAAACCCTGGTTTCTCGGATCAGAGCCTGTGCCCTGCTCCATCTGAACAGGCAGGCAGGTCTTTTGCCGCTAATGCTTTTGCATAGAAGCTCCTCTGATTTACTACTCCCAGTTCTCCTCACTTACTTTATATCAACCTGAGCAGCATGCACAGGATGTCAGCAATGACACTAACAATTGTAACAGCTCACCCAGACGGAAGCCACCCCAGGAAGTAGAAAGGGCTCTATACCTGAAATCAGAACATGCATGCTCGAAATACAGCACCATGATTTTCTAGTTACATGAATCTTCATTTCTTCCTCTGTACAATGGGGCTAACCATGGTGGGGTTGGAGAGTGGGGAGTATTTGAATATACTGCTTGAAAGTATTGGCTTTGGAATCGGACTGACCTGCATTTCACACCTCAATAAGCATCAATTTTCTCTCTTATAAAATGGAGACAATAATAGTGTCCATCTCAGAGGGTTTGTGGAAAGAATTAAATGAGTCAGTGCATATGTATCTTTTACCACATAGTAAATACTCAATAAATGTTAACTTCTATTATTTATAAAGTCATTTTGTTAAAATTCTCTAAATCACAATAATAATCATTAATAACCTGGACATAACTGTGGTGAGATAATCTAAATTTGAATATTTATTCAGATATCTGGAAATCAATTCAGGTAATGAAGACTAAAGTGTGGAAAGTAGATTTTTGGGTAAAAGTTAAATTACTAGAAAATTAGAAGAACAAAAAAGAAAGTTGTGACTCCTTCACTTGAGAGGGATTGACTGCAAATAGTTAAAGACAAACTAAAAATTACATTTTATTTCACTCCAGAGAAAATTTGCCAACCTTTCCCAGTAAAGGCAATTAAGGCAGTAACTAGTTGTAATGATAGCTCTAACTCCTTCATTTGGTATTTATAAATGGCCCAATAAGCCCTGGAAACCATGATATGTCACATCAAAGTGCTAATGACAGCACATTATGTGAATTACTGAGAAGCCACAGTTGAAAATCTCACTCTGCCATCAACCATTTATATTATTCCCAGATTGCAATACTGAGGGATTACAGCTACAGCAAATTGTGTGGCAACCTAAATAAATTAGGGAGAAAAAGCAATTATAGCCTCACTGCACTTGAGCCTAGAAGCACAGTGTGCCATCGTAGAAGCAACCTGCAGATGGTGAGGAGCAAGGAAGAAGGGAGGAAGAAAAAAGAAAGGAAAGAAAAGAAATGCCCTTTGATGGGTTGGAAGGTTCTTTTGTGGATACCACAATATGACAAATTTAAGGTTATTTCATCTTAGACATTATGTTTGGAAACATTAAGGGCACAGTGATGTCTGGTTATGACCCTCAGGAGCAACAAATAAGCCTCTGATAGAAGTGACTATGGAATCAAAGATAATACATTGGTGTTTTTATAACTCAGTTGTTTTTGTGATGGTCTGTTTAAATAAAAGCAAAAGCTTTTTTGAAAATAGAAATACAACAAATAAACATAAATTCTGTTTTAATTCTTAAAGAATAGTGTAGTACATTCTTAAATATACTACACTATTTATAAAATTTTAGAAAACCTATCAGTCATTAGGTACCTCACTCACTAACTAACTTTCAACTATTTTCACTCTCTTATTTCATCCCCGATTTGGCTTTAAGCATTCAAAGGATTGAAAACTAGAGTCTAGAAGGTCTGCCTTCTACTCTAGAATTCACTACCCTCATCTCGTTGTCACAGTCCTTATACCCTTCCTTCATTCGAGCAGTGGTTCTCAAGCCCGGCTGCACGTAATCGTCACCCAGGGAGCTTTTTAAAAATAACCTTTGCTCAGGCACCAGCCCCAGAGATTCTAATTCAGTTGGTCTGTAGAAGATCCCAGGTGTTGGTACTTTCTTAAAGCCCAGCTGATTCTAATGCACAGCCAAATTGGGAACCAGTGGGTTAGAGGCTTCCCCTTGCCTTGATTAAATTATAAATTACCTTTTCCTTTTCTTCTACTCTTCTGCACTCAACTCTTGCTTCAATTATTGAGAATTAACGAAATAGTACTATCTATCATTCATTCCTTTGACAAATATTTACTGAGTATCTATTATATGCCAGACACTTCTAGTTTCTGAGGAAATAGAGCTGAAGGAGAAAGACAAGATCCCTGCCCTCACAGGAGGTTACAGTTTAGAAGGGGAGACTAAAACTAGACAAGTAAACTAACGAATTAATTAATTACAAAATTTAGAATGCTGGTCAGGAAACAAACAGGTTGCTATGCTGAATAATGAGGAGTGCAGACCTCTTTAGAAAGCGCGGTGAAGGAAGTCTTCGTTGAAGAGGCAGCTATTACAGGAGCTGGTGGAAGAGCAGAGCCTCTGCCAGTGGGAATAGCAGCTACAAAGGCTGCAGGGGGAAAGGAGGCTCAGTCACACAGGCGAGGCCATGCAGTGCCTCTAAGACCACCCTGAGGCATAATCCACCCACAGCCAGGCACGGACACAGCCAACACACTGCTTGGCTCAGTTTAGCTCAGGCTCCCGGCACCTGATTCTCTACTCTGCCCTTGCTACCAGCACTTGGCAAACCCTTTGCTTCCTGTCCGTTGCCCTCTACACGAATAAATGTGGTGTATTCCACTGTCTGCCCCTATGTCTGGCATCCCCGACTGAGCCCAATACCTACAGTGCTTCCTCATCACTGACCCAGCCATCTCCATTTGCACCCTCTGTCACCTGCCATCAGACTTTGAAATGAGAATGGGCAGAACATTTGGAAGTTTGTTATACAATTCTATTTTTGTGTATGTTTACAAATTTCCCTGATAATTTTTTAATATCTTCCTTGAGGGTGTTATGGCATACACTAAAGAAAAGCACTGTTTTAGTTTCTGTGGAACACAAAAAAATCAAGTTAGGTTCTTTCTCTGCATGTTTATAATTTCTAGGGTGACAAAACATAAAACTTTGGAGAAATAGTTAATAGGTGATGTGTGCTAAGGTCTGCCTTGTTCACTCAGTATCCCCAGAGCCTAACATAAGGTCCCCTGCATAGAAAGCACTTAATAAATATTTGTGAAAAGAAGAGAGGAAGGAAGGACTCCAAATGATCAATAGACAATAGGTTTTTTAGACCTCTGAGGCAGGAGATATTACTACCAGCTGGAAGGGAGGAGCCAGAGGGAAGAATTAGGAAAGGCTTGTGCAATAAGATGTCATTAGTGGACATTTGTAATATTAGTTCCCCAATGAATACACACTTACCACTTTCTTTTCTCATTAGAGTTGTTAGGGTACATCTGATTTCTTCCCTCTGACCATAAACTCCTTGAAAACAGAAGTCATCTCTCCTATATTTACACTCCCCATGATGCCTTGATTACAGTCAATCCTAACAGAATTCTAAAGATGCTGAGTGACTGGGATTCTGAGGGCTGCAGTGCACTCCTTAGTAATGGAAAGATTTAAGGCAGGCTTTTATTGTCTGGTACTGTGTACATGCTGTGTACAGGAAGACAGGATAGCTTGTTACTTAAGAGCTTGGACTCTGGAGTCAAACAGATCTGGACATGACTCTCAGCTCCACTGGGTACTTGCTGTGTCTCATTTGGCAGATTCCCGCATCTTCCATCATCTATACAGTGGTGATGCTAGTAGTCCATACTTCATAGGGTTCTTGTAAGTGCTTAATCCTACACTTAGCAGGTACATAAGAATATTATCATTATTGTATATTCTAAGTATGCTACTTACAAATTATCAGCAACAGGGAATATTTTAGTTAAAACAATGTCAGTTTGTACATTTAGTTTTAGAATCTTCAAAATCCTTCACGTCTCATTTCATACTCCACAAACCTATATAGTAAATTTTCTTTTTTAGCTTCTTTGACTTCATTCTGTATGTTCCCATATAAATCTCCATAGCTTACTTACATCTGTTAATTAATCTGGCCTTTCTAGCTTCCAAGTAAGGCAGGGAGGATAGATATACCCATCCTGTTTGGCAGAGAAGAAAACTGAGGTTCAGCAACTTACTCAAGGGGAAAGTTCAAGGCAGGGACAGTGGTTCTGAGTTCTATTACCACTTTTTTTTCTCCCTCTGGTTCTGCCACAGCTTTGTCAAGTCAAGAATTCAGGTCAACTGTGTACCCTAGAGCCAAGGCAGATAGAAATAGCAATGAGGAAGCAGAAAAATTGGCTTAAAGGTAAAATAAAATGATCCAACAGCTTGGATTTAAAAGCAGCTGACTTGTGGATTTACATTTTTCCTGAGTAATGAAAGTAAAAAAGGAAGAAAGTTTCAACTTCATGCAGCAGCAGGTTAGTTTTACTGCTCATACCTGATATATTAACAGAGCAATATAGAGTCTTTACCTTTCTCATGGTTATCACTTTGCCCCATTATTATATATGTACATGTCCACCCCTTTGGAAGTTGGACTGCTTTAAAACCTCTCCTCCTCTAGCACCATGAGCAGTTCAGGAGCTGGGCCCATTCCCTAATGTTTAGCCATCCGATGATGGTTGGCAGACCCAGAAGTCGAATTGTTTGGGAGGGCCACACCAGGACATTTTCCTTCTTGAGGAAGGTTCCTGGGTTGGTGCTGAATGACAAAAGATCATTGGTGTCCCTTCTTTCATCTTACCTCCTGGAAAGTCTTACAAACATATATTGGAGGCTTTTCCATGAATGTGAACTGATTTTGAGCCTTGCCCTTGGGAGCAAGTAGAATAGGAAAAAAAAAAAAAAAAAAAAGAAAGATGTTGGCAATGTCCAAGACAGCGTAACAAGTGCCACCAATCTGTGCAATAGATTCAGTTATAGTTACATGTTGGAACAGCTGGGGCTATAGGGCTAACAACTGGATTCAGTTGGGCATAGTCCACCATTAGGCTCCAGCTCCCATTTCTCTGTACATATAGGGCTATAGATGGAGATATCGCATCTCTTTGCATCTCTTCCTATCCCTGCTACCTTTTACACCTTAATCAATGCTGTGATTTTTCTTTCTCCTTTCAGAACCACTTGGGACATGATAGAGAGGCAGGTTGGGGAGTGATTTACATGTCCAATTACATGTGACTATCCCACTACATGTAAATATCCCACAACATGTCCCACTACTTTTCTACATGTGACTCTTTTCAATCAGGAAAATTTCCTCATGATGTTATGAGACATTCACAGCACAAACATGTAAATATTGATACCAGTATACATGTAGCAGAGAAAATCATAACAAAACACTGGATTTGTTTAAAGGGCCTTACCCACAGGTCATTTTAGATTTATTTGTACATTTGTGCACAATATATGGTGTATGTTTTCATTTCTATTGGATATATACCCAGTGCTGTAGTTTAAATGATGATGTCTCCTCCAAAATTCATGTTGAAACTTAATCCTCAGTGCAACAGTATTAAATATTAAAAGGTATGGCCTTTGGGAGGTGATTAAGTCCTGAGGGTTCTGCACTTGTGAATGGGATTAACATCCTTATAAAAAGGGCTTGAGGTTGAAGGGAGCACTCTCTTATTCTTCTGTCCTTTCTGCCATGTGAGGATACAGTGTTCCTCCCTCCAGAGGATGAAGCAATAAGGCACCATTTTGGAAAGAGAAAGCAGGCCTCCCCAGACACCAGTCCTTCTAGTACCTTGATCTTGGACTTCCCAGCCTCCAGACACATTAAAAATAAATTTCTGTTCTTTATAAATTACCTAGTCTCAGGTATTTTGTTATAGTAGTACAAAAGGACTAATACACCTAGGAATGGAATTACTGGTCATCTGGAAACTCTATGTTTAAATTTTGGAGGAATTGCCAAACTGTTTTGCAAAGCAGTTTCACTATTTTATATTCCCACCAGCAATATATGAGAGTTTGACTTTCTCCACATCCTCACTAACTTTTCTTGTCTGTCTTTTGATTACAGCCACCCTAGTGGGTGTGACATGGTATCTTATTATGGGTTTGATTTGCATTTCCCTAATGACTAATGATGTTGAGCATCTTTTCATTGTGCTTATTTGCCATTTGTGACTCTTCATTGGAGAAAAGTCTATTCAAATTCTTTGCCAATTTCAAAAAGGGGATATTTGGCTTTTTATTGTTGAGTTATAAGGGTTTTTATAACACAAATCCTCTTTCAGAAAAATGATTTGCAAATATATTCTCTAATTCTGTGTGTTATCTTTTTCATAGAGTAGTTTTAGGTTCATAGCAAAATTGAGAGGAAGGTACAGAGATTTCCCATATAACTCCTATAAATATATCCCCTATATTTATGTGGGTATATTTCTTGGCTCCCTATTCTGTTCCACTGATCTATTTGTTTATTTTTTCACCAATACCACACTGTCTTGATTAATGTATCCTTATAGTAAGTCTTGAAGTTGGGTAGTGTCAGTCCAACTTTGTTCTTCTCCTTAAACATTGTGTTGGATAATCTGAGTCTTTTGCCTCTCCATCTAACCTTTGGAGTCAGTTTATTGATATCCATAAAATAACTTGCTAAAATTTTTATTGTGATTGCATTGAATCGATAGCTCAAGTTGGTAAGAACTGACATCTTGACAATTTTGAGTCTTTCT
Organism: Cheirogaleus medius; assembly: GCA_008086735.1. Classification (NCBI taxonomy): domain Eukaryota; kingdom Metazoa; phylum Chordata; class Mammalia; order Primates; family Cheirogaleidae; genus Cheirogaleus; species Cheirogaleus medius. The sequence continues at coordinate 18,302,884 of VBSM01003143.1, forward strand.
ATCCATGGACATGAAATATTTCTCCATTTATTTAGTTCTTTTTTTATCAGTTTTATAGTTTTCCTCATATAGATCTTATACATATTTTTCTTAGCTTTATACCCAAGTATTTTTTATGGGTTTGCTAATGTAAATAGTATTGTGTTTTTAATTTCAAATTCCACTTGTTCATTGCTGGTATATAGGAAAGAAATTGACTTTTGTATATCAATCTTACATCTAGAAACTCTCCTATAATTGCTTATTAGTTTTAGGAGTGTTTTGTTGTTATTGCTTCTTTTGAATTTTTGACATAGATAATCATGTCATCTGCAAACAAAGATAACTATTTCTTTCTTTCAGATCTATATAGCTTATATTTCTTTTTCTTGTCTTATTACATTAGCTAGGACTTCCAGTATGATGTTGAAAGTAGTGATGAAAGGGGACATTCTTGCCTTGGTCCTGATCTAGTGGCAAAGCTTCTTATTCCTCACCATTAAGTATGATGTTCTTGTAGATATTCTTCTTCAAGTTGAGGAAGTTCCCCTCTATTTCTAGTTTATTAAGAATTTTTATTACAAATGGGTGTTGGGTTTTGTCAAGTGCTTTTTCTACATCTGTTGATATGATCATGATTTTTCATGATCATGACCATGATTTTTCTTTTTTAGCCTGTTGATGTCATAGATTATATTAATGATTTTCAAATGTTGAACCAGCCTCTCATACATGGGATAAATCTGACTTGGTCATGGTGTATAATTCTTTTTATACATCGTTGAATTTGGTTTGCTAATGTTTTGTTGAGAATTTTTGTATCTACATGTGGATATTGTTGTCCCAGTATCATTTGTTGAAAAGCCTATTTTTTCCCACTGAATTATTTTGTACCTTTATTAGAAATTAATTGACCATAAATGTAAGGGTTTATTTCTGGACTCTCAATTCTATTTCATTGATCTCTCTATCTATCTTTAGGCCAGTACCATACTCTCACTTTTTTGTTATTGTTTTTTTGAGGGTTTTTTGGTGTGTGTGTGTGTGTGTGTGTGTGGCATTCTCTTGATTACTATAGCTTTGTAGTAAATTTTGAAATTGGGAAGTGTGAGTTCAAAAATGAAAATATTCCTCTTTTTCAAGACTAGTTTAGCTGCTACTTTCAATTTTGAGTGGTGTGGCAGCTGCTCATAGCTCAACCAAATGAACGTCCAATGTTTTCAGTCCATCTAAAGCCTCATGTCAGGTAGTTAGTTCATAATTACTGACAACATCTATTTCAGCTTTGAGAATGCCTTGGCTCCGTAACAATAGTCACATTGAATTTGGGTTGGGATCACAGGGCTTGCTGCCCCATTGTCATAACAAACAGTGACCAAGAGCCAAAGTATCACATTGGTGTCTTGTTTCAGTCCTACCTCTCAATGCTCAGCCTCAAAATAATTAATTCAACTTTTGTTCATTAACAGGTAGGACATTGAGAGACCCCCTACTCTCTAGCTTCACTCACTATTTTGGTGAGAACATTCACTACCAGCTCCTGGGAAGTCTTATGTCCTCAAACCCAGCCTGCAAATTCCTTATCCTTCCTCTTATAGAAAGTCATGTCACTGACAGCATCCCATTCTTATCACCATACCTGTCAAGAACTGTGAAGGGCATGAGATTTACCATTTTCAAGCTAAGGAGCCTTTGTTCCTTCATGAATGTAGGCAGAAGACACAGGACTCCTACCTCAGAAACAGAAGCCTTTATATACTCATGTACAATAAGCAGCATGGACATTAGCATATTTGCTTCAGTTCCCCTGGCCAAGTCCCATAGGAACAATGCAATGGGCTCAAATTCATGCTACACATGTAGTTGGTCTGAGCTGCAGCGGAGGAATTCGGGGCCAAATGTCTAGCACTTTTTAAGCAAGGAGCAAACATTGTAGCAGCAGGAAACAAGCCAGCATTCCTCGTTCCAGGAGTGGGCAGTTATATGGTAGTCATGCTGTGGTCACTTTGACCACTTAGTTGCCTGTGTGAGTAGCTACAAAAACTGCTCTTTATTGTAAGATAGGTAAACCTTTCAGTATGGAACACTTAGCAAGAACATGCAGAGACAATCAGAGCTGGTGGCCAACTACCTCTCCCAACAATTCACCCCTCAGTTCTATGTGTTCTTGGCTGAACTCAAATTTACACCTGAGTATGCCACTCCATCAGCTACTCTAATTAACTGATGAGACTAGGACCAAATTTGTTCCATTAATCAAATGTTATTCTAGATATTTCTATGGAGATTATTTTTTAGATGAAATTAACTTTTAAATCAGTAGACTTCGAGTAAAGCAGACTACTTTCCATAATGCAAATGGGCCTCATCCAATCACTTGAAGACCTTGGTAATAAAAAGACTGGCCTTTCCTGAGCAAAAAGGAATTTTGCCAACAGACTGCCTTCATACTTGAACTGCAACCTCAATTCTCCAGCCTACCAGCCTACCATGCAAATTTTGTACTTGACAGCCTCTATAATCATGTGAGCCAATTACTTAAAATCAATCTCTTTGTCTCTATCTCTGTCTCCCCACCCCCATATATATGTATGTATAAGTGTGTGTGTGTGTGTGTGTGTGTGTGTGTGTGTGTGTGTATCCTATTATTGTTTGATTCTGTTTCTCTGGAGAACCCTAATATATATAAAATTTAATTAAAGACCTTTTATAAATACTGACCATATTGTGTTGCACATCATCTGTTCATCTCTTTTTTCTCCTCTTTCCCCATGAGGAGAAGAAACATTTGAGTTGAAAGTGACTGAAATCTTGGGTGCAGAGACTTTGTTTTAGTAATCCCTGTATTCCTCAAACATAATAGGCACTCAATAAAAGTTCCTTGAATGAAAGGGAGATTGAGTGTGTGAATAATTGGACTTCTTCAATCCCCCATAATTGCCTTCCTCAGCATCTCCATCAAGCAAAATCCTAGCTATCTTTCAAAGTCCATCTCAAAAACCAACTCTTTCTTGAAGCTTTTCTTGAATTATCCTAAGTGAATGTTTTCTCCCCTGCTTCTAAAACTCATTAACATTTTATCTGTATCCCTTCATGCATTTAACATATATGGTGTTATCTATATTTATAGTCACTTGTAAATTTATCTTTACTTCTCTTCCTAAAATATAAGTTCCCTGAGGGAACTTGGTATACTTATCCTTATATCTCCCCTAGCATCCAGTACACATCCTTCCATACTTAATAGACACTCAAAACCTGTTTGCTGAATTGGACTGTTTCAAACAAAGGTACAGAATCATTGCTGCAAATGTGCTAATTACCCACAGCTGGTCTTAAAGGTGTTTCTGATTATTAGTTAGCAGCTCAGATTCCCTTTAGGAAACATGACCTTTTTGCTAATGATCACTTTAACCACTACACATCAATATAATGACTAGTTGCCTTTAAAATGAACCAATAAAGAAGGCTGGGAGTACATCAGCAGTATGGCAGAATAGGACTTTCCAGCACTTGTTCCCCTGCAAAAACATCTGTTTGAACAACTGCCATGCATTAAAATACCTTCGTAAGAGCTAAGGAAACCAGGTGAGAGATTATAGCACCTGGGTATAGCACAGAAATAAGAAAAGATGCATTAATTGAAGTGGGTAGGAAAAACAGTTTTACACTCCTCCCGCAACCCCAGGCAGCACAGCACTGAGGGAGATATCCTTCACTTGAGGGAAGGAAAAGAAAGTGAGCACCAGACTTTGCCTCAGACTTCAACACCAAGGCCACTGCAATAAATCCTAACAGTGGTCAGGCCCCCATGGACCCACACTTCAGGCCAGTACCCACAGACTGAGCCTTCAAGCCCAACCTGGCACCAGGCAGGATCCTGCAGCCCCAGGCTCCAGGCCTGCCCCAGTGCTAGGCCAGCTCTAGTGACCCCAGAGTTTAGGCTCACCCCAGTGCCAGGCCAGCCCTAGCAGACCCAGGGCTCCACCTTCCTGGTTAATATTTGAAGACCCAAGCCCCAGTAGGCCCAGGGTCTAGGCCTGTCCCAGTATATCCAGTGCTGGCTGATCAAACCCCCATTGACCCTGGCTTTGGGACTACCCCTGTGGACCCAGGTTCTACACTGGCCCCTATGGCCTCAGGACCCAGGTCAGCCCTCATGGACCTAGCTTCTAGGCCAGTATCCACACACCCAACCTCCAGGCCAACCCCAGTGGGCTCAAGCTCCAGGCCAGTCCCCACAGCCCCAGACCCCAATAAGACCAGGGTCCAGACTCACCCCAGTAGACCAGGCCAACTGTGGACTAAGGCTCTAGGACCACGCTCATGGGCCCAGGACCCAGGCCTGCCTCCGTGGATTCAGGTTTTAGGTCTGCCCCAGCACCAGGCCAGTCCCCGTGTACCCAGGACACAAGCCTGCCTCCCATGATCCCAGGCTTTAGGCTGACTTCCATCAATATAAGCTCTAGACTCTAGGCCCACCCTCTTGCACCCAATCAATAAGTCTACCCCAGTGTATCCAGGCTCCAGCTCCAAAGCTGTGGACCTATATACCAGTCCTGCTAACCTGCTGATCCAGCCATCAGGGAGGCCATCCTGCCCAAAGACTCTAGCAGCAAGCCCTCCACAGCCCATGGCAGACAGCTTGACCAGAATGTCTAGATGGGCTGGCTGGTAAAGGGCTTATCCAGACAAAGCCAGTCTGCATCAAATATAATACTACTTCTCCAAAATGCATGGACATCAACATAAGGCAACAAGAAACATAAAAAACCAGAGGGACACCACCAAAAGAACACAATAAGACAAGTAATTTGAAAATAAACAGGGGTGAAAAAAGATAAAAGAATGAAAGTAATGAAGAAAATCTATGGGATTTATGGGATAGCATCAAAAGAGCAAATTTTGGGGTTATAGGTCAGGAAGGAGAAGAGAGAGTCAAAGGGATAGAAAGATTATTCAAATAAATGATAGCAGAAAACCTCCAAATCTGGAAAAAGATATAAATATCTGGGTACAGAAAGGTCAAAGGTCTCTAATCAGATTGAATCCACATAAGACTATACCAATACATATTATAAACAAACTATCAAAAATTAAAGAAATGGTCTTGAAAGCAGCAAGAGAAAAGAAGCAAATCACATATAAGGGAGTTCCAATAAAGCTAGGATTGGACTTCTGAGCAGAAATTTTACTGGCCAGGAGACAGCAGGAAGATATAGTCAAAGTGCCAAAACAAACCTAGCAACCAATAATACTGTACCCAGGAAAGCTGCCCTTCAGAAACAAAGGAGAGATAAAGACTTTCCTGGGCAAATATAAGCTAAGGGAGTTCATCACCACTAGACTTGTCTTGCAAGAAATGCTAAACAGAGTTCTTCAAGCTGAAAGGGAAGGATTCTCATTAGGAACACAAACCCATATGAAAGTATGAAAACACTGGTAAAAGTAAGTACACAGTCAAATTCAGAATACTTTAATACTGTAATGGTGGTGTATAAATCATTTATATCTTTAGTACTATGGAGATTAAAAGACAAAACTACTAAAAATAATGATAGCTACAATAATTTATTAAGGAATATATAATACAAAAATATGCAAATTATGATACCAAAAACATAAAATGTGGGGACAGGGAGTAAAAGTTTAGAGGTTGTTTTGTGATCAAAGTTAACTTGTTCTAATATCAAAGCCAGACAAGGACACTATAAGGAAAGAAAATTACAGACAAAATCCCTGATGAACATAGAAACAAAAATTCTCAAGAAAATACTAGCAAACCAAATTCAAAATAAAAGTTTCATTCATCATAATCAAGTGGAATTTATCCCAGGGATGCAAGGATGGTTCAACATACACAAATCTACATGTGCATTATACTACATTAATAGAGTGAAGAACAAAAACCGTATGATCAGCTCAATAAATGCAGAAAAAAAATTGACAACATTCAACATTGTTTCATGATAACAACTTTCAGAAAATTAAGTACAGAAGGAATATATCTCAACACAATTAAGGCTGTATATGACAAACTCACAGCTAACATATACTCAATGGTGAAAACTTGAAAGCTTTTCCTCTAAGATCTGGAACAAGGCAAGGATGCTTACTCTTGCCACTTCTGTTCAACATGTTCTTGAGTAAAAAGAACAAATCTGGAGGCATCACACTACCTAGCTTCAAAATATACTGTAAAGTTATAGTAATCAAAACAGCATGGGGCTGGCATTAAAAACAGATACATAAGACAGAAGCAAAAGCCCAGAAATAAACCCACACATTTTCAGTCCACTGATCTTTAACAAGGGTGCCAAGAGCACACAATGGAAAAGGATAGTATTTTCCATAAATGGTGTTGGGGAAAATTTATTTCTACATGTAAAAAAATGACATTAGACACTTACCTCACATCATATAAAAAATCAACTCAAAACAGATTAAAGACTTTTTTTTTTTTTTTTTGAGACAGAGTCTCACTCTGTTGCCCAGGCTAGAGTGAGTGCTGTGGCATCAGCCTAGCTCACAGCAACCTCAAACTCCTTGGCTCAAGCAATCCTTCTGCCTCAGCCTCCCGAGTAGCTGGGACTACAGGCATGTGCCACCATGCCCGGCTAATTTTTTCTATATATTTTTAGTTGGCCAATTAATTTATTTCTATTTTTAGTAGAGGCGGGATCTCACTCTTGATCAGGCTGGTTTTGAACTCCTGACCTTGAGCAATCTGCCCGCCTCGGCCTCCCAGAGTTCTAGGAAGATTAAAGACACAAGACCTTAAACTGTAAAACCACTAGAAGAAAACAGGGGGAAAGCTCCATGACATTGGCCTAGGCAATGATTCTTTGGATATGACCCCAAAAGTGCAGGCAGCAAAACCAAAAATAGACAAACGGAACTACATCAAACTAAAAAGCTTCTGTACAGCCAAGGAAACAATCAACATAGCCAAGAGACAAGCTATGTAGTAGGAGAAAATGTTTTGAAACTGATAAAAGGTTAATATTCAAATATTTATTTGATTAAAAAATAGGGAAAGCATCTGAATACACATTTCTCAAAAGAAGATATACAAATGGCCAAGAGGTATATGAAAAATGCCCAGCATCATTAATCATCAGAGAAATGCAAATTAAAACCACAATGAGATATCACCTCATACCTGTTATAATGGTTAATACGAAAAGGACAAAAGATAAGACATGTTGGTGAGAATATAGAGAAAAGAGAACTCTTGCACTGTTAGTGGAAGTGTAAATTAGTATAGTCATAGAAAACAGTATGGGGAGGTTCCTAAAAAAAAATAAAAATAGAACTACCATATGATCCAGAAATCCTGCTACTGGGTGTATATATAAGTAAGGAACTGAAACCGATTTGATGAAGACATGTCTGTACTCTCATGTTCATTGCAGCATCATTTACAATAACCAATATATGGAATCAACCTAAATATTCCCCAACAGAAAAATAAAGAAAATATTGTATATATACACAATGGAATCCTACTCTGCCTCAAAAAGAGAAGGAAATTCTGTCACTTGAGACAACATAGATGAACCTGGAGGACATTATGTTAAATGAAATAAGCCAGGCACAAAAAGACAAATATCACATGATTTCACTTATATGTGGAATCTTAAAAGTTGAACTCATTAGAAGCAGAGAGTATAATGGTAAATACTATGAGCTGTGGCAGGTGGTGATGGAGGGAGGGTGGATATATGGTGTCAAAGGATACAAAATTTTAGTTAGATAAGAGGCATAATTTCAAGAGATCTATTGTATTAATGCAACATGATGACTATAGTTAATAAAAATATATTGTGTTCTTTAAAATCACCAAGTATATTTGAAGTGATTTTTACCACAAAAAATAAGTATGTGAGTTAATATATATGTTAAGTAGCTTGATTTAACCATTTCACAATATATACATATTTCAAAATACCATATTGTACACAATAAATATATACAATTTTTATCTGTCAATTAAAAAAAATTTTTTTTGAAACAGAGTCTCACTCTGTTGCCTGGGCTAGAGTGCTGTGGCTTCAGCCTAGCTCACAGCAACCTCAAACTCCTGGGCTCAAGCAATCCTCCTGCCTCAGCCTTCCGAGTAGCTGGGACTACAGGCATGCGCCACCATGCCTGGCTAATTTTTTATATATATATTTTTAATTGTCCAGCTAATTTCTTTCTATTTTTTTAGTAGAGACAGGGTCTCGCTCTTGCTCAGGCTGGTCTCGAATTCCTGAGCTCAAAGGATTAGCCCGCCTTGGCCTCCCAAAGTGCTAGGATTACAGGCGTGAGCCACTGCGCCCGGCCAAAAAATTTTTTTAAATGAGCCAATAACTAGATATTTATAGAGATACATGTGAAAGACCTTTCAGTAGAATAGAATACACCAAAGGTTCAGAGACCGAAGTAGCATGGGTGTTGAATTGTTCTAGAAATCTTAGTTCACACACCTCATTGTCATTTTTATATTCTGAGCTACCATGAAATGGGAGCCTAGTATATGTCAAGAAAAAAAAATAGGTCATTTTATACCACAGTTTTCAATCCTTAAGACAACTGGAGATATTATCTTCGGTCTATTGTTGAGGAAATGAAGGCCCAGAGAGTGTAGGTAATTTGCCCAGAGAGTGTAGGTAATTTGCCCAGAGATCACTCACAACCTACATATTCTTCATATCTTGTTCATCTCTGAGCCCTGTGAAGTCCATATCAGCAGTGTCTCAAAGCCAGGCCATCCACTGTCATTGCTCCAGTCTCTGTCATCATTCAGAGCCTCGTTAGCGCTTGTCTGGATCATCACAGCAGCCTTCTAAAGGTTCCCCTGCCTGTAGTTTCTTCATTTCCAATCTGTCTTCCACAGTATCAGAGTCAGAGACATGCTCATGTCATTCCTCTTATTAAAAGTCCTTTGTTGAATCCTCTTTGCCTACACAATGCCCCAAACTCTTAAGCATGGCATTGCAGGCTTTCCATAATCTGCATTTGCCCTGCCTTCCTAATTTTATTTCCAATTAGCCACTCCCAGATTGTATGTCTTCCACTGGAACCACCTATTTATGATGATCCCCAACATACTCAATACTTTCCTTCAAAGCCCAGCCTTATTGCCACCTTCTCTAATGTCCCCAGGAGGAATTTCTTGTTCTCTCATAGCACTTTGGTTATATGTTACACTTGGTTCTTGCTACATAGTACTGTCTGTCCTAGTTTAAATATACAGATTAATCTTTCCTTTTAGACTATGGGCAAATTGAAGGCAGAAAATATGTCTTACTGTACCTAGCATATAATAGGTGCATTGTGAAAAATTATCAAATTGGCTGGGATTAAATGGAAATTAATTTGAACTTTGGGTGAATCACCCATTAGAAGCCATACCCAACTCTGAGAAACCATTACAGCTGCTGCCTAAAGGGACATTGATCATAAATTCTTTAATCACTCTCTATATTGTAAGACACCCACCATTCAGGTAGTTGCATATCAACTATAATATGGACAGACTGGCATCTCAGATATTCAGGACTACTTTTCCAAGTGTTTTTCCAGCACTGAAAAGCAACTGGGTGCAGTTCCATACCAACTCAAATAAGACCTGAGAGGAGATTTGAAGGGTGAGAGAGAGGTAGCTTGCCAAATGAAATGTCTTAGAAATACCAATTTAATGACTTATATATAAATTAATCATAAACATGTGGATTAAATTTCCCAGAAAAGGCATGTTTTGGCTCTCTCTGGACCATAAATGATTGAAAAATGATTGGAGATATTTCCTGAACCCAAAGACTGAGAAGGAGCAGGTCTATACTTCTTTAACTGCAAATATTAATGCAATAGATAAATTATCCAAGGGGTCTGGGGAAGTTAAAAATATGGACAGGAAATAAGAAAATGAGATTCAGCTTGAAAATATTCTCCAGGTACATCTGGGGCAAAATAATCAGAAACAGAGAGATTTTGTTCTAGGGAGAACCCAATAAAGTTATGGAGACTATAAGACCTTCCCAGTGATTTCTAGTTGGCATGGTTATTCTTATTCCTGAGGATGCAAGAGAAAAGGCCCTAAATTATAGAATGTGGAATGATACTCACTACTCACAGAATATAAAGAAGGTCTTTGCCTTTGGTCATATCAAAAAATTTACCTGGTATAGGAAAGGTTTAGCTAAAATCAGACCAACTTTTCCAGATAATTCAAAGAAATAAATGATCAAAGTCAAGACTATAGTCTTTAAGCATGGATTCTGGAGGCAAGATCACGTCTGAGATCCAAAGCAAGAAAAACTGAAGTTCAAGTTCAAACAGGGTACCTTCTCTAGGGAAGGATGCAATACAATCTTTGTTTGAGGTCATAAATACATTATGGGCCATCTACTGGAGACTTTCCTAGGAGTGTTTTATCCTTCCTTGTTATTTTAAAGTACTTTTTGAAGAAAGTATATATTCATCCAAATAGGCCAAAACAAAGTACAGTCATTACAGGCAAACTCTGGCCTTGAAAATTGGGCCATATTATGCAGTGTTATATACATGTACATTGACGTGAAGACCAAATGCTCTAATGCCAAGGAAATGCAAAGAGGTTTTCTTCAAGTCTAGAAACGGGGTTGAAGAAAATAATATTGCTTTCTATGAGGCAGGATATCCTGATCTTATACGTGTCTCTGGATGCCTAATGAAGTATGAGAAATATAATAATGATCAATCATAATATCAGTCCTTTACTTTTGTACAGTGCTCTGTTGTTTACATAGTGCTCCGTGTAAATTGTCTTATAGTCATCTCAATAACTACGAGACGATATTACTATCTCATTTTTACAGATAAAGAAACTGAAGCACAGAAATGCTCAATAATTTACTAGCTGGTGGCAGTGTCAGGAACTATCTGGTTCTTCTGACCCTTAATTCAGTATTCTTCCTATATCTAAATAAATTCAAAGCTCATAGGTATAACTGTATAAGGAAGAAGATGACTATAGTTTGTTCAAAGTCTCTATATAATTCCCATCCCTTATTGATTGGATTGATTGGATGATCTAAGCCCTTTACATACATTAACTCATTTAATACTCACAGCAATAGTAGGAGGTAGACCTTATTATTGCCCTCATTTTAAAAATATTTCCATTTTATTTATTTATTTATTTAAGATAGGGTTTCAGTGTGCAGATGAGTAGATTAAAACAATAAAGATAGGGAAACGGAGAAGCACAGGGATTAACTGACTTGCCTACTAGCTGGTAAATGGAGGGGCTGGAATTTAAATTCAGGTAATATGTTTGTAGAACCACTCTCTAACCACTACATTGTACTGAATTTAGAGCTCTTTTATCATAAATATTATTTTCCCTGGTGTGAGGAAAGCTATATCAGAATGAAGTTTGTATCCATTCCTGGGTATATCTAATCCTGGGGTACAGATTTCAATTAACTGCACATTTCTGCACTAGAGAAATGTTGATGTGACATGCCTATCAGATAAGCTGATTGTGACTCCAATCTAAACACAAAACTCTTTTCTTAGCCGCTATTGTGAATCCTGAAAGAAGAAGATAATTCCAAAGTGAAAGAATAAGAAGTGCTATTTAAATAATACAATGTTTAAATGATATGACGAAGCATAACCAGAGACCACTGGCAAGATGGTTGCTTTTTTCTTCTTAATAGGAAATGGAGAGAGTACAAGTTATCTTTTTGGATTAAAAGAAAGAGGATCAGGCTTTGGGGGATGGTGCTAGAATATGCAGACACCCCTTCTTTACTATCTTGTTTTTTTATTCTTGCTTTGTAGAGAAGTAGTGACCAGGGGACATTGACCCAACAGCTGATTTTCTAATTAAGCTCATCTATTTGTTTAAATCCACCAGCTTAATAGAGACAAGACAGGGAAAACTGTAAACATCTGGATAGTGAGTCACAGTTGCCAGCAGGCCTTTTCCTGACAGGCTAAATTTTATAGTAATTCCCAGAGGGGTTTGAGTCAAAGACGAGGATTCAAGGAGAATGAAAAGAACCATTTAAATCATGGCTGAGGATGAAAGTAAAGTCTTCTCAAGCAGTGATATGTAAAAGCAGTGATGTGCAAAAAGGTGAAGGGAGGATAGGTAATTTGCAAATACTTCTAGGGAGAGCAGTCTGGGTGGTGAAAGGGCTATGCATCATATGATATGATTATGGATTGAATGTTCTAAAGAATGTAGGCTTAAGAAGGACAAACTCACAGGTGATACAAAGGTTGTCTTCTGATAGCTGAAAAGGCTATCATGTGTAAGAGGGTGGATTTCTTCTACAGGGCATAGATTTCTTGGAAGGCTCAGAACTACACTCCTGGGTGGAAACTAAAAGGAGGAAGATTTCAACTCCTGCTAAAAAGCAGAGAGTCCTTCTTGACCATTATGTTATTTTTAAAAGATTACTTAAATTCATACTCTACAACTCAGATATTTAAAAAAACAAACTTTATTTATTAATTTCATGAACTGACCACTCTTGAGCCCCTAATTCTGCTTAAGAGTAAAAAAAAAAATCACAACAACTACAAAAATTCCAACTTTCTAGTTAAAGGTAGCTCTAGCTAAAGGTAGTCTTTTCTTCCTGGTACTTTCTCACACTTTGTAGAGTTTTGATCTTTCTCTTTTTTTCCTCCTAGATGCCATCTAGGTACAAAAAGACAATTACACCATGTGCTGGCATGGAGAGGGGCCCCGTGGCTCAGGTGCTGTAATCTAGTTACTCACTGACCACTCAGTCATCCCCCCATCCCTCGATTACTTGGTGCACTGCCCTCGTATTTACTGAGATGTTGTGGGTATTCCCAGGTCCTTTGGGCTTCATATTGGTACCTGCTGTTGAACATGGACATTATCATTGCTTTATGTTAAGCTCTCTATGACTTTCTTGTACTGTCATCAAGATTATTCCAGAATACCAGTCCCCTCAGCAGTTCTCTGTGGCCTTACAGAGCACATAGGAACTTGTGGATCTCCTGCAGGAAGGCAAAGGCCATGGCAGACTGACTCAAGAATCACACCAAGCCACTGTTTCTGTGCCACTGCAGCTGCCCTAGGTTGGTGCATGAAGTCTCCCCACAGAGCTCCATATGAGAAGTGGGACACACCCACGCTCTTCTTTTAGTTTCTCCTCCCTGGCCTGAGAACTAGGGGGATAGACACTATATCTCTTTTCCAAGATCCAGACAATGTCCTGACCCTGATATCATCCCTTCCAAACTCTCCCTGTGTCATATCCTCAATCCTCTCTACAGTAAGGCTTCTAGAGAAACATTATGTTCAGACCTCTAAGTCAGACCTCTATGTTAAGAAGAGCTTTAAAAATTTAGCAGGGGATGCAAATATTTTCTCCCATTCTGTAGTCTGTCTATTTGCTATATTGATTGCTTCCTTGGCTGTGTGCCCATCAATACATGAGTGGATTAATAAAATGTGGTATATGTATACCATGGAGTACTACTCAGCCATAAAAAATGGTGAACTAATAATACCTTTTGTAACAACCTGGATGGAACGTGGAGACCATTCTAAGTGAAGTGACTCAAGAATGAAAGAACAAACCACATGTACTCACTATTAAATTAGAACTAAATGATCAACACTCATGTACACATATGGTAGAAAAACTCAACAGAAATCAAGCAGGTGGGAGGGTGGAGGAGAGGATGGGTAAAATCACATTTAACGGGTACAATGCACACTATCTGGTGATGAGAACACTTACAACTTTGACTCAAACTGTACAAAAGCAATCCATGTAGCCAAAACATTTGCACCCCCATAATATTCTGAAATAAAAATAAATAATAAATAAAAGCAGAAACGATACATGAAAAACTTTGAGAGAAATAAATACATCCCCAAACAACCTTATGCCTATTTAAAAAAATTAGAGGGGGAGAAACTTACTTGATAAAATCAGTTTTCCAAGACTTTGCCTCACTAAATTTTTTAGGTTAATTTAAAACTCAAAGCTGAACACTGACCTTTTTGTTCTAAGTAGTATCTGACCTTCTGAAGAAGCTTGAATGTCCTTGATTCAATATATAATGGGGTGAAGGGCAACATGTCTTACAGAGAATGAAAGCTAAATTAAGTTATTTCATGTATTCTTTTGTTTCAGTGAAATATTTTATAACAAAAAAATTTTAAAACATTGGTTTAGAATCTCAAAATATCATTCTCATCGCACTTTACTGTTTTCTGTAGTAAAGAAAATCAATGAGAGCATGTTAGTATATGCCATTATTCAAAAATGCCAGGCAAGAAAAGGTTCTAAAGGATCAGTCTAACTTGGGGAAGGAGGGCAGAAATTTTTAAAGGGCTTCAGCTGGAGGGGTTAACTGAAGTTCAGCTAGTTTCAGGAATAGTTGGATCAAGACAGTTCTCAGAAGAAGGAGGAATTGTACTCAAGAGTTAGCCATTGTTTGGGCAATTTGAATTTGATTAAGAGGGGTAGGAAGGAACAGCTGTGGGAGACAAGGACATGCTAGAGACATAGTGGAAAATTCTCTGGCCTTAAATGTCTCTTAATTTACAAAGTGGAAAAATATACTGATTGCTCTCTTCAGCCTTCATGTACAAGGCTGTTTCCAGAGCAACTATTCTAATGATATGGCCATAACCTGCCTGAGTACTCCATCTCTTGATAACTAAATGTGCAAAATTTTTTCAAATAAATGGTATAACTCACAAAGCTTTGTACACAGTAGGCATTCAATCAATATGTGCTTTGCTGGGCTGAGAAGAGGCTCTACCTTTGAAGAACTCATTAAACAATGGGTGAGACAGACATAAATAAATTATTCTATCAAAATGAAAGTATGTTCAGAGTACTGTGAAATTTCGAGGATGAAAAATGACATTTTTGCAGAGGGGATGATATTTTATCTATGCTGTGAAGGATGATAATAATGATGATGATAAAGATAATAATATAAGCTAATATTTATTAAGACCTATCATTTGCTAGCTACTTTATAAATACATTATCTCTAATCCTCCAAATATCCCACTCAGGTAGATCTTATTTATTTAACAAGTAAAAAGTGAGGCTCATAGAGGTTAAATGACCTGTTCAAAGGCAAATTTATAAATGGCAGGTCTCAGATTTGAGCCCAGAACAATCTGGCTGCAAAGCCCACCATTGTTCCTCTACACCAGTGTTTCCCAAAATGTGATGTGCGCACTACTGATGCTAGGGGAGAGGAATGTAGGTGTGCTGTGACCATGACTAAGAGAAACATGGCACAGTGTTACATAACATTGGATCCCACGGTAGGAGAATTATTCCCTTTTCATTGTTCTGATAAAGTCTAAGAGGAAGTTTCAGTTTGATGGAGTATGTGCTTACCTCTTTAATCTTGCCAATTTCCCATTTTACAAAGAGCCTCAGACTCAGCATTTGGTAGCTTTCTTTTTTTTTTTTTTTTTTTTTT
>VBSM01003143.1:18318433-18364817 GCA_008086735.1 Cheirogaleus medius
AAAAAACTTAAAAAAAAAAAAAACATTAGCTGGGCATGGTGGCACACACCTGTAGTCCTAGCTACTCAGGAGGCTGAGACAAAAGGATCACTTAAGTCCGAGAGTTCAAAGTTGCAGTAAGCTATGATTATGCCACTGCACTCCAGCCTGGGTGACAGAGTGAGATCCTATCTCTATTTAAAAAAACAAAAAAAGTCAAAAAAACACCTGAAAACATATGTCTACCCCAAAATTTGTACATGAATAGTTATAGCAGCATTATTCATGATTGCTAAAAAGTAGAAACTACCCAAATGTCCATCAACTGAAGAGAAATAAAAGGTGGTATGTCCATGCAATGGAATATTATTTGGCAATAAAAATCAAAGTATATATTCTATAACATTGATGAACCTTGAAAATATTATGCTATATGAAATTTCCAGAATAGGCAAATATATACAGACAGAAAGTAGAGTCAACGTGAAATAAATATGGAGAGACTAATCTCCAAGTAAAGGATTTATTTGGGAATAATACACAAGAATTATAATTCAGGGCATACAAACCAGGGTAGCCCCTGGGCAAGTCCAAAGAACAAAGGGAAAGGCTTGGGTTTTATTGGGGAAAAGAGGAAGGTTACCTAAGTTGTTTTGAAAGAAAGTTCACTGGTGCTGGCAGTGTCTTGCAGGAGCTGGCAGATTCTAATTGGTGAGTAGCAGCAGTTCTAGGTAAAACTTGTATCTTAAAGTCATAACAGGCCATGGCCGTTTTGGACTGGGTTTGTGAGACAGTTCTTGGAGTAGGCATTTGTGACCTGAGTGTTTTTCCCCATAGCCCCTCGACTCTATTTTAATTGGGCATGACAAAAATGACTTCATTGTGTATATTCAGTTTTCACAGTAGAATAATTGAAATCCCAGGGCCCAGGAAGGTTGTAAAGGAGAGGATAGGGGTGGAGGTGCGAGGAGAAATAGGGGATGTTTCCCAATGATTATGGAATTTCTTTTCTGGGTGATAAAAATGTTTGGAAATTGATTGTAGTGATGGTTGCACAACTCTGTGAACCTAATAAAAACCATTGGATTGTACACATTAAATGGTTGAATTATGTGATATGTGAATAATATCTCGATAAAGCTTTTTTTTGGAAAAAAAAAAGCTCCTGTGAAATATAAATACTCTTTGGAGAGTGTCATGCTATGCTATAAAAAGAATACATCAAATGAAAGCAAAACTTCATAAATGGAATCTTAAAGATTCAAGGTGAAGGCTGGGGTAGAGACTGGGAAGGGGCAGGGTCTGAAGGAGGCGGCACAGGTGGGGCTGACAAACTGGTGCCACCCTCACCTTATTCACAGGACTGCCTGGCCTTACCCTAGCAACCAGCCAAGCTGCATGGGGCATGCTCAGTGCATTTGGCACCCAGAAGGGGATTATTTTTTAACATCTCCTTCCTCAATGTGACAGTTATTTGTAGTGATAATCAGTAATATAGCATTATTTTCTTGGTTCCTTTTATAGTATTAAAACAGTTCACAATTTAAAAGAAGAAATACATTTCTATTTTAAAGATCTTTCTATTTAAAGGTGTTGTTCAAATTCAGTAAAATATTTTAGTGTGAACTAAAATTTGCACTTGTCAGACAGAAACAGTACACCTCACAGCTTGTACTCTGTTTTACTGTTTACATTTTCAACAGCAAATCTCCAAGTGGTCACATAAAATGACAAAATTAAAATTACCTCTAGTACTATTTTTTCATCTTCAAGATCACCATGCAATTCCTGTTTATTTGGAGCCCCCTGTTTGAATGTAGGGGTATGTAGTGCCACGGGGGTTGGAGATGTCAAGTCCTGGAGGAAGAAAGCTTGCACAATGCCAAACAGCTCACACTGTTACAAATTTATTCTCATAAGGAACATGTGCATGTAGAGGACCCACTGAATAATTGGGAGTTCTTGGAATTAACTTCCATGCAGAATACAATGTTTACTAAAGGATAAATTATTAAAATGTGCTAATTTGAAGCTTACACATATATTATTAAAACTCAGCAGTAACCACAAGGGTTGTTTAAAAATTAAACCAACAAAAATCCTTTTCAGGGAGGAGTATTTTATCACTGACAATGTTTAGAATTGTTGGCACGTGGTAATAATAAAAAGCAGACTGGCTTTAAGTTGGTTTTATAACTGTTTTTAAAATCTCTACACATGTATCCCCCCTCAATGCTTGTACCAAGGATGGACTGCTCCCACCACCCTACACCTGGGACACCACTGACATTATGTTGCATGAGTCTGCATAGATTTAACCGTACCCATGATAAGTGATTGCCTGTATATTCTAAGAACTGTAATTACTGTGATTGGAATATGTTAACCTAATAGTAAAAAAATTGTATCCTTTTAATGTAAATTTTCTTTTGGTCTGTTATATGATCCTAGCCCTGGAATTAAAATGTAAATTTTTATCAAATCTCTGAGCTCATGAGGTTCTAAAGCCCACACTAAGTTGTAGTAAGTTAAAATGGATTTATCAAGGTAAAAATTGGTTTTGTTAATTAAGAAGACTAACTTTTATAAACTACTTATAACCAAATGTTGAGCTCTTGGGACACTCAACACAAATTTTGTTTTTAAATGTTGAAAATATTTTAATATAAAAAGTAATACATGAAAAGAAGAATAATATTAAGCAAATAATTTTAACAATGCCACATAAAAGCATCTGAAACCCCAACTTATAAAGATGTGTTGTCTGGATTTAACCTCTTTTTCAACAGAAAGGTGGTATGAAATATCAGAGAAACATGTATAAGTAAAACAAGTCAATTGACCCTATAATGTGAATCAGTAAGAATTTTAGAGACTTCTTACGTAATTTACTCATGTATCAGAGATCTAAAGTTTGTTTGGAGAACTAAAATATCCCATCAATCTATCTATTCACCCTCTCGATCCATTCTCCTTCCTGCCTGCCTACCTTTCTGTCTTCTTTCCTTCCATTTTTTCACTCTTCATTCATTTGGTTCATCTTATATTCCAGGTCCTGTGCAAAGTAGTGAATTAAAAAAGTGAAAAAGCTATCATTTCTGCCCTCAAAAATCTCTCAGCCTGGTGACAAAGAGAGACACATAAACAACTTGCTATAATTCAGTGTGGTTAGTGCTGTAATATAAGAATCTACGGGGAGCAGCAGGAACATCAAGGCGGGTGTAATGAACTCTGTATGGGCAGAGAGAAATTTCTTACAGCAGATGACATCTAAGCCAAGTTTTAAGGGCTGAGAAGGAGCTCCCTAGAAGGTGATGTACATGTAGGGGGAGGTGGTGGTGGTGGTGTAGAGAGAAGACATTCTACAGTCAGAGTCCAAGACTGGTTTTACTGTTTTCTTCTCCTATTCCTCAATTTCAAGCTGAAGTAATTTTAAAACTATCATCATTCTCAATGTTTTACTAAGCAACATTAAATTAATGGGAAGTTCCTGGATTATTGACATCTTATAAGTCATTCACTGATTTTTTAGAATAGTTTGTTAAGCTCACTTAGATAGGATCTTTATAAATTTAAATTCTTACCCTAAAATCTCCTTTCTGTTCTGCTCTGCTCTGTACCCAAAAGTGAGTTTGGGGTAAGCATTACTTTATAATTTTCCCCATCTCCACCTTTCAGGCTTAAGGGGCCCTATTAATTATAATAGTCTGAAACTTGGTGTATGAAACCTGCTTACCCTTGTTGGTTACCCTTAGAACAAGGCTGAGGAAGCCAAGAGCCCCCTGAGCACTGGTTTCCAAGGAAAGCTGTTTCAGAGTGAAAGGCCTGCTCAGCCTCATTAGAGGAAGCACCATCAGGCCCATGCTAGGGCTGCCTTCCGTAGCCCCTGAAGTTCCCAGCCACAGCAAAATCAGACAGTTGAAAAAAGGAGAGCCGCTTCTGAGAAATAGAGCTTCTCTCTCATGGACATAGATCAATGGAAATTTATTCAACCAAAAACCTAGAAGTATGCTTGTGTCTTACTGTTTTCCACATGACCACAACATGCTCTTCATACACTGTGGCCTTGACACTTCTCTCATAGAGTAAAGTACTCTGTGTTCCCTTCCCCTGAATCTGAGCAGGCCCTGTGACTGCTTCCACCGCTAGAATCGGAAGGTACACTATGTGACTTCCAAGATCGGATCATGAAATGCTGGGCACTTTTGCCTTGTTCTCTCAGGACGCTTTCTCTTGTATCACAGCCTCCATGCTGTGAGGAAGCCCAAACTAGCCCACACAGAGAGACCACATGGAGATGCCACATGTAAGTGTTCTAACCAATAGTCCCAGCCAACAGCCAACATCAACCACCAGACGCGTGAGTAAAAATGTCTACAGATGATTCCAGTCCCCAGCCTTTGAGTTCTTATAATTACTTTATTAACATTTTATTTTCTAAATTAATATTAACCTATAAATCTATATGACCTAGTATGCTAAAACAGCTTAAAGTATGGATCTATCATGACAAATATTATGCTTCTAGGTTTGTGTTGGACGAATTTAATTAGAATACACTATAATAGGAAATCTTGCCTAAAGATCTTCTTAAGGAAAATTCTTTTCCTCGTGTCTTCCCTGTTCACATCTTAAGGAGGTGAGAAAAAAGCTAGCCTAGCTAATGTCCCCCCTCCTGAGATTATAATGCTTTCATCATGGCTGAAAGTCTGCAAGCTACAAATGGAATCCAATGTGAATGATTTAAGGTCCCCTGTCAGACTGTAGCCCAGGATTTGAACTGGACACTCCTCCATACCCTCCACTCTCTGACTCTACTCAACAGGACATGTTACCCCATTATCCACCTGGCTTCACTACCTGTCATTCACTTTTCCTGTTGGTCAGCCTAAGAGAATGGCCCAATAGATAGAAGTTTCAGGAGCCTGGAAGAGAAAGAAAAGTTGGTATGTCTGTGGCTGTGGGAGTGATAACAGTCTACCTCAAATTCGTCTACATTTTGCAGTTTAAAATGAAGAAGATGCAAAACAACTCAATCTCTCATACATTGCTGATGGGAATATGAAATAGTATAGTCACTCTGGAAAAAGTTTGGTAGTGTCTTAAAAACTAAACACTCACACACCATATAACCTAGCAATCATACTTCCAGGCATTTATCCCAGAGAAATGAAAACTGTTCTCATTTTTCACATAAAAACATGTGTACATGTTTTTACATGTACACAATTGTTCATAACAGCTTTATTAGTAATAACTAAAACTGTTAACAATCAAAATGTCTCTCAATAGGTCAATGGTTAAACTACAGTGCATACATACTGTGGAATACTACTCAGCAGTAGAAAAGGAATGAACTATTAACACATGCAATTTGGATGAAACTTGTCTTAGTCTGTTTTGTGCTGTTTTATGCTCAGTCTGTTTCATAATAGAATGCCACAGATGGAATAATCTGTAAAGAACAGACATTTATTTCTCCCTGGAGGCTGGGAAGTCCAAGATCAAGGTGCCAGCAGGTTTGGTTGTCTGGTGCAGGCTGCATCCTCCAGAGAGGAGGAACACTGTGTCCTCACATGGTGGAAGGCAGAAGGGCAAGAGAGCCAAACGCTGCCAAGGCCTCCTTTGTAAGGGCCCTAAACCCATTCGTGAGAGAGGAGCCTTCATGGCCTAATCACCTCTTAAAGGCCTTACCTCTTGAGACTATCACATTGGCAACACATGAATTTTGATGGGGACATATTCAAACCACAGCAGATCTGAAGGGCAGTATGCTTAACTAAAAAAAAAGCCAATCTCAGCAGGCCAAATAATGTATGATTCCACTTAGATAATGTTCTTGAAATGACAAAAAAATATAGACATAGAGAACAGATTCATAGTTACTAGGGATTAGGGATTCGGAGGGAGGGTTGTGAGACGGATGTGACTATTAAGAGACAGCATGAGGAGGTCTCTGTGGTGGAATAGTAGTTCTACAATAGTCCCCCCTTATCTGCAGTTTCACTTTCCAAGGTTTCAATTACCCCTCATCAACTGTAGTCCAAAAATAGGTAAGTACAGTACTATAAGATATTGTGTGTGAGAGAGAGAGAGAGATCACATTCATGTAACTTTTACTATAGTATATTGTTATGATTGTTTTATTTTATTATTAGTTATTGTTAATCTCTTACTGTGCCTAATTTATAAATTATAAATTGAACTTTATTACAGGTATGTATGTATAGGAAGAACATAGTATATATAGTGTTTGGTACTATCTGTAGTTTCAGGCATCCACTGGGGGTCGTGGAACTTTCCCCTGTGAGTAAGGGGGACTACTATGTATCTTGATTGTAGTAATGGTTCACAAATGTACACATATGATAAAATAGATATAGCTATACATTCATTGTACTAATGTCAAATATCTGATATTGTGTTATAGTTATGTTATGGTGGAAACTATGTATAGGGGTACATGGGACATTGCTGTACTATCTTTGCAACTTCCTGTGAATCTCTAATAATTTCAAAATAGAAAGTTTTTAAAAATGCTTCACACTTTTAATCTTACTCTCTTAAAAGTTTTTTCAGACATATAGGCATTTGATATTCTTCCTATTTTAGTTACAAATGGAAAAACTGAGTCTGAATAAGATTTGGACTTGTCTAAAGCCATACTGTTAAGATGATTCTGGATCTGGTACCTTAACTGGGTCTTCTAACTCCAGTTTCAGTGCTCTTTCATTCAAGTTCTGGTAGAACCAATTTAGCTCTAAGGATCAGAAACAAAGCTTTTGTTCCAGATTTATTAATGCTTCATTTTGTAAGTATCACATTGTTTATTCAATTGACTTTTTTAACCACTTGAATTTACTAGGTACTGTATCATTTTTATGGAATAGCCATTTATAGCTCTGTAAAATTAATTCCTTATTTATATAAGTGAAAAGAAGTGTTACAGAACCAAAATAACATGAAGTATCTACTTAAGTACTAAGATTGAACTCAAGATTTTTTTTGCCCCTCCTGGATAAAATCTGTTCAAAACAGTCAATTTAGTTTTCATGGAAATAACAACTCTCTTTGTATTTGAAAAAACACAACTCTTCTTGATAGGTATTCAACTCAGCTGATAGGAGTAGGAATTTGGGCAAACCAGTGAGTGGCCTTTTAGCCACGAGCATTTAGTATGTCATGAGTACCAGTCATTGTGTTTCTAAGAAGGAATGGGAAATGTCCATTAATCCAGAAACTTGGTTGATGTAAGTCAACCTCTAGTGTATATATTCAAAAACCAGCACATCAACTTATATTATATATTAAGAGTTGGAACAATTAAAATATAAAGATCTCTTGAAAATTGAAAATATAATTTTTAAACAAAAATAGTAATAAAAGGATTGGAAAATGACATAAAGAAAAGTCCCCAAATCTAGAACAGAAAGAAAAACAAAAAGACAAAAAATATGAAAGAAAAGTTATGAAATGGAGAAGATGAATCAGTTCCCCATTTCACTAGTAGGAGTCCACAAAGAGAGAACAAAACAAACAGAAGGGAGGAAATGATCAATAAAATAATACAAGAAAATATTCCATAACTGAATATGTCACTGAGTTGAAGAGAAAAGTCTTGACCTTTTAAGGGCCTAACAAATTCTGAGCACAACGAAAAAAAATCAATCCTCATGTAAACACATCCTGAAAAAAAAATTAAAAAACCAAGAATAAGTAGAAGCTACTAAAACCTTCCAGACAGAAAAAGGAACAAGGCTAAGATTGGCATCAACTTTCTTATCAACAATATGGGATGCTAGAATACAACAGAGCAATACTTTCAAAGTTCTAAGGAAAGTTGTTAGCTTTCAACTCAGAAATGTATACCTCAT
The DNA here is from genome assembly GCA_008086735.1 of Cheirogaleus medius. Classification (NCBI taxonomy): domain Eukaryota; kingdom Metazoa; phylum Chordata; class Mammalia; order Primates; family Cheirogaleidae; genus Cheirogaleus; species Cheirogaleus medius. Next base: position 18,326,287 of record VBSM01003143.1, read on the forward strand.
CTGACTTTCAGTCAAGTGTAAGGGCAGAATACTGACATTTTCAGACATGAAAATCCAAAAATCATTAGCTGAGTAGCAAACTCACAGAGCAGACAGTCCACATTGGACCAGGAGAATGGAGGACTCCAGGAGGAAAGCTCTGGGGAGAAAATGGCAATTTGATGAAACAGGCAGTATGTTGGATATTGTAGGAAAAACTGAGAACATGATAAAGGCATTTCAAGGCATGTTCATTTCAAGAATAAGTGAAAGGCCTTTTAGAAACTGTGAAGTGGAGGGGAAGGGTAAGAACTAAATAAGAAAGTCATGATTCAAATATGAGCAAACTAAAAGTTAATAGGACTTTCGGTAGGTGGTTTTCAACACTTAGAATATACCTTTTGACAAGGAACAGAAAGTAGCCATGGTTACAGAATAGATCATAAACATCATCAGCCTTGGAAAAATGTAAAAGTCAGGCACAGCTCACAGAGTTGGGAGGTGGAAGGTGGGAGGAGAAGAGGTAGGAAAGATGGATGAACAAATGACCTCCTCTTACAAAGTGGAATTGATTGCCTGCTGGCTCCCTAAAAATACCAGCAAAATAACCCAGTGATCAGGCAAAGCTGAGTGGATTGCTTACCACAAAATGGAGAGCACTACCTTGGCAAGTCTTACTCTGTTGTAAATCTTCAATGAGATATTAGAGGTCTAGCAATAGGACTCTTCCTCATTCTAAATTTTGTTTGCCCTATTTCTAGCTTAAGGACATTTACAAAAAGTGAAGTTAGACTGGAGTCACCCCTGCTTCAGGATCTTCTCCTGAATGGTGTCCAATGGTGTTAAACAGCTTCTGGGCCTTTTAAGTCATCCTCAGGGTCTTCCCATTCTGCCTTCTCCATCCAATTTTTTGCATCTGAGATTTCCACTAACATATAAACCGATTGGTATAGATCCAGGAAGCCTCACATTATACACAATAAAACTCTTCTAAATTCCTCTGCACATTTCACAATAGCTTATCTCGGCTTTGGAAAGTCTTTGTTCAATGGCTCTCAGCTCAGACTGAGACCAGGAATTAAAATCCAGGGGCTTTTCCTGCTCTGAAAGAGGTTTAACTTAAGGGATAATTGAGCATGGAGGGTTTCTGGCCAGCCAGGATAGAAGGGGAATGGATCTGAAAAAGAAATAGAAGCAGAGGGAAATGGAAGAGCATAGGATGGGAAGAAGAATAGAAAGATGAAGATCATTTGTTTCTGGTTGTGAGTTGTAGAGGGGTATCTAAAAGAAAGATAGTTTTAAGTGTTTCACATTTTTCCTTTGCCTTGGCCAAGGAGTCTATTAAAGAAACAATTTTAGAATTTGATTTCTTTTGGATGTTTCTTCATACCAATCAAAAGATGCCGACTATTTGATATTGAATGTCTTTTTCATTCTAAGATGTTTCTCAAATGAACATTTTTTTGTTCATATCAAAAATTCTGTCATTCCAAATTATCCTTGGTGAAATTATGCCATTTAGAAAGTAAGTTCATGGATTTGAATGTTGTATAGTACGTGTAAGAAGCAGGAGTGTGGCCTGGAAAGTTGAATCATTAGATTTACACTGAAAAAAAACCATGAGAGCATGGAAGTGGTTGAAAGTGTCGTGTACTTCATGACTTGGGTCCCCATCCAAAGGCTGGGCCATCTCCAATGGAAAATTTGATGAATTTTCAGTTCCCGTGGGACAGAAGGTTTAGAGAGGAGATCTCTTCCAGAATCAGAGTCACACAGACAAAACAGCAACAGTGAGAAAAGTTCTTATAAGGTTCTGAAAACTAACCCAAAACACAGTTTTTCCAAAGGATGCTGGTCAAGAAGAAACCTCTGAACTTTTTAGTCCTTGGCACTAACTTGAAGAACAAACTCTGAGTCTTTGTCCTCTCCCCTTTGAACTTTCCTCTTAAAGATAAGCAAGAAGAAATGGCAAGGACAGATAGAAACAAAGAATAGTGCTAAATAATAAGGCAGATTTCCAGCAAGGATAAAAGTTTCCCCAATCTTATCAGATAATCAAAGAATTCCTAAAAAGGGTTTCTTAATCTTGGGGCACAAAATAAACTCAGTATTTGGAGAAGCAAAAGAAATGAAATAAAAAAGAAATCAGAGCCGGGCCCAATGCAGGACTTACAAACTGCATTGTCAAAGTCAGAGAGATCCCAGAAGGAGGCCACAGTGCTCAGGGGAGCTCTGTGCTTGAATTGAGAGTCTCACATAGTGATGGTGAGGAGGTCTCAACTGAATTTCAGTGGGGTTGCCAAAATTGTTGAATACTGGCTCCAAAATACTACCAAACTAACCTGTTGATAAAGCAAAACTGAGTTTATTGTTTACTGTGGTAAGAGAGAAAATACCTTTACAAAGTTTTAGTAGCATCTCAGAAGGGGAAGGACAAAGTCAAAATATTTATGAGACTTTTTGAGGTCTGATTTAAAGTAGATCTTTCAGTATGGGGACTTAATCAGTACTGAGTATCATGATATAATATTTTGGGATTGGTGGACACTGCAAAGCAAGAATTTTGATGTGTTTCAAGGAGTCTTAGAGAGTAAATAGTATTAATAATTTGATATCATCTACTGAAAACTTGAGCAGTCTGATGTTCCCTTTAAGTGGGTTTTCAGGAAATTCCTGAAACAAATGATAAACATTTCCAAGTTGTATCTTCCTGGACAAGAGCTTCCTGGAATAGTAAAGTCATATCGATGAAGATGGTGAAGTAAACAAAGACAAGTTAAAGTAATCAGTAGGCTGCTTGCCTGTACATGTTTTCCATTCTCAGTGGGGGATCACAGATAACCATGTATGGTTGCTAACAAAAGAATTATAGGTTTAACTATGTTGCTTGAAACTGCAGAAGTGAACAGAAGAGAAAATGAGAATAGAATCATACTGGGAGAAGGGAGGAGAGAATAGAAGACGGGGACATTTAAAGAGCTAAATTCTCATTTTTCATACCAGAAATTCAGGCATAATTTCTAAAAGTTATAATAAAGAAATAGTAGTATATCTGGTGGAAGAAACAGCACTCATCATTATAAGCCTTTTTGGTATTTTTTTAACCATGTGAATATATTACTTTGGTATTTAATAATTTAAAAAGAAATGAAGGAAAGGCTGATTAGCAATTGAAAATCCAGTAGCAAGGCTACAGAAAAGAAGGGCTGTGATTAGAGAGGGGTCCTAGGTGATCTCATTTTTCTCAAAGTGCTGGAGCGGGGGTGTCGGAGAGAGAATGGGGGAGGAGGAGAAAGTAGAAGCAAAGGGCTTGAGGCATTCTAGGACGCAAGGAAACAGAAATAAGATAGTCCTGGGGAGGGTACGCAGTGAAAGGGAGGGGATCTGACAGTGAGGGATGCAGAGAGGTGACTGGGACCCTGCTGAGCTTCCTCTTCTCTCTCCTGCCCTCCCTCCCTCTCTACTTCTCCTTTTCCTCTTTCACTGGCTGTTACAGGGACCTGAAGTAGTTTTTATTACAGTTTTTGGTGTATTTATTGAGTATAGTTTTATGTTTCCTGTTCATAATTGAAAAAGCAGATGAGTTCAACCTTTTCTGTTTCTCACACACACAAAAATATATTAAACCAAATTGAGTTGCTTTTTATTCTCTGTGGTCTTCAGTTGACTTCATTCAGTGAGTGAGTGGTCTTCAAGATTTGACCCTCCCCCTTCCTCCAGCCTACACTATTCCCTTTGGTAAATGTAATCCACCTTCTCATATGCCAGAACTTTTATTGTTTCCCTGGTGATTTGTGCTCTTCTGTGACACCTTTGATTATTTTAACCTACTCTAAGTTTTATCTGCAATATCATAAGTTGGTCATTTTGTAGCTTAGTATATATTATTCAAATTATTCTTGAACTCGTTTTTTGATTTTTGACCTTTACGTATATTTCTTCCAGTAAAGAGTGAAACAAGGGCTTCATTCCACTGAGGAGTCAATTTCAATTTTTAGTTAAATAGTGACAATAGACACCTGAATTATTTAATACAAGTATCAGCATATGAAAATACTAATGGGGGTTCACACAGGATGAGTGAAATTTCTAACAAGTAATTATTTACTAATATTAATGAAACCTCTTTATCAGATGAATTTAGCACAAATACACAACTAAAAATAACAAGAAAAGGTTAAGTAGTCTGTTTTTAAATTGGAAGCTATGGGGAAGTAAAGATTTTTGTGGTTGTAGGAGGCCTAGGGAAAGAAAGTCAAGAACTGGCATCATGGCATGGTAATAATACTAGGTTAGAATCAGAATGCATGATGTCTAGTACTAGCCTCTCACTTAAGCAAATTACTTAATCTCTCCAGGCTTCCATTTCTTTATTCATAAAATGGGGCTAACGATAGAATCTGTAAGGTTGTTTGAGGATTAATTTAAATAATGAATATGAAATGCTTGGGACAGTACTTGGCACATACTACATACTTAACAAATATTAACTATTTTTGTCAATATTACTATAACTGTTGCTACTACAGCTACAAATTCACCATTTGCTTTCAGGCAAGTGCCTTTACCTATTAGAGCATCTGTTAGAATAGAGGAGATCTATCTTACTTCTGTTTTTTGTGACACTCCAATTTGGTGCTCTTCCACCTAAGATCCACCATTTACCACCACAGCCATGTGGTGCTCTGTGGAAACTGGGTGCCCTGAGAATGAGTATCTATATTCTATCCCTAGATAGGTAGGTAGCAGACATTCTTTCTATTGTTATCATGTAAGCAAATTCAGTTATGTCTAGGTCTTAACCAACATCAGAGTCTATTGAAAACAAACCTAAATTCTTCTCATGATCCATAATCAATTTCTTAAACTCAGGATTCTATCTGATGTCTTTTCCTTTTCAAGGTTGCTCAGATTGTTTTCTGAGGGATCCTCCCCTTCAGTGACTGACTGCAGGGTCAGACTGCCCAGCTTTCCTCTTCCCTGCTCTCCCGGAAAACAGTAAAAAGAAAAGGAAAAGGGGAAAAGGGGAAAAGGTCTCCTTTTCACCTTTTGTTTCAACTGCTTCACTCTCTTTCTCTTATTTCTAATGTTCTCTTTTTAATTAATTTTTAATTGTAAAAGTAATGCATGAATAATTATCCTTGAAAAAATTAACATATTTTAAATAAAGAGAGTTCTCTTTGTATTCTATCCCTAGTCTTGTTCATCTCTCTCCATGCCTGGAGGTCTCCACTTTTGTCATTTTGATGTATATTCTTCTAGATTTCATATTTATGTACATATATTAGGGACCTTTATTAATATATATATCTACCTATTTTTTTAAAGTGCTGCAGTAATCCATAGTATGGCTGTACTTTGCTTTATTTAGCGATTCCCCTTTTGACAAACATTGAAGATACCTCGGACTTTAAGAAATATAGTAGTACTAAGTGAACGAAGCCAGTCACAAAGGACCATATATATTACATGAATTCCATTTATATGAAATGTCCAGAATAGGCAAATCATAGAGACAGAAAGTAGATTAGTGGTTTCCTAGCCCTGAGGGTGGGGAGAAGGGTTGTGGGAGTGATATCTGAGGGGTGCAGGGTTTCTTTCTGAGATAATGGAAATGTTCTAAAATTGGTTGTAGTGATGGATGCACAACTCTGTGAATGTACTGAAAGCCATTGAATAATACACTTTAATGGGTGAATTGTATGGGATGTGAATTATATCTCAATGAAGCTGTATAAAAGACAAAGAAATATAGTAGTAATCTCATTAGGTATGCTTCATTAAGACTAATTAAATTAGAGGCCGTCTCCAGGGACTGCCTAATAGTGCTGGTGGTTTTTAACCTCAGTTCCTCATCCACACAGCCAGCATGTTCTGTGATAAGTCTGATATCCCTAGCAGGTAAAATCTTTTTTAAGTTTGAGCCATGACCTATGTGACTCATGGCCTTTGTGAAAAAAGTGAGGGAAGAAGTAGACCGAGTTTGAGATGTGCTGAGTTCCTGTTGGTTTCCATTATCTGTCCTAAGAGCAGGAGTCAAGCGGGAAATGTTCTCACCCCATTCGCCTGTGGTTCTGTAACAGAGGGCAACAAATCCAATGTCCTCCTCTTCATCCTTGTGGGCCTAAGATGGGAAGCAACACTTCCCAGAGTGGGCTCTCCAAAAAGCCTTTCTTTTAGTTGCCTCATGGTAAAAATGGGCCCTTTCAGGGTCAGTAGAAAGATGTGCTATATGCCTCAAGAGTCAGGCTCATCAGTTAGCCTGGACTAATTCTTTTTCATGTGCATTAAAAGCATCTCTGAAAGGTTTACTACCATAGAAGTGAGTTCTAGAGTTTGTATGGCTGACTCTAGAGTCCTAATAGTAAATGCTGCTGTTATTTTTAAATCTGTTTTTAATAATAACAATAAATAATTAAATGCCATTTGTTGAATGTCTAGTATATACCTCTTGCACTAGTGAATTCTCACAAGAACCCCTGTGAGATAGGTACCATCTGCTTTTGCAGTTGAGGAAAATAAAATTAAGTAACTGGCTCAAGGTCACTCAGATCTGTTGCCCCATAGCCAAAGCCCTTTCTGCTACACGTTGCTGTCATCTATGTATTTTAACCTTGTATGTCATACAAAGAATCTTAGAACTCTTTGAGTTCAGGAGCCTTACTCAATTAATTCCTGTCTCATTTACCACTCCTAGAAGGGTGCTCAGCACACAGTTGGTTCCTAGTACCTGTTGGTAGAAATGCATTTTTAGAACCTTTCACTTTACTTTGCTTGTGCAGGCCTTGTCTGATCGTGGCCAGGTACCACCTGAGGTGTCTGAGCCTTGCGCGGGGAGTTCACACAGGAGGCCATGTTGAGCCTCTAACTCCAAGATGGGATTTTCTTTTTAAAAGGAGGATGTTGGGAAGAGTCTAAAGGGAAATGTTAGGAAATTAAAATCTGTGGAATCAGCATTAAGGCTGCTTATGGATTGCATTAGTCATGGAAGGTGAGTTCACTCTTGAGAAAGCAGAAAAGTGAAGAGATGGGGAGGATGCTGTTGGCAGGATGCAAATGACAGGTACAAGAGCCACAAAGTACCTTCAGAAGGAAGAAACCCAACCCCAGTCATCCCTAATGCACATGAGCATGTGTGGATCAGGTTAGGAAACACAGAACATTAGAGCAAGTGGTCAAAGCTGAAAGATGCACATTGAGATATGAATATATGTTCATAGAAACAAATAAAATTGATCTCTGGAACATGCAGATGCTATCTCTGGAGAAAAAATAAATCATCAGCTATAGCATCTTGCCTTAATGGAAAGGAGATACTATATTTGGAAAGCAGTTTTGTTTTTAAATTAGAAGTAAGGCCAGATAACAAGGGAAAAGGAATAAAGGAATCCTCTTGCTCTGAATTAGAACTCCAAGGACTTAGTGACCCAGAGTAGACAGATAAAAGGCCTAGTGAGACTCACGGCTATGAAAATAAGCCTGGCCTAACTGCCAATGCCTGAAATAATGCAGGCTGGGCTGAGAGACTCTGCCTTGCCTAGCAACTATTTTGTGTGAGATTTTTAAGGAACTTTGGAGTCATCTTTGAATGCCCTTGCTTCTGCTCAACTTTCTTAATCGCATGAAATACAACAGCAGCCTACGAAATTCTAGCTTCAAAATTGAAGTCCAATCTTTGGAGTAAGTAAATCTTGAATTCAGCCCTAGGTGTACTATGAACATACTAGGAGACACAAGTCAGTTGCTTCATTTTTCTGTTCCTCAATTTCTCCTTTTGTAACAAAGATAATGTAGTTTTAATGGCTGGTTACCTCAAGATAAATGCTTTTTAAAATTTTTAAATTATTTTACTTTTTTCGAAACCTATTCAACAATCATTCATCAAATATTGGTCTCCACTGGGCACGGTGGTTCATGCTTGTAATAATCCTAGCACTTTGGGAAGCTAAGGTGAAAGGATCTCCTGAGCCCAGGATTTTGAGACAAGCATAGGCAACATAGAGAGATCTTGCCTCTACAAAAAATTTTTTAAAATTAGCCGGGCATGGTGGCACATGCCTGCAGTCCCAACTATTCGGGAGGGTAAGGCAGAAGGATCCCTTAAGCCAAGAGTTCGAAGCTGCGGTGAGCCATAATCCATCCTGCCACTGCACTTCAGCCTGTCTGGAGAAAGAAAGGAAAAAAAAAAAGAAATATTGGTCTCCTTTGTGCAAGGTACAGGGTTAGCATCTGTGCAATATGATCCCCATGCTTAATCCACAGGATTATTGTACCAGGCAGCAAATGGACCAAGCACTGACATACGTTAGGTCTTTCTACTTTCTTTTCTAGAAATATCTCTCCTGGAATCTGACTCTGGAATGTCCTGACTTTTCAAAGTTTAGATAATAAATCTTCCATTGCACTAGTATAACCTAATGCCTTTATTTGCCTGAATTATATTTTTAAAAGAAAGTTGTAGTTCCACTGCCCTCAGTGAGACCACAGCAAGCATGTCATTAGATTTATACACTAGAGATTTTACACTGTACAGTACTAAGAACTTTAAACATATAATAATTAACACTATACAGTTGAAAACAGAATCTGGGAAGGAATAGTACTTTTTAAATTGAACAGGATAGATCATTTCAAGCCTCAAACTTAGAGTCAGAAGACACGAGGTGCAGGTTTAAAGAAGAGACTCCAGTTGACCCATCCTGGTTAGTTGTCCACCCCTGGACCCTTCATCTGTGGCCACAGCCAGGGTCACATTGCACAAAAGGGTTGCTTCTGTGGTAACCATCTGGGTGGTTAAGGGAATTGCTAGATGGGGGCAGGCAAAGCAATATATCCAACTACTATCCCAAGTCACTGCTAACTGCTAGTTTTCCTACTCTAATGACCAGGTCAAAAAAAATTGGGGGGAAAAACAAAAGAAATGTAGTTCCCATAGTGCCTAACATGTGGACAATTCAGATCTAATTAATTAATTAATTATCAGTTTATTATTTAAGAAAACAAAACAAAACCATAAAAACACTTCCTCTCAGTGCAGAGGACTTACTCCAGAGCACTGAAGCAGGCAAGGGATTTTCTTAAAGGAGAAATGATGGGTCAGCAGACATCCACTTGAGTATCTACTGAGTACAAAGCATTGAACTGTGCAGTGAAGGCATAAAAGCAGTAGGAGCCATGCCACGCAGAAAGTAACAGTCAGAGCGAAATAGTAGACCATGAACTGAGCATAGGAACAGCAGGTGAGTGAAATAAGGCTCCTTAGGGGAAGACTTCCTGCAAGGAGAAGGAATGTTCAGATCTGGCTTTGAGAAGAGGCAAGGGACAAGGAAGAAGCAGCTTGGGGGCAAGGATTCCACCTGCCAGGAAGAGCCTGACTGGAGCACAGTGGGCATGGCGTGAAGTGGCCGGAGATGCCAGGGATACATAAACATCTGGTTCAGAGAAGGGCCTGTAAGGCTACATAAACTCCGTAAGTAAGTGGAGTCATGCTGGGTTCTTAATTAGGAGAATAAAGTAAATGGAAATGGTATATGAGGAAGTTCCTTTTGTGGCAGCTGTTTGGGAATCACTGATGTGGGAGGACACCAGAGGCAGGAAGGTTGCCTGGGTGTTAGTCCTGGTTTGAGATGGAGACTGGGGAGCTGTACTGGAAGAGGAGAATGAAAGAGACCTCTGCGAGGAAGAGATCCTGAGAGTGGTGTTGTTAATGTCCCCCTTCACTCCCCTCATCTCTGCACCTTGGAGCCTAGTCCTAGTCCCATGAGTGACAGAAGGGATTGACTTAGCACAGGTTTCATAAGTGATTACAAAGAGGAGACTTGCTGGTGGAGACCATGACAGTCTTCATGGGAGAAATCTAGAAAGGTGAATTGAATTTTGACAAGTACAATAGTACTTGAGAAGGAGAGAGAGAAAAAGAGAATGAGAATGAATATGGATTTAGAGAGATAGATGGTATTTAATCTTGGTTTGAAATACTGTATGGTATATTATGGCTCTTTATATTTTAATTAAATTTATATTTTAAATTTTTAATTTAAATTTATAATTAAATTATATTTTACATTTTAATTAAGACTGGAGAAGGACAGAAAAATGGAAAGCTAACTAAATAATCTGACCTATTTTTTATAACAGCTTTATTGAGATATAACTCACATACCATAAAATTCATCCTTTTAAAGCATAGAATTCAGTGGTTTTTAGCATATTTATAGAGTTATTCAACCATCACCACTATCTAATTTTAGGACATTTTCATCACCCCAAAAAGGAACCCTATACCTATTAGCAGTCTGACCTACTCTTAATTTAAAATTCTCGAACACAATGACTACTGGGATCTGACTGCCAGGAATTCTGTGTCCCCTAGCTGGGTGGAAACCTTGACTGACTCATTAATCTTTGAGTCCCATGTCACTGCTACTCTAAGGAAAAACATCCTGGTGTGGCTCGGCTGTGGGGGCGGGGTGAGAGGAGAGGAGCTGGAGCCCAGAAAGGAAGGATGTGTAAGAGAACCTTAAGAAAGAGAGAGGGGTTGTTAGGCCCAGAGAGAAAGAAAGCCAACAGGGGTTGCAGAGAAGGTAACAAGGCAGCACTTCTCCCAGCAGCCCCAGCAACCTGAGACTTTTATAAAGGACAATCTTTCAACTGCTCAATCCCCACAGATTTCCGGGCCTTGGCTGACAGGAAGTTATTTCTTTTTTTCTAATCTTCCTCCCTAGAGCAGCGCTCACCTCCCCTTCCTTCCACGGCTCCTGCTATATGCCTGGCCTCAGTCTAGGGGCTTTCTCTGTGTCATCTCATTGAACTCCCACAAGTAGATATGGCTATTCCGCATTTTTATAGATTAAGACACTGAAGTTCACAGAAGCTAAAGTAACTTGCTCAGGATCACACACTTCGTAAGTGCCAGAATTGATTTCAAACCAAGGACTTCACTGGGACTCATTCAGCTTCTGGATCTTTACTGTCACTGCCTCAGTGGGGTCAACGTGACTTCTTCTAAAGAGTTTGATTCTTCTGCACCCCTCTTGACACTCTGGGGCAGAGAACCAGGGCATGGGGAAAAGTCTACTATTCAAGTCTGATAAAAGTACTATAGTGGCTAAGATTATATAAACCTTTGAACTCTGCACTCATGTTTTTGAGAGCTATATGGTCTTCCCAACAGTGTCTTTTCTGTGTTAGCCCTTTGCACATCTGGCACGCTTGATCCCAGATGTGTGATTTTCATCCCATGGGTTGGGGCCACGGTACTAGGGATCCTGCCGGCTCAGCTATGTTAGCGAAGGTCTGTTTCTTTGACAGGACCTGCAGGAGGTGGCTAGTGGTGGTTTTGTAACCCCTGATTTATTACTGTCTCCAGACAAGTGCTGCACAATTTGGTACACACACATGTGCATGCACACAGGCACAAGCATGCAGGCACACACATGCCATCCATTTGGTGAGAAGCACAAAAAAGGAAACATTCACGAGGCATCACCACTGATTTCTCTTTTCTCCCATATCAACTGGTCTGACTTCTCCCTGTTGCTTCCTTTGCCTGTGGTCTGTCAGCTGGAGGTGATGACAAGGAATATTTCAGACTCTTTCCCCATCTGCTCCAAACACCAGGAAGCTGCAGGCCTGCTTCCCTCCAGGCCAGCTTAGAAATCCTGGTGTCAGGATAGAGCAGGCTTCCAAAAGCCAACCACAGAACATTTAATACCTGTGCAAACCCCACGTAGAATTCATATGCCATAGGGTCATGGCTTTATGAGTGTTTCCATGACATGGTATTATTACACCCCAGATCTCTCACTTCATATGTCACTCAAGCATTTTCTGTCAGGAAACTAAGGAATAAACATCCAAAAAAAAGATTAATATTAGAGAGACTAAAAGAGTAAAGTTCACCCAACCATCTGGTTCAGCTCAGAAGGGATGTGTGTGAGCCCTCCTGTCTCTCCTTTCACCCCTGCCTTACACCTCATCCTGTCTCACACTCCAGCAGGAGTCCCTTTACAGCAGCGCTGCTTGGGCTACCTGTGTCAGAGTCAGTGGGGAAGCTCGTAAAAAATGCAGATTCCTAGGAATCATAATTTCTGGGTCGTGACTTAGGAATCTGTATTTTTCACAAGCTCCCCAAGCGATGTTTGTGCACTGCATACTACTTTATCCTCTCCCTGAGAAATGAGCCATCTACCCCTGTTTGAGTATAGTCAGTCATGTAGAACTCACTACTTCCTTGGGTAGCTAAGTCTAGTGGAAGATGATGGTAATGAAGGGAAAGATATCTTTTATGGAATGAAATTTGACATTTTATAATACTTATCCATTTTTATTTCTATTTTTCCTCTTCCCTCTGGAGCCACAGGTACTAAGTCACCTTCCCTTCCAAGGGAGCACCTCTAACTTAGACCCTTCTGTGCCCTGCCTCAGGAGGCAGAGAACTGAAACCACCTGCTGGACATAAGAACACTGTCCTCAGGGGCAAGTTTTCCCATAGTTCTCTGACTCAAATGCACCCTCACAGCCTCCTTGGGGATATGGATGGGTTACTGATGGCCTAACATTGTGCTGCCTTTGCATAAAGTCTTGGAGGAAAAGGGAAGAAAATCTATCTACTGTGGACAATAAATTTGACTTTTTAAAAAATATGGTTGCTTCCATGTCCCTAGGTCATTAGCATGGTCTCATAAAGAACAAGTAAGGAAGTTATGTAAGAAGTGTGGTTTGAAAGTCTCTCCATCCTCAAATGCCTCCCATTGCACGTGCCATGACTGCCAAAGTGGCTCTGTTCAAAGATCATCCCTTTATGGTAGACTTCTCTATTCCAGGACATCTCAGTTAAAATGGAAATAAACACGAAGAAGATCACATGTTAAATCATTAGCAGTTTGTGCAAAGAGCAGTCAGAGCAGTGCCCTGAGTCACAGGCTCAGCTATGCCACTTTCTCCCTGTATAGCTTATGTTTTCTTTCTGAGCCTCAATTTTCTTCCTGTATTAAATGGGGGAAATGATAACCTTCACTGAGTACCTCAGAGGGACGTGAAAATTTAAGGAGATAATGTACATTTCATACGCTTTAATGTGTTCAGAAGCATTCATATTACAATGCAATATTATAGGTATAACCAGTCTGGGCTGGGCACTGCAGCAAAAGGTCTTGTCCTGCCAGAGTCTTGCAGGAGGCCTGGAGAAGAGTGTCTTGGCTAGGAACTCCTCCTTTGAGCAGATCCTGACTGTGTAGCCTTAGGTAAGATATTTTCTTTCTGTGTGTCTGTCTCTCTCTCCCCCCCGCCCCCGACACATTTCTTCATCTTCAAAGCAAGGATGGTGATGATACAGCTTTTTGTGAAGATTAAATAATACATGCAAAGTACTCACTAGAGTTCCTGGTATATATTAAGTGTTCTGTAAGTATCACCATCATTGTCACCACTTAGTGGGAAGGGGACAAGGAAGAAATTCTTTCAGTTTTGACTGCTTGGGCTTCTGCTTCTTTTTTCTCCATTCTACAAATTGACAAAACAAAAAACAAAAGTAAAAGCTTCAGAATATAAGGTTGTTATGTAGACCATGGGAACTAGTTGTTCCTTTCTGCTGAGTACCAAGTATGATGTGTACAACACCCATAACAGGAAGGATTGCTATGCAGAAGGGTGACTGTGTGTCCTAGCTCGCCAAGAAATGTCCCAGTTTATTCCAGTGGTAATTATTAAATATCCTGGTTTGGATTATAAATTGTAGAGTCGCCCCAGACATTAGATTTTCAGAAGAACTTTCAAGGATGGTTCGAAACATTAAGACAGGTTACTGAGAGAGCTTGTGAAATTTTCTTCCTTGGAAATATTTAAAACATGCCCATCTGGCTGACATGATTTAGAACAATTGCAAATAAGTACTCATTTATAAGCCCCCTAAAATGTTTGGTTTGGTTTAACTAAACTGCCTTGCCCTGCCTCCAGGAGGTACGTAGGTAGTAAACTTAATGGAAACAACATTCTTAGCTACTCAATTTGCCAAACAAAAAATTGCTTTGTGCTATTGGCTAGTGGATGTAGATAAGCAACCATTATTAGTTTGGAGCCATTAAAATTCTGCTTCAGATTGTAAGAAAGAAACACTGTAGGTTTGGCAGTTAACAAATTTTTACACAACTAAAAGTTTGAAAGAAGAATGCAGAATACAACATAAAGAAAATGTAACAATAGTTAATAATATGCAAGGTTCTGCACATATATTAACACATTTCATCCTCAAAAAATCTTATAAATTTAGTACTACTATTATACATATTTATAGATAAGAAACCTGAGTCACAGAGAGTTAAGGAACTTGCTCAATTTAATGGCAGAGTCAGAATTTGTCCCAGAAGGTTTGATGCTCTCAACTACTATGCTCTGCTCTCCTGGGAAAAGGTAACACTTTAGTTTAAATGAAGAGGAGGAGTGAAGGACAGAACCAGCAACTTTTAGTCCATTGTAGCTGGCTCGTGAGACCAGTCTGCCTTGCAACTGAGGAAAACAAATCAGTCCTCACTAAGGAAAAGAAAAATCACAAAGAAAAATAGTATTTGTTGAACTTTGCACTCAATCCTTATGACATCCATGGAAAGCAGGTGTCATCATTTCTATTTTATGGTTAAGGAAAGAGGGGTTTAGAGAGATTAAGGGATTTGTCCAGGGTTTATAGTAAGTCAGGGGCAGAAGCAAGATTCCTACTCAGGAATCCCGTGTGACCTCAGGACCCCTGCTCCTAGCATCTGTGGAAAGTTCCTGTGCTCAATATTAAGCCAAGCAAGCAAGCTACAAACTTGAATATAGAAAATGACCCTAGCTCTGTGTGTGTGTGCATGTACACATGTGTGCATGTGATACACAGGGAAAAAAATAAGCACAGAAAAAATGTCCACAGTGCTTATCTCTGGGTAGTAGAAAAATGATAATATGCTTCTTCTCTATTTCTTTATTTCCTAAATTTTGCTTAACAAACATGTATCTTTGTATAACAGCTTTATTTGAGATATAATTTACAAGATGTACAATTTACCCATTGAAAGTGTACAATTCAATGGTTTTTAGTATATTAACAGAATTGTGCAATGATCACTTTTAGTACATTTTTATAACTCCAAAAGAAACTCCATAATTATTATCACTCGCTCCCTATTTGCCCCCCACCCTCCCTTTTTCTGGAATAGTCTCCTTTACTCTCTGTGAATCCAAATACAGTTCTTCAAAGTGTAGCTTTATAAACCAGCTCTCCCACAGGGACTCTCAAGAACCCCCACACCCTCCTCCCAGACATAATCAATCTCAGACTTGCCATGTTCTTAAACTGCTTTTTCTGTATAGTGACTCTCACAGGTTGTCTTTACTTCTCATCAGAGTAGGCCCCTTAGGGGCAAAGACTGCCCCTTAATTCACCTGCCCTCAATATAGAGTCTGGAACATAATAGGTACTCAATAAATATTTGTTGGATCAGCAAGTGGGTGAATTAGTGACATAGGGGTGTCAATAAGGGGAGAGCATGAAGGGCTTGGGGCGTGAGGGTAGACACAATCAGATGAGTGCCAGCACAGACTGAGAGAGAAGAGTTCCAAGTAAGATGACTAGAGAGTGCAGAGGGACAATCACAGTGAGAGATGGGAGGCAATCACAGGCAGAAGGAAAGAGTACACAAAGCAAAGAGTGACTGTAGCCTAGGGACTCTGATTTGAGCTAAAGAAGCAATAGACAGAGCAGCTTTGATTCCCAGGGACACAAACTCGGATGCCTACAGAGGCTAGACAGGGACCACTAATGAGCAAAGTTGGGTAGAGAGTGATGAGTGCTCTATCTGAAGGGTACTGCCTCTGCTCAGCTTCACAGGATTCTTGGTAGTGAGCCACCATGGACAGAGCTTCAAATTTTTTCAAGGGAAGCCAGAAGTATGTATTTGTTGGCAAAAATCTCCCATTTGTGAAATATAAGTTTTAAAAAAATTTTTCTTGAAAACATATCATACATACACTTAATCATAATGTACACTTATTGTAAGTGAATTTTCAATGAGTTTTCACAAATTGAACATGCCCATGTAACCGGTGTCCTCATCAAGTATCAGAGTATTACCAGCAACCCCGAAGCTCCACTCCCCATGTGCTCCCTTCCCATCATTACTGTCTCAATAGTAACCACTATCTTCACTACTAATATCAGAGAACAATTTTGCCAGTTTTATAATCTATAAATGGAATCATAGAGTATTTAATTGTGTGTCTGGGTTTTTTTAACTCAGTATTTTGTTTGTGAGAACATCCACATTGTTGGGTATAGTTGGAGATTGCTCATTTTCATTACTGTATGATACCCCACAGTATGAATATATCACAATTTATGTATCCATTTTACTGCTTATGACATTTGGAGTTTCAGTGTTTTAACTATTACTCATAGTGCTGCTACAAATATCTAGTAGATGTCTTTTTGTAAGCATATATATGCACATTTCTATTGGATATATACCTAAGAATAAAGTAGTAGGATCATAGAAAGTATATATATGTTCAGCTTTAATAGATACTGCCAAAGTGTACAAATCTACATTCCCACCAGCAGTGTATGAAAGTTTTGGCTTCTCTACAACCTTGTCAACACTTGATTTTTTCTTTTCATTTTAGCCATGCTCGTGGATATGTAGTGCCCTGATGACTAATGAAGTTGAGCACCTTTTCCTATGTCGATTTGCCATTTGGATAATAACTTTTATGAGGTGTCTGTTCAAGATTTTTGCTCACTTTTCTGTCACATTGTCCATCTTTTTCTTTATGTATTCTGGATATGAATCCTTTGATAGATACATGTACTGTGACTATCTTTTCCACTCAGTCACTTCTTGCATTTTCATTCCTTTAATGGTGTCTTTTGGTAAACACACATTCTTAATTTAAACATTGCCCGATCTATCAATTTTCTCTTTATGATCAGCATTCTTTGTGTCTTGTTTAAGAAATGTTTGTATATTCCACTGTCACAAGATATTCTCCTACATTTTCTCTAAAAGCTTTCTTGTTTTGCCTTTTGTACTTAGATCTGCAGTCCATCTGGAATGGTTTTATTGTATGGTACAGGTAGGAATCAATAAACATTTTTCCATATGGATATCCAATTGAATCAGCACCATTTATTGAAAAGCATCATCCTTTCCCCAATGTACTGCACTGGTGCCTTTCTCATAAATCATGTTATCAAATATATGTGAGGGTCTGTTTCTGGACTCAGTATTATGTTTCATTTGTTGTTTTGTCTATTCTTGCACCAAAACCTCAGTGTCTTAATTACTATAGCTTTATAGTAAGTGTTCATATAGTGATATAAGTCTCTTCCAGCTTTGTTTTCTTCTTCAAGATTACCTTGGATATTTTTGCATTTTCATATAAATTTTAGAATCAGCTTATTAATTTCCACAAAAGAACTTGCTGAAAATTTGAGAGATTACATTTAATCTGTAGTTTAATTTAGGGCAAATTAACACCTTTACAACATTGAGTCTTTCATTCCATGTATATGGTAAACCCTTTCACTTATTTAGATTTATTAGTTCCTCTCAATAATGTTTTATAGTTTTCATAATAGAGGTCTTACTCACCTTTCATTAGATATATTCCTAGGTATTTGATATTTGTTGAAGTTATATCTTTCTTAAAGTTTTATTTTCTTTGTAGTTGTTGCTAGTAGATAGTAATCAAATTAATTTTTGTATGTTGACCTTATATCCAGTGACCTTGTAAAATTCACTTATTAATTCTAATAGTTTATAGATTCTTTTGACTTTCTTCCATACACAATATTTTCAGAAGTAATGACAGTTTTATTTCTTCTATTCTGATTATTACTCATTCTTGAATGGGGCCATCTAGTTGCTAAAGAAGTATGTGTCTGGGGACAGTGTACTATTTCTATTAGGATTTGTTGTTCATACCTCCTTCCACCAAATTCGTATTTCCTGCTCTGCGAGAGTATGTCCCCTCTTTGTTCTCTGCATTCCAGGGGTCAGTGTAGCTCACAGCAGTTTCCCTCAGACCTAGAGTCTCTGTATTCCTCTCTGGTGAGATCACCCTTCTCTTTATGCCCATCTGTCTTTTTTGGCTAGAAGTGCTCGTGGAAAATAAAATGGAAGTTCAACATGGTTTCTTCTTCAACTTAATTTTTTCTGTGGCGAGGAGCTAAGTCTCTATAGGGACATTTTCCAGTTCTCTGGTGGCCCACTTATGCCCACTTATGCCCTTAGATTTCTCAGTGCTAACAAGGGTATGCTTTCAAGGCTATGATATTTTTTCAGGACTCTTTATTCTACCTCAAGTGAGCAAGTCTGACACTTGGTAAGTGTGCTTTATAACTACAGTGTTTGGTATTATGGTCATTCCTTGTGTCATTGATCATGGGCCTTCTTAATGCTGCTTTCCATTCTTTTTGTTGTTGTCAAATGGGTTTTGAAAGCAGAGAATGAAGTTAAAATGCCTCTATTCCATCATCTGCAACCAGATGTTCTCTTCACATTTTTAAAAACTAAAATTTATAGTTTTTCTTATTATAAACTTTATACATGTGCATTGAGGAAAGTATAGAAAATAAATGGAAATACACAGAAGAACAGTTAAGAATAGAATAGTGTGGGCTTCTTTGCTTGAGGCAAAGGCAGCAAAGACTTTGGTATAAATACAAGACAAGAGGTGTTAATGGACAAACAAATCCCACAGAGAGCCAGACTTGCCAAAATATACAGCCCTCAAAGGGAAGTTTAGTTAGACAAGTGCACAGGACAAGCCGAGTGTGCAAACATAAACAGCCCTCAGAGGGGAGATCTGGGCAGGCAGACACATACAGGGCCCTGCAGGAAAGCGGAGGCTGAAGAAAAGGCAGAATGTGCAAACAGCACTGTGCTCAGCGGGGAGGCATAAAGAGGGTGGAATCCCAGTCATTAGAGGTGCTGGAAGGCTTATTAAGTTACTTTCTATTCCCTGAGGCTAATGCTGAATCAGGCCCGTTAAAGATTCATTTAATGTGTTTTGCTAAATGGCTCAAGAGAGGGCATGACTTCCCCAGAGAAGAGTTTAAAGCTCTTAAAGCTAAAAGGGACTTCAGGGAGAGTCTAGGCCAGTACCTCCTAAAGCATGGTCTATGTGCCATCCTTGGTCTATGTGAGGTCTATATGCCTCACTAGTTGCATAAGAAGTTATTTTAATGGTACACAGATTTTTATTTTTACTTTTATAGTTATATTTACTTTAATATATGTTAACAAAAAATTACAGCCACCAAAATGAAACTATAATTTCACAGATATTCTTATTAATATTAATTATGAGGCTAAAGTTGGTAGTAATGTTAGGCCTGGAGTGATTTAAAGAAAACTATTAACCAAATAAAGCACAGATATCATGCAGATTCTGCAAAAATTAAAAGGTTTGGGAAATGGTGATCTAGAGCAACCCCCTCATCTCAGCCATGAGGAAACTAAGCCAGAGAGGAAACATGACCCACCGAAGGCAGAACCAAGACAAACATCCAAATCCCTTAATTTTCAGACAGTGTACTTTCTTCTGCAACTGACAGACTTCCCTGTTAATTTGAGAGAATTCAAAATTGGAAGGGTTTCCAGGTATTCAACTTACCCTTCTGGCCCACTACTTACTTTTATAATACTTGTGTCATTGTAAACAAACTCTTTGTCTTCATGTAGTCATCCATTTAATAAACATTACAAAGTGTGTGTGTATGTGCGGAGGGGGTGCTGTAAGGAATACTGAGAAAAAATGATGTCCCTGACCACAAAGAACTTATAATTTTATGGAGAATTAGATATTTAAGTACAGATAATTATTCAGCACACAATAAAGTAAGTACAGATACAGCAATGCAAGAAAAGTATTGTAGGAGAATAGAGAAAGAGACGATTATTTCCAGGTAGAGACTGAGAGACTTCATGAAGGAGAAGCTGCTTGAGTCAGGCTTGATGAATGAGTAGGATTTCAATGGCCAAAAAGGAGGAAAGAAAATCTTAGGCTTATGTAAACAGCGGGAACAAAGATTGAGAGGTGCCTGAGTGCAGGGGCAGTTTGGATAATGTTGAGGAAGCCTGTGGGGAAGAGGTAATGTGTAGGATGCTTTGAGAGGTAAGGCTTGGAGGACAGGATGAGTCTGAATCTTAGTGGGCATTGGATGCATTGAAAATTTCTCTCAAGATTATGAGAAAAGATAAATGATGGGACTAAGGAGCTTACATATTCCCACCACGATCATCTTGCACCTGTATTCCCACTTACTTAACACTAAGAGTACTCAAAGTACCTTCAGATCCTTGGTGAGTTCTGTGAAGGAGACAGTATTCAATGAACAAGATCACCATGCTAGATTGTACTATAAAAAGAATAAAGGGATAGAAGACTAACTGGACAGAGAGACACCTAGCTATTCACCTGGAGAAAAGAAGTCCCAATAAGGATGAAAAGCCAACTCCCCAACCAGCATAGGAAGAGCCATAGAGAGAAAAGAGAAACAAAATAGCAATCACTGATGAGAGCAATTAAGTTCTTCTTTCTTGTTGTGTCACCAGAGAGGCTTCAGTAACCTGTGGCCTTGGAAAAGAAGGGAGGCTAATGACTTCATGGGATCTGAAGATCCAGAGGTGAGAAGTAAAATCAGGGCTTGAGCAATGTGATGGCAGGGCTGGAAGTGGTAAAGAGAAGGCCAGTAGCAGGTTCAGCTGGGACACACCAAGAGAATTTACCTGGCTATTGCCAAGGCTTGAGGTGTGTTCTGTGCCACGGGTAGGCCTGGAGAGGAAATGAGCCTTTACTTCAGTGATGATGCATGTCTGAGCATGTAGTTGATCCCTAGGGTTCCCAGGAAACCAAACACACAGGTAATGGCCACCCAAAGTCCCACATGTAAACCAGGGAAAGGAGTAAAGCTTCATTGACAGATAGAAAGAACATACAGTGCAAACTAAGATCATGCAGAAAGAATCAGCATCTACTTCAATCACACAGTTAATTATTAATATGTGTATAAACATTGTTCTCAGTTCTCAGTATAACATTGTGGTAAGATTTGTGGTCCTATCTTTTAAGCATTTCCAGGAATGCTGGAAATATATTTTCTTGAAATAGTTCTTATCATCAACTACCTTGGGAATTCACAATATAAATGCTTTGAATCAAGTGTAATGTTAGTAATCTGAAAACAAGTGTGTGTTTATGCATGTCAAATTAACTACAACAGACTGAGCATGATGGCTCATGCCTGTAATCTCAGCACTTTGGGAGGCCTAGGAGGGATGATCACTTGAGGCCAGGAGTTCCAGCTCAGCCTGAGAAAGAGCAAGATGCTGTCTCTACAAAAAAGAGAAAAATTAGGCAGGCATGGTGGCAGATGCCTGTAGTCCCAACTACTCCTCAGGCTGTGATGGAAAGATTGCTTGAGCCCAGGAGTTCAAGGCTGTAGTGAGCTATGATTGCACCACTGCACTCTAGCCTGGGCAACTCTGTCTCTAAATAAATAAATAATAACAAAGAGCTAGGAATGGCAATGAGGCTAATCACAAAATATTAGAAATTCTAAAAATAATTTATGTCCTGCTTTGGAATTCAATTTAATCCAAGCAATTTTTATTGAGGGACTTCTGCAGGCAAAACTGTTTTAGCATGTCCTTAGAGAAACAAAAAGGAGAGTCAGGGATTTCTTGACCGTTGGAGACCTTGGAGTCTAATAGCTGATAAACAACTCTAATATAGGTCAGACTAAAATAAATATTATAGGAGAGGCTAGTTCAGTGTTTGACAAATTTACCTCATTATTAAAACTTATCAAAATTGATTAATGATAAATATTCCTGGTTCTTTACCCTGAAGTTTCTGATTCAGTAATTTTGGCTGAGGTAGGATCCAGAAATATGTATTCTTAACAAGCACCTTAGATGATGTTTATATTCAGGCAAATTTGGGATACAGTGCTGTATCAGCTAGAGTTCTTGGGTTGTAGGCAACAGAAACCAACTCTGGCTAACAAATAAAGGAGTTTATTGGAAAGATATGGGTAGCACACAGACAATTTTAAAAAGCTAAGCAACCAAGGAAGGGTAAGAAATTGGATATCTCTGGGGATCCAGGGAGAGGAACTAATGAACAGTCTCTTCAGAGGCCACAGTAGGGATGAATGAGCTACAGTCTGTTTAGTCTTTGTCACTCAGTTCGAATCTCAGATTCCAGAGAGAGGACATTTGATTGGCTTAGCTTGGATCATATTCCCGCCCCTTGGTGGGAGGGCAGTGCATCTTTATTGACAGTCTGAACCAAACAGCATCCAGTAGGGAAGAGATATTTTTACAAAAGGAAAACAGGAGTGCTGTTGCCAGAAGAAATGGGAGTTGATGTTGAGCAGGCAAAACCAGCAGATATTCATAACAAACAACCCAAACATGTAAAGTCTTCATTCTCTCTCATCTAGAGAGGTATGCATTCTCTCCAATCTCTCTTTTCCGCAGCACTGTCAGTGTGATCTTCCTAAAACATAAAATTGATTGTCTTACTCTCCTGATTGAAACTCTTAATGGACCCATTCCCACTTATAGGATAAAGATCAAGCTTTGTTAAAATGCTTATAGGGCCTGTAGTGAGAGGACCCCTGCATACCTCTTCAGTGCCATCTTTTGCTGTTTCCCCTCTCCCACACCCTCATCCAACTCCCTTTATGTTTCGATCATGAAACTATAGTTTCTCAAATATACTGTTTCATGCCTTTGCATTCATTTGTTCTTTTGTTCATCAATGAATACAGAAGACTCGTCATAAGCCAGGTACTGGAGGCACAATTTGGATCAAAACAAACGAGTCTCTGCATTCGTGGAGCTTAATCTGGGGGATGAGGTGGATGTCAACCAAATTATCACAGAAAAAAATGTAAAGAGGGGGGACATTAAGGACTTCCCTGAGAAAGTGACATTTGAGCTGGAGAAGTTTACTGGGCTAGGAAAAGAGGGAAATTTTATAATAGAGATATCAGGCTGGAAAGTGACATTTTAAAGGCACAAAAAGAAGGCCAGCATGACTGGAACACAGGGAGAGAAGGAATAGTATGAGAAGAGGTTGCACCAACAGGAATAAATAAATCAAATAAGAACATTTCCAGGAAAATTATTAAACTTGGACAAGTTGGGTTTTTAAGTGCAGCAAGAAATGCAGGTGCAAATGACCTCTACTCAGTGGGAAGTACTAGTGTGTGATTTTGTTGGATATTGGGCCGGAGATATGACTGGGGAGTCAGATGCAGAGCTGAACTATGGGAGTAGGTGGTATTGCTGAGAAGACCTGGTAGAAGCAGGCTGAGGACAACTTGAGAAAAGACAATGTCTAAGAGAAAGAACAGAGGAGGCTCAGTCTGAGAGGAAGGAAGAAGGCAGAGGAAGAGAGTTTCAAGAAGAAGGAGGTTGTTGGTCAGTGTTCAATTGCCAACTTTAAATGCAGAGGTGGAGAAGAAGAATGACCAAGAAAAGCCCTCACATTTGGTAGGAAGAAGCTCACTGGTGATGAGAAAGTGCAAGAACACTTGCTCAGATTGATTTGATGGAAATTGTGGGCAGGTGATTTTAAAAGGAGGCAGGGGTTATAGATATTTTTTCCAAGAAGTTTGTCAGTGCTGCGAGGAGAGCCACGGTACTGTAGCAGGATTGAGAAAATAGGTTTGTTTGTAAACTGGAATTTTGAAGTAATGAGGGAATATGCCTTCTGGAAATAAGTAATGAGATGCAGGTAATTAGAGGGGCCAATTTCTGAAGGAGGCCAGAGGAAAGGGGACCCCTAACAAACAAGAAATTTCTCTTCATTCTCAGTAATGGAGGGGTTATAATGATACCTATTACTTTTATTTTTCACTTTTGTGAAGTAGCAGGTACCATTCTAAGTAGTTTAGAAGTATTTCATTTAATCTTGTCAACAATGCTGTAAGGTAAGTACTATTATTTTCCTCATTTTACAGATCAGAGTTTTAAACAACTTGTCTCAAGTCTAAAAGCCAGGAAGTTTTATAAGCAAGATTTATTTCCAGGTAACTTGATTCCAGAATCTCTACTCTAAACCAGTACACTGTAAGATGATAAAGATTTTGAGGTTGCTGGAATGAAAGTTTAGGATATTCATATCAGATGGCCTAAAAATTTGTAGGAAAATAGGATTTGAGGACATCTACTACAAGTAGGTGAGGAAGGTGAGGTTGTGGGCTCTGTGGACATAGGGATGATGTGGGAATCTACTGTTTGAGAAATTCAATAAGGATCTAGTAAGAGATGACTTGAAAGATTGATCTCCTTCTTACCTGCCACAGTAAGGGAAATATGAGTATCACAGTTAAGATTAATGTGCTTGTTCTTCTTGACCCTTTCAAGCTGAATCCAGATGCTGAAGTACTTTGTTGTGGAATTAAGGGTAGGGGAATGGGCCTAATACTCAGCTTCACAGTGTGCTCAAACAGGATTTCTGCTGTGGTATGCCCGTGTCAGTGCTCAAAGGAGCTCTTGCTCCCTTTACCTAAAGGTTAGAAATAGCAAGTATCCAGCTCTGAATCTCTGAAATTACACAAGGAGATGGAGTGGACAGGTAATTTTCCAACCCACTGTCAACGATATATTAATACTTCTTTCTGTCTAGCGCCATTCACTAAGTCATCAGATAATCAAGATTACAGTCAAAGTTTTATAAGACCTTTTAGAAGTGAATAATAATATGTCCTTCTTCTCTTCTCTTCTGTACAGCCATAATGTTTTGTCCTTTGTCCTTTTATGGAATATATAACTGTCATTATATTATAGTGATTTGTGGGCATTTTTTGTCCCCCTGTGAGCTTTGGAAGACAGGGACTGTATGTTGTCCATATCTGTATTTCCAATACCCAGAGCAGTGCCTGGAATCTCTTAAGTGCATGGTAAGTCTTTAAATTGAATTATTATAGGGGAGAAAGACCTCTTGCCCAACTTCTTGGAAATTATGTCTAGGTCAAATAATTCTGAATTTAAATATTTGAACATGGACAAGTTAGTTTCAATATCCTCACTTTAGTTTTTAAGTAATTTGTACAAACATGATGTTTTAATAAAGGTAATGCTTCTGTATTGTTCAGAGTTTGACTTATGCAGCACCTTTCAGAGGAATAAAGTTCACCTTTGAGTAACTGAATTTTAACAATTGAACCCTAGAGTCTCAGTAGAAAGATAGCCTAATGTTAAAGCCTTTTAAATTACAATTAAAAAGGAGAAAACTATTTTTACAACTACAGGATTGTAAACATTTACCCCACACCAAACTATTACATTATAATCTGTTACTTCATTATTTAAAGGGAATTAATAAATAATTCTCTATCCAATGAGTCATCTGAGTCCTAAATAAAGATTATTTCAAAAGAAGAGCTATTCCTCTTCTTCACATTGTTCTTGTTTCTCCTTTTTAATTTGATAGTTTATAGTATAGTCCTTAAGTTCACACAACCTGAAATTTAATTATCCTGATATTTCCTTTTTACATCTAGAATTCAATTATATCATGGTGAATGCATTTGAAATGGCTGTGCATTTCAAATTTGCTGTTTCCTAACTGGATTATAAGTCTTAATGTGCTATGGACTAGTTGCTTTTGTATACTTAATTTTCTTGCTGTTTAACTTTCCTTCCATCTTACAAACTATATTTTCAGAGAGTAATTATTATCTATTTCAGTTATTTATGTACTTTTGAAGAAGTTTATGTTTTATATCTTTGGTTTATTGCTCCAAGATCCTTTGGATTCTGTTCTCTATTCATGTAGTCTATTTTTAAGAAATGATTCTTTTGCTTTGTTCATATGCTCTTGATTTCCTCAAAAATGTGTTTAAGACACACTTGTAATGGTTTTAGAGAATGGTCAAGCCAACCATAATTGCATTTGGCCTACTACCTATTTATGGTCCAATACTGGCCCAGGTCATGAGCCCTTTACCCCATGGGCCAATTTATGTCACACCACTTTCAGATGACAGATCTTGCTCATGACCTTGCTCAAAATTCACACAAATGTATATTTTTAGGTACAAGAGAAACTAGGGGAACACATATGCATGAATAAATCCAAACCCAACCCCACTGCTAAAAAAATGGTTCAATGTATGTGCTCTGCCATTGATGGTTTATTCAACCAACAAATTTATTCATTTATACAATAAAACATTATTGACTTATTCCTATGTTCCTGGCACTCTTGTAGTTACTTAGGATACACAGTGAACAAAAGAGATAATGCTAGCCCTATTCATAACCACTGATCCACACCAACTTTATTTTCATGTGAAGAAACTGAGCCCCAGAATGTATAAGTGGCTTATCCCAGGTAATACAACTGTCACTGACAGGGCAGAGCCTGAAACCCCAGTTTCATACTTCTCCACTCAAGGGCTTTTTCTCCCATGAGGCCTTCTCTTAAAGGTGAAGGAAGACTGATGAAGGGTGCAGGGTGAATGACCAAAGACAGAGCTAAGGAAGGTATAGCTAGGGTTGGGTAAAACCAAGAATGAGTATGGAGGTTAAAAGAAAAAAGAAGAGGCAAAGTGTTTAGGGAAAATTGAAAGAGCTAGATCTATGGGAGAAAAAGAAGAAAAGAGAAGGAAATGTGGGGAGAGTGAAGAAGGATGGTGTGGGGGCAGAGAGAACCAGGAACAAAGAAAGAAGGAGAGACAGAGTGGGTAAGAGGTAGGTGGGAAAGTCCCTAAAGTAGAATGCCACCCACACTCTTCTAATAATATGAGTAAAATGTTAAAAATAGGATCACACAAACAGCTTTCCTAACATTCCTTTTAAGGAAGGGTAAGCATCGTGCCTTGCAGTTACCAGATTGTTAAATATTGTGGAGTTGATTTGTTGATAAAATGATTTGACAAGAGAAGGCCAAAAACAGATTTCAACCTCTTCAGCACTTCCTGGGCTTAATATTAACCAGTTACCCATTACTTTCCTCAAGTAGTGGGTCAGTGATTCTGGAGAACAGGATTCTTATTTTCTGTTTGGTGCTGCTGCTAGAGAGCCAGCCTATGTCACTGGCCACCTATGGACAATTTAGATAAGATGTGTCAAAGTACTCAACAACACACATGAATCCATCTGCTGTGACCCCACCAGCATCTTCATTATCCCCACAAATGGGCAATCTCATGCTTCGGATCACTTGCATCTCTCAAGAGCCTGCTCAAACTTTTCACTTTTTCCATTAAGCTAAACAAAGCAGTTCTCTAGAGATTAATATATGTCCTTTATTAGGAAACACTGATGCAAAATCAAAAGCCTTAATTAAGTAGGATCTAGGTCAGTTGTTCTCAAGCTTGGCTACACATTTAGAATCACCTGGGGAACTTTTAAAAATTCCATTTCCCAGGCAACAAAATCGGAATTTGGGGATATTTTTGAAATCTCCCCATATGATTACAGCCAAGGTTGAGAACCACTGACCCAGGCCTTCTCAACGAGATATGCTGGGGGACTTTACATAGACATAGGGAATAAATAAACTGCCTTGCTTGCTTCCAGCTGCCCCAAGAAATCATTGTAAAATATTAACAAATACATTCCTAACTCTATTGGTAACATTAGGTAAACCTAGTTTCAGGAAGGCTCAACACTGTCAGGACCCACAGGAAGATGAAGCCCAATGGAAAGGAAGTTAATAGACACTTGACTTTAAGCTACCATTCTTTTCTGGCTTTCTGCCTACCTCTCTGGCTATACTCCATTTCCCTTTGTAAGCTCTTCTTCCTCTACCCATTTATAAATATTAATATTCCTCAGGATTTTTTTCCTTTTTTTAATTTAATTTTTTTATTTCAGCATATTACAGGGGTACAAATGCTTAGGTTACATATATTGCTTTTGCCCCACCCAAGTAAGAGCTTCAAGTGTGTCCATCCCCCAGACAGTGTGTACCACACTCCTCCCCTCTCCCACCTGCCCGACACCCAATGAATGTTATTACTATATGTGCACTTAAGTGTTGATCAGTTAAAACCAATTTGATGGTAAGTACATGTGGTGCTTGTTTTTCCATTCTTGGGATACTTCACTTAGTAGAATGGGTTCTAGCTCTATCCAGGATAATATAAGAGGTACTAGATCACCATGGTTTTTTGTGGCTGAATAGAACTCCATGGTATACATATAACATATTTTATTAATACATGCATGTATTGATGGGCACTTGGGTTGTTTCCACATCTTTGCAATTGTGAGTTGTGCTGCTATAAACATTCGAGTGCAGATGTCATTTTTATAGAATGTCTTTTTTTCCTTCGGGTAGATGCCCATAATGGGATTGCTGGTTCAAATGGTAGATCTACTTGCAGCTCTTTCCAGGTATCTCCATATTACTTTCCACAGAGGTTGCACTAGTTTGCAGTCCCACCAGCAGTGTAGGAGTGTTCCTATCTCTCCACATCCACGACAACATTTATTGTTTTGGGACTTTTTGATAAAAGTCATTCTCACTGGAGTTAAGTACTATCTCATTGTGGTTTTGATTTGCATTTCCCTGATAATTAGAGATGTTGAGCATTTTTTCATGTTTGTTGGCCATTAGTCTATCTTCTTTTGAAAAGTTTCTGTTCATGTCCTTTGCCCACATTTGGATAGGGTTGTTTGATATTTTTTTCTTGCTAATTTTCCTGAGTTCTATGTAGATTCTAGTTATCAGCCCTTTATCTGATGTGTAGCATGTGAATATTCTCTCCCATTCTGTAGGTTGTCTCCTTGCTCTCTTGAGAGTTTCCTTGGCTGTGCAGAAGCTTTTTAATTTGATTAGGTCCCATTTATTTATTTTTGTTATTCCTGTGATTGCCTTTGGGTCTTCATAAATTCTTTGCCTAGGCCAATGTCTGTAAGAGTGTTTCCAACATTTTCTTCTAGAATTCGTATAATTTCATGCCTTAGGTTTAAGTCTGTCATCCACTGTGAGTTGATTTTTGTGAGAGGTGAAATGTGTGGATCCTGTTTCAGTCTTATCTATATATACCCTATGTAAGCTCATCCACTCACATATCTCCAATTATGATCTACATGTTGGTCACTCACAAATACATATGGCTTGCCCATTTTTCTCTGATGACCTTCAGCTTCCTATTGGACATAACTGATTGGGTGTTTCATTGGCATGTCTAAATGTATGCCCAACATCTCCATTTCCCTACCCTCCACCCCTTGCCATAAGTTTGCATCTCCTCTAGTGTCCATATCTGCACAAATGGCATCCCTAATGCCCACTTGTCTGAGCTAGAAACCTTAATTTACCCCTTCATCTTGCTCCCCAAGTCTCCTTAGCTTATTTCTTCCCTTCTGCCATGCCTCTTTTTCAATCTATTTTCCACACTGAGGCCAAATTGATTTTCCGAAATACAGTGCTTGTTAACACCTTCTTAAAACCCTTTAATTCATTGCCTCTGGGATAAAATTCAGATTCCTTAAAATGGTCCACAGGGACCTGCATGATTTGGCCTTTACCCACATCTCTACCCTGATCTCTTGCCATCCTTCTTCTTATACTCTGTTCTCCAGCCAAATAGAATTTATTTTAGTCCCTGGAATGTGGTTTATTTCTTCTATTGCATTCATTGCTGCAATCCCAGTACCTACCACAGTCCCTGGTACAGAGTCAGCACCCAGGGGGCACTTGTGGCCCTTGTGTGCATGCATGAGAGAGTGAAGATGTTTTCAGGCACTTGAAGCCTTAGACGTCCTCTTCACTGATAATGAGCTAATTCTCCAGCGCTCATCTATTGATTCAGAGCTGTAATGCTTCTTTTGCCTTACCTGACTCTGATCTCTGTTTTTCCTGGCCTTGGGTGGCAAACCTGACTCTGGACCCCTATGCTGTTGACCTGATTCCTGACGTTTCACCACCAACCCTGG
Organism: Cheirogaleus medius; assembly: GCA_008086735.1. NCBI lineage: Eukaryota > Metazoa > Chordata > Mammalia > Primates > Cheirogaleidae > Cheirogaleus > Cheirogaleus medius. The sequence continues at coordinate 18,356,208 of VBSM01003143.1, forward strand.
CCTTCTCCTTTTTCCCCATCTCTAGTAAAATTCCTCTCCACTTAATTCTGCCTTCATAGTTCAAGGAGACTACCATCAGTAGTCTCTGTTCATATCAGAGGTGCTCTCTCTTTCCAGCATCACCTCAATGGTTTCCACCTGACCTGCTTCTTTAGCAGGTTTGTCTGGGTTCTCCACTAACCCAAAATAAAGCAATAAAGAAATAGTTATGTCTGAAATTATTCTTCTAATGATAAACTGAGAATTTCCTTTCAGCTCTGCCTTGGCTCTGATTCTCATTGAGCCTTTGCTTTTGTAACAAGTGGGACTTTTCTCTTGTCCATTTCAGCTGAGGCCCCAAAGCTGTGGTCAATGGGTGTAAAGCAGCCATACATCTTAAAGAGAGGTTAGAGCTAGCCCATCCATACAGGACTTCCTAAGGGGTAGTCCCAAAGAAGTTCTGGACACAAACAAGAGGCAACCCATTGCCCATCTCCTGTCTACACAGAAGAGGGGACTGAGAGGTTGATGAGAGAGATTGTGCCTATGTCTGAAGAGAGTTGTGTCCTCCTGGCAGCAGAGGCAGGAGGAAGGCTCTTCCTCTCCACTTCAAGCTTAGTGGTTGGGTTCGTTGGCCCCAGAAGCACTATAGGAGAGTATCAGGAGACTCGTGGGAGGAATTGACATGCATTCCCTGCAGTTTGGCAGGCACAAAATCCAGTGCCTGGTCTTCACCTGGAAAGATCTAATGAGGAGGCAGCTGGAGCTGTCCCTAACAATTGAATGAGGTAAGAGCACTATTGTGTTATCAAGTTACATCTCTGCTAAGGGCAGAACAAGGGTGCCTATTTCTCTTGGACTACAGTAGACACCACAGAAGGTAACCAAGTTTCAGTTGTCTTAAAAGAATCACACCCCAACAGAAAGGCTGTGAGAGATACAGTATTAATACAAGCTTAGAGGAGTTTTAAGTGGTCAGCCATAGAGTATGCTGCCTGCATAAGAAAAGAATATAACATGGAGGCTCCCAGCAGGAAAATATTGGAAGAACTCCAAAAATGTCCCACAAGAGAAGAGTCCAGAATTTGGCATCTCCCTCCGAGGGTACACCAAAGCCAGATTACAGCCACACCAGCCAATCAGGCATTTTTGTCCCCATTTTACCTTTCTTCTTCCCCTCTGCTCTTTCAGGAATTGGTACGAAAGAGGATAAAATAAAAATCAAACAAGCAAGCAAATAAACATAAATATGAAGCCTCTTGCCCCACTACAGTTTTTTGATTTATGTCAAGCCTAAACTGATATGAATTGAATTGGATGAAAAACTAGTTTTGACATAAGATTGGCTGGACTTTTTACAACCTGAAAATAAAATTGTTCATTAATACCTAAAAGGTAAGAAATCTGCTTTGATACAACATTCAGAGATAAGAATGTGAGTTTTAAAGGCAGCAGTAAAAAACATACATAGTGTAAAGTTGTTTTCTGTGGGTGCCCCGTGAAGTTGAACTCTTTCAATAAACCATCATACTTGCACTGTTAATATCTAAGAGGAAGTTGTGGGGAGGGACAACCTCACATACAAAGTAAGCTTAGGAAGCAACAGGCTAACTTGTTACCAAACATTCCAGAACCTATATACACAAATGAAGGGAGTTCTCTTTAAAAAAAAAAAAAAAAGTCACTTCAGAAGGCTCTGCAGTTCTTTTATTGAGGTTGCTTTTGCTCAAAATATCTGGAAATGTCTCTATAGGAATGGCTTTCTGAGTTTACAGCACATTCTTTGGTACCTTATCCATCACTAATTTTTATCTGTTAGTGGTGAGTTGGATTTTTTAAAATAGCCAAAAGTTATTTGGAGCCAAGACTAATAAATAGAATGAATAATTAAACTGGGAAATTTCACTTGGAGTGAAAAAAATCCCAGGTTATGACTATAAGGTGGATTAATTCCATGACTTTACTGGCTCAAAAGGCAATTCCAATTTAAATATCCAAATGGTTGTGAGTTATGGCAGTGTTATTTGAAGCACCAAGTGGGAAGGAACTTTAAGAATCAAATTGTCCTCAGTGTCTTGGTAGGATAAAACAGGTGGTAGTTGTCAGATCTTCAGAACAGATGCCACCCATTCCTCAGTATCATGGTTTTTGCCAGTTCTTCTAACTGTGATATCCTGGCATTTAAAGCCTTATGTCTAACCCTTATTTCTGTTACTTTTTAAACTATAAATTTCTTCTTGTCCTGAAAGGCTAAGTCAACTCCCAGCCTCCTTTTCTTCAGACAAAACAACAAGCACAGTTGTTGGACACCAGCAAAATGTCTGGTTAATTGCTCTCTGAGGACTGAGTGAAACTGTTTCACATCATTAGAAAAAAATGAAAATGGTCATTTTGAAATTCAGAATGACTATTAATGACCTACAAAATCAGTATGTTCTCCATCTGCATTTAAAGTCCCCATGAAAGGGTTCTCACATTGGCTTCCATTGTTCTGTCCAATTTTCAAATTTCCAGATCCTACCAATGTCTGCCGGAGAGCTTCCTAACTCCCTCCATTCCTCAGAGTGAGCAATATTCACTGAGCTATCCCTGGCCTTCATGACTTGCTTTAGGAAGTAGTCTTCCTCTGCTTACCCCACTGCTGGAATGATCTAAGTTTTCCTCCTCATCTTGAATACCAATCAGAATCACCTCTGAAAAAAAATCAGACTCTAATTTCATCAAAGAGTTAACTGGTGTTTGGAACCAACAGGTCTATTCAATATAAAAAACATATGTTTAAAATTGACATTTGGACCAATTTTTGCATCCATTAGATCCCAGATTTAGAAGAATTGCATGTGATTACCATTACGAAACATAAACACTGTGTTCCAGTGACTCAAAAGAAAGCCAGGAAATTTTGTATTAAGGCATTATTATATCTTCAGAATGTCCCATTGTGACTTCCATAAATGCCTCCAAAAGCCTACCTTCTATAAAATTCTACTTTATGCTGTTCGAACCTTAAATTATGGTGATGCTTCTTGACATCACAGCTGCTTCATTTGCGGTCATAGCCATTGGCTGAAATCTTTGTTGCCCACACTGCTCTTGAATGCATCCAGCTTTGTAGCAGTGAAAGCCAAATATCAGCTGGAAAAGAGCACCAGTTAAGACCCACGGACTCACAGGACATTGGAATTAGAAGGAACCTTAGAGATCATCCAGTCCCTAAAACTGAGAATACTGAGGCCCAAGAAAGGGCATAACTGATTCTAGGTCCTCAGTGGATGTCAAAATAACAAAGGATAAGAGTAAGCCCAGAGCATCTGCTAAAACAGAAATGGACTCAGGCCCGTGAAAGAGAAAGAACTAGGTCAGCCCTCATCCCTGAGAATCAGAATGGCTAGAAGCAATGGTCAAAACAGACAAACAAAAGAAAGCTTTTCCCGGGTCTGCAGTCTGTTCTCTGAATCTCAGAAAGAAAGGGAGGGAGGGAGGGAGGGAGAGAGAGAGAGAGAGAGAGAGAGAGAGAGAGAGAGATTGGCTAGTGTTCCATCCTCTGAAAAGAAAGATGACAGGCCAAAATCAGCCACTTAGACCCGGGAAGAACCTTTTGAGATCATCTCCTCCTAGTCCTTTATTTTACAGAAAAGGAAACTGAGACCCCATCACCCCAAGATTATTAGTGACATGTTTTAACTAAAACTCTTGTCACTTCAACCTTCAGTCTGGGCTTCTTTACATTATGCTACAAAAGCTAATATTATTGAGTGCTTGATATGCACCAAGCATGATACTAATAATGTTTTACCCAAAAAAATATTTAGTCCTCTCAACACCCCTTTGAGGTAAACACTTTTATCATCTCCATTTTTTCAGGTAAATAAAGTGAGGCAAATACCCAGATCATGCCCAGATCACAATGCAGAGGCAGAATTTAGGCCCAGGCTGACTCAAGAGTCCATGAGTTTATCATTCCATACTCCTTTAGAACAAGGGACAACTCAAGACTTCTGAGATGATCATTTGTGTTGTAAATTACCCCTCAGGATTTTATATACCTTCTCCTCTATTTTTGAAGCTTTGTACCTGATAAACAATTCTGGAGATGTATTGAAGATTAGAGACTCCCAACATATAGGAAAGAGGAGAGTTTTCTTTCTCAAGCTCTCAAATACCTGAAGAGCCACTCAAGCACAGAAATAGATCAGGGGTCTGCCTTGTTGAACAGGCAGACATTGCATATGGCCTATCTTAGGAAGGGGCCTCATGAAATCCAGATAAAGAGTTCGGAATTAAAGACATGAAAAAAATGGTTATATGAGCCTTGTCGGGCCAATTTACCTAAAAATACATTTGCTTGCTTTAAACGTCAATATATTAAAAACAAACCTAATAATCATTGAGTGCTTACATGTATTAATCCATTTAATTCTCACAATTCCATGAATTTATTATTCTGACCCCCATTTATGGATGAGGAAAATTAAAGCACAAAGAGATAAAGTAACTTGCTAAGGGTCACACAGTTAGGAATCAGATAGCAGAGTAGAAGTTCAGAGTCACCAGAAGGCTTTCTGTATTGCACTTTCACCCTAGATATCCAGAAAAATAACGGCTCCATTTCCTATGTCACTGAGTATGGGTTAAAAAGAAAAAAAGAAAGCCCACATGTCTGGTAAGGCTGAAGTGTGGAAAGATGAGACATGTAAGATTGCGCTTGTTGCCCTGCATTTGAAAAACTAGACATCTTCACCTAGAAAGACCCTCTTTGGGATTTTAAACCATGAACATTATTCATGGGCTTCCCCTGTTATTAACCTGCATGTGCACAATGGTTGTTTGGATACTTAGCCCAGAGTGAAATAGATCATAGCAGCAACTACAAACCCAGGAAGCTGATAAATACTCCTGGAAGGTAGGGCTGCAGCTGGGAAGATCTGATGCTCCTGATGGCATTAAGTAAAAGCTTGGAAATACACTGTTTCCTCATTTCCCCTTCCCCAACTCCCATAGCACAAAAGGGCACCATATTAAGGGAGGAGACTAATATTTTCTGTTCCCCAAAGTATAGACTGCCCGTTCTCCCTGTTCTCCTCCTGAGGCCAGCTAAAATGGCACCCACTTTTTTAAGTCTTCCCTAATTCTTCTGGTCAGAATTCATTGTTCCTACCTCTGTGCTCCCTCTACTTCCATGTATTTGCATTTTAGTACCTATTGCTTTTAATCTTCTATGGTATGCACTTAGCTATCTGTTTACTCCCTGTTGGAGAGTGAGGACCATATTTTCCACATCTGTTGACCCTAAGTTCCACAATATAGTCCCTGGCACAGAGAACATATTCAGTCAATATTGGGGGAAGGAAGAGAAGAAGAAAATGATGAGGTGGGTGTAGAGAAAATAGCAGAAAGGAGTCACTGACATTTCAGGAAATTTTCCACAGGGCCCAGATCCCTTCTTTCAGTAACATGCCTCACTAGAAAGTCCCTATGCTCACTGTTCCTACGGTCTTCTCCAGGATGTCACATGTGGGTAGGGAGCATGATGTTGGCAAGGGGATAAGAATGCAGAGATGCATCCTCTCCCACATCTGACAGCCCAAATTCCTGCTAGAGGTTATGTATAGAATGCTGTGTATATACTGCAGGGTTGGGGGCTGGAACCCTGGAGCCAGTCTGAGACAGAGTAGAAACATTCCAAATGGCTACTCACTGCCTCTCTAAAGCAGAGATTGCCAAGAGCTTGTCAGGCAGTGAAATCAAAAGCTTTTGGACTGAGAGATAACAAAAGGGATGGATGCTTTTTTATATGACTTCATGACACTTGCTGCAGGATCCCTTGTACATAAAGAAAGGAGAGACAAGGCTACTCCACTAAAGTAGCGGTTCTCAAAGCAGAGTTCCAGACCATCAGCATCACCTGGAAAGTTGTTCAGAATACAAAATCCTGGGCACACTCCAGTCTTACTGAATCAGAATCTCTGGGGATAGGACCCAGAAATCTGGATTTTAACAAGCCCTCCGGCTAATTCTTTATGCATGCTAAAGTTTGGGAACCACTAAAAAACATGAAGTCTTCCAAGTGAGGGACAGAACACACGAGTTAACCAAAGTAAATCTGGCTGGACTTGGTACCTTTGAGTGGGAGAGAGCACAAACCCAACCCCACCTTCATCTCCATGTCCATATACTCCTCCATTATGTTTGTCTATAAATACAAATGAAGCAGGCAGAAGGAAACCAAAAGGAGCCGGTGGGCATCAATTTGGTCTGCAGGTGTTTCCAATCAGATGAAGCCCTGGCATTTGGTGAGGATCCTGAAAATCTATGCCAGAAGCACCAGGGATGACCCCATTCATCTAAGCACTATGTACAGAGCACTCTAAGTATTTAGGTATGATATAAACCTTTTTAAAATACCATGTTCTGCAGTTTGCTTTTTTCACTTAATATATCTTAGAGAACTTCCTGTATCTGTGCCAATAGATCTACCTCTTAATATTCTGAGGTTATGCAATGATTTATATAACCTTACACTTATTAATAGACATTTAAGTTGTTTACATTGTTTGTTATTATAACAATACTATAACAAACATTCTTGTATTTATTTATTCATTCATTTATTCAAGTACTCATCAGTGTTTATTGATCTCCTTCTACATGTGACATATTATAGGAAGGGCTGGGTATACACATCTGAATATTGATTCACACCTTGTGGAGCTTACAATCTAGCAACAGAAATACACACAATAAATGAGGAAGTAAATATATGATTATATACTGTGTAAGTGCTATGAAAGAAGTGAAGCGTATCATGGTAAAGTAACAGGAAACACTTACCTGGACAGCAGAGCCAGAAAAGTGGAAGAAAGATGATAGGGATTCCAGGCATGAGGAACAGCATTTGCAATCCTTAGATGGGGAAGCACTTGGCATTTTCTAGGAATCGAAGAGGCCAATGTGGCTGGAAGGTGATGGATGACGTAGAGTGGCATGAAATGACGTTGGGGAGTTAGGCAGAGACAAATTATTCAAGATCTTGTAAGCTATGGTAAGGAATTTGGGTTTTATCTGAAGTGCTATGTGAAGCAACTGGAAAATTTTATGCACAGGAATAATGTGATCATATTAAAAATTACTCAGCTACTCTGTGGAGAACAGATTGGAATGCAGCAAAGGTGGATGTGAGATGAGGCAGGAAACTATTTCAGTAGTCCAGTTAAGATGATGATGGATGATCAGAAACAATAAAGGAGAAATTACAACTGATGCCACAGAGATACAAGATATAATTTGTGAATATTACAAAAACCTTTATGCACACAAACTGGAAAATGTGGAAGAAATGGACAAATTATCTTAGAAACCCACAGCCTCACTCGGCTCAACCAGGAAGAAATAGAATTCCTGAACAGACCAATATCAAGTAGTGAAATAAAAACAGCAATAAAAAACCTTCCTAAAAAGAAAACTCCTGGACCAGATGGTTTCACACTCGAATTTCTCTTCTACAAAGAAGATCTGGTGCCCATTCTGCAGAAATTATTCCACAACATCGAGAAGGATGGAATCCTCCTCAACACATTTTATGAAGCAAACATAACCCTGATACCAAAACCAGGAAAGGATACAACAAAAAAAGAAAACTACAGACCAATAACCCTTATGAATATAGATGCAAAAATTCTCAACAAAATTCTACCTAATTGAATCCAGGTGCTTTTCAAGAAAATAATCCATCACAACCAAGTGGGCTTCATCCCAGGGATTCAGGGATGGTTCAACATACGCAAATCTATAAATGTAATTCACCATATAAACAGAAGCAAAAACAAAGACCATATGATCCTCTTAACAGACGCAGAAAAAGCATTTGACAAAATTCAACACCGTTTTATGATAAGAACGCTTAACAAAATAGGCATAGACGGGGCTTACCTAAAAATGATACAAGCCATATATGACAAACCCACAGCCAACATTATACTGAATGGGGAAAAATTGAAAGCATTCCCACTTAGAACTGGAACAAGGCAAGGTTGCCCACTATCTCCACTTCTATTCAACATATAGTGCTGGAAGTCCTTGCTATAGCAATCAGGCAAGAGAGCAGAATTAAGGGCATCAAAATGGGAGCAGAAGAAATCAAACTCTCACTCTTTGCTGATGACATGATATTATACCTAGAAAACCCCAAGGATTCAACCAAGAGACTCCTTGAATTGATAAATGAATTCAGTAAAGTCTCTGGATACAAAATCAATACACACAAATCAGAGGCATTCATATAGGCCAACAATAGTCAAAGTGAGAACCAAATCAAAGACTCAATTCCCTTCAAAATAGCAACAAAGAAAATAAAGTACCTAGGAATATATTTAACTAAGGAGGTAAAAGACCTCTACAGGGAGAACTATGAAACACTGAAGAAGGAAATAGCAGAGGATGTAAACAGGTGGAAGACCATACCATGCTTGTAGGTCAGCAGAATCAACATTGTTAAAATGTCTACACTACCCAAAGTGATCTACAGGGTCAATGCAATCCCTATTAAAGTACCACCATCATTTTTCACAGATATAGAAGAAATAATTTTACACTTCGTATGGAACCAGAGAAGACCCTGTATAGCAAAAGCAA
>VBSM01003143.1:18364917-18452444 GCA_008086735.1 Cheirogaleus medius
AATTGGTATTAACTGATCAACACCTAAGTGGACATATATGAATAACATTTATTGTGTGTCAGGCAGGTAGGGGGGGATGGGTATATACATACATAATGAGTGCGATGCGCACCAACTTGGGGATGGACACGCTTGAAGCTCTGACTCGAGGGAGGGGCAAGGGCAAGATATGTAACCTTAACATTTGTACCCCCATAATATACTGAAAAAATAAAATAAAATTTCAAAAAAAAGTATTATTCATTCGTACATTTATTCAGACAACACTTCACGGATGGCCTATGTATGCCAAGCGGAGTGCTAAACCTCAAGAATACAAGTGTGAATAATAAAGACACCTTGAACAACAACAAAAAAAGATGATGATGGATGGTTTTGGCTAGGCTAATGACTATAGAGATATACAGATTCAAGACATGCTATAAGGTAAAAACTAACCCAAACAACAGGAATGGATGTGGATATTCAAGAAGAGATACCTGGACAACTAATGAGTGGTGGAGCCATTCACTGTCATGAGGAAAACTGAGAGGAGAATAAGTTTGTGGGGGAAGGATGAATTCAGGGTCCACTTTGAACATGTTAAGTTTGAGATACTTGTGAGACATCCATGTAGAATATTGAGCATGCAGATTAATCACAAGTATGGAGCTCAAAAGAGATGATTTGGCTAAAGATATAGATGCATAAATATGTATAAATCCAGGGGAAAGTTAGAGGAGTGAGGCTGCAGGAGAAAAGCAGGATGAGAGATGACACACGCAGAGCCTAACCTTGCTAAGGAGGAACAGCACTTAGCACTTACAACTTGCACAGGAAGAAAGAGAGGGGTACAGAGGCAACCATGCATAGCTTGGATAGTGGGAAGAGAAGAGAGTTCCCAACCCACAAGTTCTTGTACTGCCTGAAGCTCAAGACAAGGTCACTGGCTGAGAGAAAAGGAAGTGAGTGCAGAAGAGATTGAGAGGAGAAAGGAAATGTACGAAAGAGTCATATGAGAGAAACATCACAGGATTACTAGCACGGAGAGCACATTTGAGGTTTGAGATCATGCTAAGTGAAATCTGTCTGCCTGATTGTGTGCTTTTCTCCAGCTACATTCAGCTGCTTGGGTACAAAAATGGAGAAGATGGGTAGATAAAGATGTCTTTGTGGATTTTTCAAGTCTGTAATAAAAATACCTAGAAATAGAATTACTGAGTCAAGGGGTATGTGTATGTTACGTTTTGCTAGATATCACTATCAATATTTGCAGATCTGACTGGAAATTTTAAAACATGCTATTTTCTTCCTTGTTAGTTTATTTCAACACAACAAAAATGGAAACATTAACTGAATAATAGAATTATTAAGATCAATAGCTCGAAAGTCTCAAAACATAAAAGTTTAATGCAATTTAAGGAGAGAAAGAAAATTTACTTGCAGAATTCATCTTGTGTATATGAGGCTGTTGCTGCATGTGTGTTGGTTGAGTAAGAAGTGTGTGAGTGTGTGTGTGTGTATTTGAAAATGGAAGGTGACCTGCTTTGCCCTGAATGGACCCAAAGACATCATGATTGAGCCCAGAGTGTACCATAAGTGGTTTGCGGTTATTACCAATGATTTTTCACAATTCTTCCCACTGTGCAAGTCTCTGTCAGGAAAATAGAGTGGTTTGGCTAGAGATGACTGGAATTTGCTATGAGTGGGGTGGAGCTGTCAGATTTATATGGCTTTTTCTCTTAAAAATATATGGCCTTCCTTTTCCATTTGCAGCAACTGTAAAGCCCATTTGGGGCTGTTGCTTCCAATCACTTGGCTCCCCGTGTTCTAATGAATGCACAGCACATCTCTCAGAAGGGCTGCCCTTCCGGCTGACACATCAGATAGGAAACTCGCAGTGGTTTGAGTCTGAAATTCGTTCTGGGTGTCCATGTTTCCGTAGTTCTTGCCTTTCACTTACCAGTCAAAGGTTATTATAACTAATTGGGTGTCTGTTCTCCACTGGCTCTCCCAGTTTGATCTGCACACACTGCTTCACTGATGGAATCACCATGTGGCCTGGGGAATGAGTGCTGATCAAAGCACTGTCCATCCACTTGCTCTCCTACTCTCTTTTTAAAATTCCAGCTCTGCCTCTGGAAATGCCCTGCAAAACTAAAGCATCATATGCTTGTTTGATAAAACGACATGACTCAGAGAATATAAGCATCTAGAATTATAAAGTTCAGCTTTCAAAACTTAAGTGTTTGAATCTAAGCCAGTCAAAGGAACTGAAAGCTGGCTGGGGGAAGGCAAACACGGGAGAGTGATGAGCGGCTCTGGGCTGAGCAGGAGGTACCTGCCTGCTGGGTGGCTGATGGGGATGAGGAACTGTTTAATTGTCTCTCTCATCATCATTTGGGATCTAGAAGACATGTTAAAGCCATATTAATGAGCATGTAGGTGATACGAAATTTAGAGGCATTCTCCAAGGCATAGAAAATGTAGGTGAGAAATACACAGAAGAAAATAAATGTTCTTTTAAAAGTTGCCACTGCTATAAAAGAAGGGTCAGAGAATACTTGAGCATACATGACACCTACCTGTCCCACCTCTGAAGGGCCTCAGATAAACAACTTGGGAGCTTAAAAATATAGTTAATTTTACTACCCAGGTATGTTCATCAGGTCTGTGGCTTCAGATACCCTCCCTAGAAATGACTATAGAATTCAGAAGTCTAATTTTTAAATATGCTGGGCACTGTAGTGGCCTGTGACAGGGGACAGGTTTAGTTATTCAACAAATATTTAATGAGTGCCAGCCTTGTGCCAACACTATGCTAGGTGCAAGGAACATAGCTATGAAGGAAACAGACATGGTCTTGTGCTCTCTAGGAGCATAGAGTTGATCTAGGGCAGAGACAAATAATAAGTAAGTAACCGGATAAATAAGATAATTCCTAAAGACTATGGGAAATGTAATAAGGGGTTGGAGAATTCTGGGAAGTGGCTATTTTAGATAAAGAGGTAGAGATAGGTCTTTGTGGAGGGACATTCAGCAGAAACCTGAAAAATGAGAATGAGAATGGGATGGCATCCAGAGGACCTAGGGGAAGCGCTGTCTTGTGCAGGGGCCATGGAAGGGAGAGGGCCTGAAGATTCACAGAACAGAGAGGAAAGCTAGATGTATTAATGGCCAGGCAGTAGAGTGATACAAAATGGGCTGGAGAGCTAGGTAGGGGCCAGATCATGCAGAGCATGGGATCACCATAAGGGGCTTGGATTTTAGTCTAAGAGCTGTGGGTATCCAGTGAAGGAATTTAACAAGGGACTAATGTGATTGGATTTAAGTTTTAGAAGGATGGCTTTAGCTGCTCTATGGAGAACAGATTGTAAAAAGTCAAGAGAGGAGGCAGAGAACCTAGATAGGAAGCTGTTGGCCCAACTAGGGTAATGGCAATGAAGAAAGCAGAAGGGGACAGATGAAAGAATAGTAGGAGGTAGAGCTGAAAGAACATGTGGATGGACTGGATGGGAAGGTGTAAGGGTAAAAGGGAACCAAGGGATCATTTTTACATTCTGCTCGCCATTATGCAAACCCCAGGATAGTATTATCCTAAATCATTCCAACACTGCACAAACCTTGAAACCACTAAGCTGTCCTAATAAAAAAGTTTCCACCCCTCCCCAAGCAAGGGTGGACTGGCTAAAAATCTTTGTAAGGGATTCAAGTGGATATTAGCACAGTTGGACCCAGAGTGCTATGCCCCAGAAATTTATACCAGCTTCTTCTACCCCCCACAACCCTAGTAAGCCCTGATCCTAATGTAGTCATGACCACACAGAGCCAGTCCTTCCCCATCATTTATTTTTATGGTTAAGATGTTCTCTCCAGGCCTCTACCCTGCATTTATTCCTATTTGGAGTTTCTATCCCGCCCTTCTTCCCATTAGTGTCATCTGTAAACTTAATGATGACCATGTTCTGTATTTTAGCCTCCAGGTCCTTTAGAAACAATGTTCTCTGTATTTATCTTTGAACTTGTGAGCATATGGCCATGCCACATGAACACAAGCACTGAAATTTGAACCAAAGAAATGTGATTTTGGAATGAGACTGGCTCCCCATGACTAGTGCTAGACTTTTTACTCTAGAAGTTTAATTTAATATAGGAGTTGGTGATGTAATCAAAATAAAACTTACAGCAAAGTTGATCTGATACATCTAATAATGTGACTGTTATTACACTACAAGAGAAATGACATTTGCGTAAATGACTTACACACATTTCTATTTCATACCACACCGAAGTTGTAATTTTCCTTTTAACTATCCAAATGCCAACTCACAGTAAAAGACAAAGATTTTATCAGACCTTACTTCTAACCATTGTACCCATAGGGCTAAAATTTCCCTTGCTGTGCCCAGTCTTCTCCTGTACCTTCCCCTCCACACCCGGGTCCTTACGTAGCACACATTACTATTTTCCACATCTAACCACATGAGAAGGCCGAAGTAGCAGAATCTCTAGCTTCTGAGGATATAGACTGTTTGTGTAAGGAATAATGGCAATTATATCCCTGTTCTAGGGTAACCAAGGAGTGTGTAATGCTGGGAAACACATCTTAGACCATGCAATCTTTGATAATTCTTCATGTCATGTTGCCTTGCACTCATGGGAGCATCTAATATACGGGATAAGCACTGTTACTGGAGTGTTACATCAAAAAATTGAAATAGAAATATTATTTTTGGTTTATGTTAAAAGCTGCCAAACACTATTTTCCTCATGCTGCCAAACTTCTGAATTCTTTTATGGACATAAAATATTGAAGAGTCTTTCTCCCAGTCTCCCTCTTCTGAGTTCACATGCCTCCCAACCCATCCCACTCCGTGTTTTACTTCTTGCCCTTCTGAGATCCAGGGGCCTCCCAGGTAAATATCGATCACTGCAACAGCCCCCAGGCCTGCTTTGCTTTCTCAGGAGCTTGGGATCTCATTCATCAAACTCAATTTTCACAAGGGAAGATCCTTCTATTTCCCTTAATTAGCAATTATGGATTTTCCTTTAATAGCTAAAAAGCCACTTTGGAGCTCCCTGGGGGCCTGTCTTCCCAGCAGGTAGTTCATAAGTTTCTCTTCTGTTTTTCAGACCCCTATTCCATGTTACAGCGTATGCCTAGGATTATGTAACAAGAAGAGGATATTGTGATGGCGTAGAGTTGTTAAGAAAGTGAGGACTAAATAGGTCATGAAAATGTGGAACCTCTACTTTTTAAAAAGTGCCATTAAAGGTACTAAAATATAAAGCTTTGTCCTTTCTTCCTGTCTCTCTCTATCTTGACTTGTCATGGCATTTTTTATTTGCCATTTAACATTGTTCTAAGTAAAGAAAAATTAAAATTTTAAGGAATTAGTATGAATTTTATCATTCTTTATATTACATATATAAGATTTAAATGCTAATATAAGAGCATTTAAGTTGTATGTGAAATTACTGAAATTATACAATTTGTATTTCACAGCTTGTACAGTACACACATATGTATCTTGTTCTTGCCAGTACAGTGGAAATGCTGCACAAAACTAACAACTGTTTTTATTTTGCTTCTTCATATGTATGCTTTCTACCAACACTCTACCTTCAGATTATTGATAACTAAGGAAGGACTGAAAGAAGAAGGAAAAATGGGTTGTGCTATCTTTCCCTTTCCTTCTGTGTTATCATTTTCTAGAAAAGTGATTGGTCAATACAGAGAAGTAACATGAGTAAGAAAGGATATAGGGTTCTTTGGTTGTTTGTGGTTCTTAGAACAAACATCATTGCCTTCCGCCTGTGTTCAAAAAAGTTCTGGTATGAACAGAAAGTGTAGCTGTCAGCCCCTGCATTTCCCGCTTACACACATTTACCTTGCACTCACTTGAGTCTCACTGGACTCCCATGTATCATGGCTCCACCAGAACTCTGTGCTCATTTGCATTGCAAACACTCTGTGTTAATTAGATCGCAAGAACTTCTGATGCTCATATTGTGCACGTCTCCTCTACTCTGTGTGCAAGCTCCATTGGCCCATTGGACTTCACTTACAAAACACAAGTTCAAAGATAAAATTATCAAGAATTTCAAGATGGCGACAGTAGAACAGGAAGCCAAGTACAGGGCTCTTTTGAGCACAGGGCCATTCTAAGCATGGGGCCCTGGGAACTACACAGGTTGCATGCAAGAAGCTGGTTCTGGGACTGAGAATGGGTAATAAGATTGGGTAGCTGGGAGAAAGCAGGTGCAGCACAAATCCTTCACTCTGCCAAAAGAAATCCCACATTATGTTATGAAAGGCCCCTAATCTATTAGGCTTTCTGGTCCAATTTCTGTTAAGAACATCTGAAAATTTTGTTTATGTCTTTGGCTAAAGAGGTAGAGAAAATAGGAGGTGGCTTTGCCAATTTTTTCATTATAGTTGACAAGGAAATTTCTCTGAGGTAGGAGTGAGAGACCAGATTATGAAACTATACTATATAGACTTTAAATTCCTAATCATAAAGGAAAATTTTAAATACATTTTCAGTATCCTACTTATCTTTTAAAGCAACTGCAGGATGGTAATCAGAGCAAAATTAGGATAAAATTTTCCATACAGCTTATTTTGTGTGAAGAGTTTGACTTTGTGCAATTCAAGACTTATGTCATTATGCTTTTGCAAATGTCAGAATTATCAAATTATGTAATGAGATTTATAGTAATGGCTTTATTTGGGATTCAGTATTTTCCAACCTGCAATTTTCTGAAATCGGCCTTTCCTTTGAACTTTGAAAATTTTGCACATTTCAAAGAGTCCATATTCTATTTCATACTGGGTTTCTGTACGAAGGTTGCTGTTCTTTCCAACTTTTCCACCAACTAACATTTCTTTATACAAAATCTATAAAACCTCATAAATAAAGCTCTTTAGGTTTGTAATGATTGATTTCCAATATTTGGGTGGTTGTGTATGAAAAGATCAAAGGTAGTTACTGAGTTGGTACTGTTCCTTCCCATTTGTACCTATTAAGAATAAGAATATATATTGCCAAATAAAAAAAAAAAAACCCCTTTCCGGTGATTGGGTACTGTGCCCAACCAAGAGAACTGCCTGTTATCCCTGCTCACAGGGAAGCATCCATATAGGAAGAATTGAGCCACAACCCAGAAAATTCCTGCTGTATGGATAATCACTTTGGTTAATTTTGCTTCTAATATTTTTTCTATTTGGAATGATATAGTTTGGCCACATTGGCTTGCCTCCTCCTCACTGGGTGTCAACGAAAATGGTCACCGTAATGATAACCATTTGCAGGAGTCAGGATAAGATACAGGTCTCCTGCCTCTTCTCTCTACTGCCTCTGTCTTCTCCTTTTGTGATTCCCTGATGGAGGTGGGCCTCATTACACAAGACCTGTTGTCTCTCACCCTAAATTGCCTCACACACCTCACATACTTCTTTGTTCTTCATAAATAGCAAAGTACCTATCAGAACAAAGATTCTCTGTCCCTCCCCAACTTGATTCTTTATTTTCTTATTCATATTTCTACACTCATGCCCTGGGTTTGAGGTGTCATAATACACTTTGAAGGTTGCAAAGTTAACTTTTTTTAAATCATATACAGCTTGATACCAATGAAAATATTCTAAAAGCCATTAGATATAGAGATTCTTCTTAAAGGATGGATCTTACTTTGCACCTTGAAGCCCACTTTACTGTAAGTCCTGGATCTACTTGAGTTTGGGCTTTGGAGAACAGGCTTTGGAGTCCAAACAAGTTTAGCTGGACCCTGTAAAAGCAGAAACAACATACTCTACATTTAAAAAGTAAAATGTGAGGTTACTTGGGACCATTTCCTTAACATCAGTTTTTCAATCTCTCTGTAGATGGCCCTGGGGTTTGTAAGTTGTAGCCTAGCAATTGAAGTTTTGCTCAGGCGTGCAGAGAGAGATGGAGGAACTAACCCAGTTATCTGCAGCCAACATTTCTTTTCGTCAGGAAAGGTCCTGAACTTAGAGGTACCTCAATGGGCCAGGCACCGTGGCTTTCACCTGTATAGTCCCAGCACTTTGGGAGGCCATGGTGGGAGGATCTCTTGGCCCCAGAACTAGCCTGGGCAATGTAGCAAGACCATGTCTCTATAGAAAATTTAAAAATTAGATGGGCATAGTGGTGGTGCACACCATAGTCCTACCTACTTGGGAGGCTGGAGCATGGAGGATCATCTGAGCCCAGAAATTCAAGGCTGTAGTGAAGTATGATCATGCCACTGCACTCCAGCCTGGGTGACAGAGCAAGACCAGCCCTGTCTCAAAAAAAGGGGGGCTGGGGGGACTCAAGCATAGAAAACCCATCTCCAGTGTTCAGTCAAAGTAAAGGGGGATGGCCTCTTCTCCTACCCCAGTTGAGTTCGGGGTATATTTGTCCTGCAGAGGGTGAATTAATAGACAGAACTACTATGGTCATGCTTTCCCACCAATTACACATTGTAGCCATTTCAGGTCCAGCCATGCATGCCAGATTGAATTAAATGCTTTTTAAAAAGTCTCCAAAGCAGGAAAACATCTTTCTCCGACTGGTATTTTTTTATACATATTTGTTAATGAGTGTCTGCACAATAAAGACGTGGTCTGTAGCTTGTTTTCCAAGGAGGAAATTTGGCTCTTGTGGACATTGCTGCTACTCAAATATAGTTTAATTCTTTAATTGAAGCAGCTGGAAAATAGCTTGTGGACAACACAGTGTTCCACAGACTTTCCTGGAGCTGTCTGCGTGGGGACCACCTTCATTTGTGTGTCCTGAATCCCCTGAGCTATCAGGAAAATGTCTCCTTAAGGGCTGGTTGACCCTGCTGTTGACCTGTTAAAACTGTGGTTAAGTCTGTGGCTGACTTCACAGACTCGAATCTATTCTTTGGAGTCAGAAGAGTGCCAGCATGATGCCACCCTGGGCAGAGGGTCTGCCAACTTCTCTCCAACTGCCCTTCTCCAGGGGGCTCAGCTTCTGTAGCTTGCCCAGAAGTCAAGTGGTTACTATAAAACCTCTTCTTTGAGCACCTCACTTGTACTTTAACTTTCCTGACTTGTACAATTACTTTTGGTGCAGAAAAGCTTAGGTGGTAAAGAGGGTAAGAGTATTTGGGGAGAAAAAGGACTTGCCTAAGCCCTTAGGGATTTGCATTCCTTTGCCCACCAACATCCAAAGGATGAGTCCATTAAGGAATGAAACACGGGAACTTAGGGTTAGCTCAAAAGTTCTACTTAGAGACTTTCCCAGCTTTGGCTACCTAAACGGTGAACTTTTCAAGGTATGAGACCGTGTCTTAGTTATTTCTATGTGCCATGTGTCCGGTAGCTCACAGGTGCTCTGCAAATGTTGACTAATTATGATGATGACAATGACAGTGATGATGATGATATCTAGCCACAAAGTCCTTCTAATATTTATCCATTCATTTCTAGTCAAGTTAGGGCCTTGCCTCTGACTTAACTCTAAGATTTGGGGGCACATATGTAACCGGTCCCCAGCTTTCACAAAAAGGTGCCACTATTCACTTTTGACGTTTGTCTTGTTTGCCCATATTCTATCTTTTTTCCTGCATTTTTCCCCCTATCAGTACATTATCCTCTGCTTGTCGCTGCTGAGTTCTGTCTTATCTGCCTTGGACCTTGTTTCCCCATAATTCATCCTTGTGAATATATTCAGACACAATACATGTTGTGCAGGCATTTACAGATGGTTATCAATGGTAACATCTGCTAATATTTCACAGTGTCTGTACTCACCAAGCACCGGGATGATCCCTTTACATGCACTATTTTGTTAATTCTCACAACACCCTGGTGAGATAGGCTCAAGTATTATCTTATTTTATAAATGAGGATTCTGAGGCTTAGAGGGAAAGTACTTGCCCCAGGTGGTAGTCTCACCCAGAAAGTGCTCAGGTTGAATTAGAATCCCCATCTAATTGCTGCCACCCACATTGCAGTTTGCAAAATGATGTAGAAGAGGTCTTATGACTGAAACGAAACGTCTGCACCAGCAGCCCTCTCACCCACATGAGAAGGTCCCTGAAAAGGTCCTGTCCATTCAAGCCCAATCTTTAGTTACTGCCTCCCAAGTTGCTTCTGACCAACTCCAGGTAAAAGCTGTAAATCACATTCAAGAGCCTTCCCTGTTTATCCTATTATTACTTAGCCTCCTGTTCTCACTGTATTTTGAGAAGTGCTAAGGGAATATTCTGGGGCACTAGACATGCGGGAGGGAAGGTTTCCTTCACTCCTACTCTGTGGGTAATAGTCAAGCACTGAAGAAAGAAAACATTTATGTGCAGGAACTGGTTCTACCTGCCAGGACTGGGCCAGGCACATTCCCAGGCCTCATTTCATTTGGTGTTTGCCACAGTCAAGCAAGGAAGGTTTTTATGGTCGAAGAACTTGCAGCTTAGAGTAGTTGAGTGACTTGCAGTGAGCACAGGTAAATAAGAGTTTTAACTGGAAATTCCATCCAAAGCCCATGCTTTTCTGTCTCTTCTAGGGGTTTACAAAAGCATACAGAAATCCAAAGTGGTCCAAGGAACAAATTCCATTGCAAAGACGAAGATTGTAATACAAGCATTCCATGCTTAGAAGCCTTAGTTGGGTGAATGGAAAGAAAAGCTCTTAAGGGAACATTAACAAAATATTAAATATTCTTATATATCACCATCAAACATAAAATGTTAGGTTACTTTCTCTCCTCCTTCCCCCCAGGTAAACAAGTATCATGTGTCTACATGTATGTTTATGAAACACTCTATGATGTTGTGTGGGAGGAGAATGCACCAGTGTTTTCCACTTGCCACACTCTAGGTCAGTGGTTCTCTAATTGAGGAGGTGGAGTAGGGGTGTGATTTTGCTCCCCAAGGGACATTTGGCAATGTCTGGAGACATTTTGGGTTGTTATAACTAGGGAGGGGATGTGCTACTTACATCTGGTTGGTACAGGCCAGGGATGTTGCAAAATACCCTACAACGCACAGGACAGCCCCCCACAACAGAGAACAACTGCCAGCCTCAAGCCATCAACAGTGCTGAAGATAAAAGCCCTGCTCTAGGACTTAGGATCTGGAAAATGGTATGCTTTCTCCCAGGTTCCTGGGGTTCTAGAGGAGGGATTATTGCTATTATATTTTCTTGCATTTTGGATAAAAAGTAACCATTCCTGAAACTAGGAATCTCTCAGAGAATCAGGCAGACCCTGAGGAATTTGGGAATTGGGCAATCCTAGTACAAAGCAGGAGATTCCTTATCACTTATTTTTCTGCTTGCTGAACACCCCCTGAAAGCTGAGATTTTGGCAGCCTGCTCCTTTCCTCTTCACTGCAGTGTGCAGTTGGTCATCACAGGTGTCCCAGGTTTGTTCTTCGTATTTCAGGCCCCTCCTCACAATGTGAAGGCCTGGACGATGGCCTTTATGCCTGGAGCTCTGGCTCTGCTCAGGTATTCAGAGTACAGTAAAGAGGGGTACAGGGCACCTGGGGGGCAGTTCAGGTGAAGAGGAATGCTTTGCCTCTTGCTTTTCCCTGCATCTATTCAGCCAGTGAAGTGTGCCCTCCTAGTTACTAATTCTCACAGAAGCATTCGGAGAAGGGGAAAAAATGGGACTGATTTTTATCTCCAGGCAACAGTGGCTCTGAATTTTTAAGGGAGCTTCACAGTGAAGTCACCAATTAAATTAATGAGATAAGATGTTCTTTGCCCTTTGGCTGCATACTGACATTTTACCCATTTCTTCAGGCTGGCGCTTTTAATTCTAGCAACACTTTTTATTTATAAATTCAGAGAACTGCAATAGTGAGATTTATCTACATAATTTTAGTAATTCATTCATTAATTCAACAAATATTTACTAAGCACCAACTATATACCTAGACACTGTGCTAGGTGCTGGGGTCACAACTATCACTTTGGTAAATTGGTTAATATCACTAAGCCTTAACATCTTCATTAGTAAAATAGGACAAACAATGGTGCCTCTTTATAGGATAGTTTCCCGAATTCAGTGAAATAATATATGTGAAGGGCTGAGCACATCTTAATCAGCAACGAATAGAGACAGAAAGTAGAATAAGGTTACCAGAGAACAAGAAATGTCCGTTGATGTTGTTATGAACAGAAATGGACCCTGATCCCACTGAAGGGTCTGGTCGAGAAGACGTACAAATAAATAAGCAATTAGCACGAGGGGGAGACTGTGGAGTTCTAGAAGATGAAATATGAGGGAAACCCTACCTGGACTTGGGAGTTCAGAGTGGCTTCCCAGAGTAAGTTTCACTGGAGCTGGTAGGGAAAGGGAAGAATTGATACATTTGGATATTTTACATACTGAGTTTGAGGTACTTGTAGAACTGTAGGAAAGGCAGTTAGAAACACAAAGCCATTTTTAAATATACCTTTGAAGAGCAGAGAAATAAACAGAACTACCATTTTAAGCCTAAGGAAGTTATTAAAAGAAATATGAATATGCATCCTAAAAAATAAAAACCTCTTTTCTCATTTTAAATGTTAATTCTTAAAAGTTTAGAAAATATTCTTAAAAAAAAATAAAAAGAAAATGAACTATAATCTTACTACCCAAAGACAACTACTATTCTCATTAAGATGTTTATCCTTCAGGTTTCACTGCACAGAGATATGCTTTATTTCCCTTCAAAAATAGATTCACTTTATTTGGAGTCTAGTCTTCATCTACACACTGTAATGAACATTTTTGACAGTTCAATTATAGCTAAATCATTTCCCAAAAGAAAATCCAGATGCTGTAACCAGAGGAGGAACAACTGATATTAAAGAACAAAACTAACAATAACCACTACAACCATCTTATATATAAATCTTTGCACATATCTATGATTATTTCTTTGAAGTAAATTATGAGAGTGGAAATGTTAGGTCAATGGATATGCAGCAATTAAGGCTTTGATGCAAATTGCCAAGTTACTCTCAAGAAAGTTTATTTCTGAAATTCTTTATTTTTTTATTATGCTAAAATATATATAACAAAGTTTGCTATTTTAACAATTTTTAATTATACAATTCAGTGGTATTAAGTACATTCACAATGGTATGCAACCATCTCCACTATGTATTTCCAAGATTTTTCATCACTTCAAATAAAAAACTCTGTAACAATTAAGTAATAACTCCCCATCTTTGCCTCCTGGCCTCTGAAAACCTTATTCTACTTTCTGTCTCTATGAATTTGCCTATTGTAGATAGTTCATGTAAGTGGAATCATAAACAGTTGTCCTTTTGTGTCTGGCTTATTTCACTTAGCATAATGTTTTCAAGGTTCATCCATGTTGCAGCATTTGTCAAAACTTCATTCCTTTTTTTGACTAAATAATATTCCATTTTATGTATATACCACAATTTGTTGTCCACTCAACTATTGATGGACACTTGGGTTATTTCCATCCTTGATTATATTGTGTATAATGCTGCTGTGAACATTCATGTACAAATACTGTATCTGTTCGAGCCCCTTTTTTCAATTCTTTTGGGTATATACCTAGGAGTGGAATTGCTAGATCCTGTGATAATTCTGTTTAACTGTTTGAGAATCACCAAACTTTTCCTTAGTGGCTGCACCATTTGGCAATTCATTCTTGATACAAAACACTAGAAAATGTTTCATTGGCATACCAGACCTTCATGATCTGACTATCCAAGTCGTAGAAACAAGAATAGTTTAAATGCATTTTTTTACCAAAAATAACTCTCACTGAAAGCATATAGTTTAGAATTTTTTACAGCAAACTTATCCGTTCTGCCCCTGGCTTTTTGACCCAGACAACATCACCCACCTTTTTCCAGTGAGCACATGAAGGCCTGCCTTTGTAATTGTGTCTGCAAGCTCATGATTGCTTGCACTTGCAGCATACCTAGAATTCTGACTTCATAGCCCAGCACTTCTGGTGCCCCTTGTGTGATGACCCTCTGGTCTGTAGCTGCAGGCCTGTCCTTGGTAGGAGGGAGAAAAGCATCAACATCCTTGAGCATAAAAGACCAGGTAGAGAAAGGTGAGGTATGGTAAGGGGCCAATTCATATTAAAACCACTGGTCTTTTTTCTGTAACCAGTAGGCAAGAGGAAGCCATTTGACAGTTTTAAGTAGAGGAAAAATGAGTTAGAGGGGATTTCATTCCCTTCAGAAAGGGCAGCAGGGGAAACCATAGCTTTCAAAGCTTCCAAAGATGCTTAAGTCACATGGAAATTTTCTGGATCTGCCTTGCCGCTCCCTCTCTGTGGAGGAAGTTGGAGCAGCAGATCTCTTTCCCTTGCATGTTAGCTCTGGCATCCTGCCATGTTTGGTGCAAAAACCAATGGTAATGTTCCACCTCATTTCTTCTTGGCTCTCAAAGGTCACATATCTAGATGAAGAGTGGCTACTAGTATACCAATTGTGCCTAGTATATTTAACTAGATTTTTGTGACTTTGTAAGTCACACAAGAAGCTCCAGGAAGGGAAAATATTTGTCATTTTGCCATCACGCTTCAGTGTATATATACTTCCCAAATGTAAAACATATTGATTTTAAACAAGCTCAGGCACCTGCAGCAAGGCCTACCAGTGCTGAGGAAAACCATAACCTTTGAAGCTTGCACAGTTATCATTTTACTCTCATTCAGCCCTGGAAGCTTTCTCGTCAGCTTAAGGAGGTGAATCTTAATTTCATCATTCATTCAATCAAAGAACATTTATTAAATAACAATATCTATGGAGCATGGGGATGCAAAGCTCAAAGAGCTTCATTCCAACCATCCTTAACCTTCTCAAGACACACACACACACACACACACCAGTTATGTTTTCAGGGCAACTTGAAACATAACTGTATACACAGTAGAATATTTTCATGAGACTAAAAAAATATTTTAAGGAATAAAGAGAAGAATAAGCAACATTTATTACTTTTATGTATCAGGCACTGTAATAAACTGTTTCTAGATATATTATCTCATTAAATCCCTATGAGAAAACGGAGGTTTAGGAACAATAAATCATGTTCTAGGATTTGAATATATATCTTTCAACTCTAAGCAAATTACTTCTCCCCTTTTGTTTCTCTGTGAAACCTTCTCCAAATTCCCCCAGTAATAAAAAATAATTTCCTCTTCTTAATAACCAAAGTACTACAAGTGGTTCTTGCTCATGTGGTGTTTACTTTAATCAGCCTCATTTTACAGATAGTTGTTTACCTATGTCTTTGTCCCTAAGTCCCTTGATGACAGGAGGTTGTCTTGTTCATCTTTGCACCCTCAGGTTGCACAGAATACCCTACACACCACTAATACATGCTCAGAAAATGCTTATAGGATGAAAGGATCAACTTGTATTCACAGGTCTCAGTGGATTAGTCAGAGAGTCAAGGGCCACAGCCCAGCCACCCCCGATCTCACCCCTCGCTTTGTAGTATATCATCAAGGGTCTCCTGGGCCTGCAGTTTAGACAACCCAGTTTGCAAGCCCAAACCCTGATCACACCTCCATAAGCAGGTTCCCCTTGCCACATTTCTGCCCTAGCAGTGCACACTCCAGAGCTGTGGTCTATTCACACGAAGCCAGACTCCAAGTTGCAGCCCATGCAGGTCCTGGCAACAAGCTAGAGACTATCTGAGCAGAGAATTCTGGGATCCTGAGTACTCAGAGCATGGTCTAGAAAGGGGAACTAGCTCAAGGTGGGCATGTCCTCTGAATCAAGTATCCCTTTGCCTAGCTCTAGATCACTGGAAATAGTAAATATGAGAAATAGTGAGGGAAGTGAACAAAAACAAAACATTTCAAAAATATGCATCAAATTCATATGCAGTAAAAATGATTTAAAAAAGAAACTTCAGAACTATTGTTTGTTATTACTATTACTTTGATTCTTTTTTCTTACAGTATGTTCTTTACTTATTTATCCCTGGCATAACTTGATAACACTAAGCTTTTGTAGGCTGAGGTTGGGTTAGGAGAAGGTGGGATTGAGGATGGAAGGGAAACACCGCTGCTGTTGCTGTGCTGCCAATAGCCATACCATCCTCCAAGTTAAGGATTTGAGCATTTAAAAAGCTACAAATCCTGTTTCATACTCATTCTCTGTATCTTGGTGATTGGTTAATCACCAGGTCCTATCAATGTTATCCCCTAAATATTTCTCAAATCCCTCTTCTGTCTATTTTAACTTCCTCACCTTAATCAAAATTATCATCTCTCTTCTAAACTAACATATTAAGTGGTTTGCTCCAATCCATTTTCTACACATCTGTGAAAGTCAACTTGCTAAATGTAATTGAATAATGTCACTTTCTCTCTTTAAATTCTGCAATGGCTTTCCCTTTGTTTTAAGATAAATTTTAAAATCCTTAGGTATACATGAACTGGTCCCACCACGCTCAGGTTGTCCCCCTCTTGTCCTTACTTGCTGAGCTCCAGATGAATTGGTCTACTTTCAAATTCTCAAACACACCAAATTCCTTCCCATCTCAGAGCCTTCGCAAATGCTTTCTCTTACCCAAAACACTTCCTGTCCCCTCCCCTCTTTTCCTCAAATCTTAAATGTCACTTCAGGAGAGACTCCTTCTCTCTCCCCATCCTCCAACTTGATCACATGTTCTATTATATGATTTCATGGATTTCTGCTTTACCCCTCCATTATCATTAGCACTGTCGAAATTAATTAATTGCACAACTCATTAAAGACCATCTTTCTTGCTAAGGTTAGAAGCTTCATGATGGCAAGAACTGTATTTGTCTTATTCACCACTAGCTCCCTAATGCCTAGCACACAGAGCCTTAAACCTAGTAGGCATTCTGTAATTGACTTCTAGTGCCTCCTATAGGCCAGGTACTCTGTTAGGCACTGGGCTATAGAAATTGGTGCAATGGTCTTAGACTCAAGAAACACACAGTTCAGCAATTAATCCAGTAAATTCTGTAACCTTCTGTCAGTTTCTCTTTTGCCATTTATTTTGGTTCAACTCACTCTATATACTTCTTTGTCTGGCTTTTAGATAGCAATTGACTTTTTGACAAATATCAAAGAAAAAGAAAAGATTTAAAACCTCTGTCTTTTTAGTGTCATCTGCCATTAGTTTTCCCTCTCCAACTAATAAATGGACACTATTTTTCTTCAACCTCTTCTCATGTCTGATATATTTAAAGAATGTATTTCTGTGTCTGTCTTTCTCTCTTGAAAATTGTAATGCATCCTTCCTTTGGATTTTTTCTATTATTGACATAAAAAGCCATTGTATTTGTCTTCCTTCTTAATGACTCTTATTGTCTGAAAACTTCTCATTATACTCCATCTTTCCTGCCATGTCTTTTTTGCTGTTGTTAGATATATATGTGTATTTTTTATTTTTTCCTATCTGTTCTATGCATAAATATAACTTTTTCTGCTTGTCATGTCACTGCCTTAAGAAATATTCAGAATTCATTTCATTTGTTTAATTTTATTTATGATTATATAAATGGCATATATTTATAATAAAATAAAGAAAGAAAAGAGGAGGAGGGAAGTAAGAAGGGAAGAAAGAAAAGAGAGAAGGAGGGAGAGAGGGGAAAGGAAATATAATTTGTTTCTGCTGAGAGCTGGTTTACATGAGAGAGAGAGATAAAGACAGAGAGAGAGGGAAGATGAAGTTTAGAAAGAAGAGTTAAGATAGATAGAGAACTGAGAGAAAAGCAAGGATGAAAAAGGAATCTGAACATGGTACACAGAGCTAACTAAACTTGAAAATTGCACATTCACCTTGGCTTTTAACTGACTTACCGAAACAAAGCACAGAAGGTCCTCAAATAATGTCCTTTCATTCAATGTCAATTCAATATAATGTTGATGAGGGGGAAAAAATTGGTTTTGTTACATGTTGTTTCACTTAAAGTTGCAGTTTCCAAGAACCTATTAATAACATTGAGGACTTACTGTAAACTTAGTATATGATAAAGATGAGCTCAGGGATAGGTTATTCACTATATAATACTACAATAACTATTAAATTACTTAGAAAATAACATAGTTAGTACTATATATCAAATCATTTCCAATGAATTAAAAGGTCAGATTTTCAAATGATAAGATAAAAAGAAACTAGAAGAAATATGAGTGAAGATGTATCTGAGCTTTGTATGTGGATGGACTTTCTAAGAATAAAAGAAGATGATGAAATCAAAAGAAAAATATTGATTTATTTTCCTATAAAATTGTTTTAAAATTCTCCGTGAAAAAAATCATAAAGAGTGATAAAAGTCAAACTACAAACTTGAACAAAATATTGTATCATATACAACTAAAGGATTCTTACTACTGCTATAAAAAGATATGTTATAGAGCATTCCGGAAAGATGGCAGAGTAAGAAGCACCAGGAATCTGTCTCCACACCTAGACAACAATTGCACTGGCAGAATCTGTCTAATGTAACTATTTGGGAACTCTGGAGTTTATTAAAGGCTTGCAACTTTCAAAGGAAGGCTTGGATGCTAGATTGCAGTTAATTTTGGACAGTTTTAGCTCTTAGCTCTATAGTGGCTACCCATCCACCACCCTTCAGCCCCATAGCTGGCAACTGTGCATATGTTCCTGCAGCAAATTACATACAGCTTGCAGAAGCCAGGGGGGCAAAAAAGACCCTGTCCTCCAAATACTAGGGATCTCTGCTCTGATCTCTGATTGCTGCTTCTGATCACAGAGGTGCAAACAAAAAAGCAGGCAGCCATTGTTGTTCATCTACTCCCACTGTTGTAAGCCCCTCCCCATCTGGCTGAAGTGACTGCAGAGGACTTAAAGGGCTGATGCCCTCTTTTATTGTTACCCATTTCCATTTTTCTCTCTTTCCTTTTTGGGAGCCAGACATCAAGGCAAGAATATTCAAAAGCAATTGTATATATAGGGAAGATTAGAAAGTGATCATGCATACCCAGGAAAAGGTGCATGCTCAAAAAATCCTACAATGACCTTATGTTTACACCTCAGATTGATCCTTGGCATGGAGCCCACAACAATTTTTAAAAATAAACAAAAACAACCAAAATACTGCAAACCCTGGGAAAGGGGAGAATGTGATTTTCAGAGTTACCAGATTATTAGATTCAAAGGTAATTTTTCAACAACAAAAAAATATCACAAAGCTTACAAAGAAACCGAAAAGTATGGACCATTCAAAGGAAAAATATATATATATTTTTAGTTGGTCAATTAATTTAAAGGAAAAAAATAAATCATTAGAAACTATCTTTTAAAAATATCTGATGACAGGTCTACTTTGAAAAGACTTTAAAACAACAGTCTTAAAGATCCTAAAGAAGATGTGGAGAAAGTCAAGAAAATGGTGTATGAAGAAAATGGAAATATCAATAAAGAGATAGAAAAACTAAAAAGAACCAAAAAGAAATTCTGAAGCTGAAAAGCACAGTGACTGAAATAAAAATTTAGTAGAGGGATTCAAAGGCAGATTTGAGCAGCCAGAAGAAAGAATCATCAAACTTAAAGATAGGACAATGGAAATGACCAAGTCTGAGGAACAGAGGGGAAAAAATTTGAAGAAAAGTGAACAGAGCCTAAGGGATCTGTGGGACACCATTAAGCAGATCAATATAAGTATTATGGGAATCCAAGAAAGCGAAGAGAGAAAGGGTAAGAGAGAATATTCAATAAAATAATGGTTAATAACTTTCCAAATTTGATAAAAGACATGAATATAACAATCC
Organism: Cheirogaleus medius; assembly: GCA_008086735.1. Lineage (NCBI taxonomy): Eukaryota > Metazoa > Chordata > Mammalia > Primates > Cheirogaleidae > Cheirogaleus > Cheirogaleus medius. The sequence goes on from VBSM01003143.1 coordinate 18,384,635, forward strand.
AAGAAGCTTGCTGAACTCCAAGTAAGATAAACTTAAAGAGAGCCACACCAAGACATCTTATAATTAAACTTCCAAAAGCCAGAGAGAATCTTGAAGGCAGCAAGAGAGAAGTGACTCACCATATACAAAGAATTCTCCATAAGATTATCAGCAGATTTCTTATCAGAAACTTTGAAGGCCAGAAGGCAGTAAGCCAATATATTCGAAGTGTTAAAAGAAAGAACTGTCAACCAAGAATCCTATATTGATCAAATATTTCCTTAAAAGATGAGGGAGAAATGAAGACATTCTCAGATAAACAAAAGCTGAGGGATTTTGTGACCACTAGATGTGCCCTGTAAGAAATGCTTAAGGGAGTCCTGCAGTTTGGAATAAAAGTATACTAGACAATAACTTGAAGTCATATGAAGAAATAAAGATTTCAATAAAGGTAAATATATGGGCAATTGTATAAGACAATATTATTGTAATAACAGTTTTTAACTCCATTTTTTGTTTTCTACATGATTTAAAAGGCTAATACATTTTTAAAATATATTAGTCTAAAATCCAGCATTACTGTAACTTTGGTTTGTAACACCACTTTTGTTTCTACATAGTTTAAGAGACTAACTTATTGAAAATAATTATTGGTGTATGTTTTGGGGTACACAGTATATAAAGATGTAGTTTTGTGACATCAACCACTGAGAAGGGTGAGGCTAGAGCTGTAAAGGAGAAATGTTTTTGTATGTTGTTGAAATTAAGTTTGTATAAATGCAAATTAGAGAGCCATAATTCGGATGTTAAATGTAATCCCAATAGTAACCACAAAGAAAATAGTTATAGAATGTGCACAAGAGGTAATCAGAATTAAATATTTCCCTACAAAATATCAACTAAACTCAAAAGAAAACAGTAATATAGGAAATGAGGAACAAAAAGCTATACAACATATTGAAAACAAATCACAAAATGACAGAAGTAGTGCCTGCTTATCAGTAATTACTTTAAATATATTGGATTAAATTCTCCAATCAAGACAGAGGTTTACAAGGATTTAAAAAGAAAAACAGTATTCAACTATATGCTGTCTACAAGAGACTCACTTTAGACATAAACAGATTGAAAGGATGGAAAAACATATTCCATACAAATAGTAACCAAAAGAGAGTAGGAATGGCTTTACTAATATCAGACAAAATAGATTTTAAATTTTAAAAAGATTATAAGAGACAAAGAAGGATATTATATATTAATAAAAGGTTCAATATAGCAAGAAGATATAACAATTATAAACATTTACACATCTAATAACAGACCATAAAAATATATGAGGTGAAAACTGACAGAGTTGAAGGGAGAAATAGACAATTCTACAATAATAGTTGGAGACTTCAATACCCTACTCTCAATAATGGTTCATAAAACCAGACAGAAGACAAGTAAGGAAATAGAGGCATTAAACAACATAATAAACCAACTAGATCTAACAGACATACTGAACACTCTACCCAACAACAATAGCATCCACATTCTTCTTGTTGCACATGAGGCATTTTTCAGGATAAGCCCATATGTTAGGCCACAAATTAAGTCAATTGTGACATACACACACACACACACAAACACACACAGGCTTATTATTAAGCTTTAAAAAGGAAAGAAATTCTGACATATGCTACAGCATGGATAAACATTAAGAACCTTATGCTAAGTGAAACATGCAAGTCACAAAAAATACAAATACTATATGCATGAGTCTACTCATATGCCGTACTTAGAATAGTCATAGAGACAGAAAGTTGAATGGTGGTTGCCAGGAGCTGGAGGGAGGGAGGAATGAGGAGTTAATTTTTAATGGGTATAGAGTTTTAATTTTACAAGATGAAAAGAGTTATGGTGATGGATGGTGGTGATGGTTTATAACATTATGAATTTATTTAATACCATTGAACTGTACATTTAAAATGATTAAGATGGTAAATTTTATGTTATATAGATTTCACCACAATAAAAAAAATTGAGAAAAAATATTGGTCATTAGGAATTAACTCCATCAACTTCTTTTATGTACATATCTCAAAACCTTTTTAAAATTTTACCCATGTATCCTCATCTCCTTTCTTAGAGAATGGTTTGGGATTTAGCTAATCCATAGCGGAAATCAGACTGGTTTCTGAGTATAAGTTCAAATTTACCACTCAATAATGATGAAGATTATTTAAGTTGATCTCTCTGAAGTTGATTTTTTATTTTTACATAATTATTGAGAATTAAACATAATAAATATTTTTTTCCTAAATGTGAATGGCTTGCTTACAAACATGTCTTCCCTTAAGTGAAAATTGCCATGACGCAAAGACCATAGCCATGACTAAATGCAACTGAGAGCAAGTCTGTTTAGTATTTTCAAATTACCTAAATAAAAACCAGGGTGTTTGTGATAAGACATCAGAATGAAGGATAAGAAAGAGGAACAAATTGTAGTGAGTTGGAATTGGAGAAATAGAAGTGTTTTGTGCTTTTGCCTTTCTTGTCTTATAAATGCTTTGAGAATGTAGAAATCATAAATTAAATCACAGTAACCATTTGTACTAAAACTAAAGGTCCCTTCCAGATTCTATACTTACCCTCTATGTTGAATTCCTTGTGTCTTTACACAGTATGACTTTGTACTTCACAGAGTGAATGAAAGTGTTGTATAGCCATTGGAGGCCAGTAGATCCCTATTTGCTTTCATGGTCTACCACTGACTAGTTTTGTGGCCTGAGATGTACCTTAAACATTCTGAACCTATTTTCATTTCTGTAAAATAAGAATAATCCCTATTGTTATTATTATTATTATTAATTATATCAGAAGAGCTACTGAGAAAATACCAGGCTAATAGTAGCCAACTTAAATATTAAAGTTTTTGCTTTTGTTATTTAAAAGAAGGTATGTTGAAAATCAACAAGAAAAGAGTGGAAATCCCATTGGAATGTGATAATCACTTCACAAAATAATAATCGATAACACAGAAATTGTAATCAAAGAAGAGAAAATTAAACCAATGACATTTTTTCCATCTATATGATTGATAATTATTGAATATTTGCCATCTTAAATATTAGGAGACCATATTTAACAGCCATCCTGGGGCCGCTTAAAATTAATTAAGATAAATGGTTGGTCAAGGTTACTCAGGGCAGATTTGGAGCTATTCTAGTAGCAAAGGGGCTTTGAGACTTTGTTTTAATTTATGTAATCAACCAGACATTTTAAAGTAGCTAGTGTTATAAATGACCAAGCAAGAATAAAAAGATAATCAGAAGGCTTTTGCCAGAGAAGATGAAGGCTAAGAAGACATGGATGATATCTTTAAGACACTGAAGAGTATGTACTAAACTGTGAATGTTCACTGAACTCTGGGAGTGGAGATCCTAAACAAGTTAGGAATTCCTGTTTCATACAGTGAGTTATAAACACTGAAGTCATTACTTCATAACAGGTTATAAGAATTTAAACAATAGAAATGCAAATTATATATTTATATTGAATACAAAAACAAAATATAGTAACAGTAAATATAATAGAAATTAAGGTGATAATGGATAGGCTTTTGTAAGTTCAGATACATGTGTGTGGAGGCTACAGAATGAATATTTATTAATCAGTTATGAATGGACCCTGGAATGGTTAAAACATCACATTCTTTTTAGTTTATAATTATTCTTTTTATTGTAGAACTGTTGAGGATGGGCAAGAATTAGCACCATAGTTTGCAAACATTTTTCTGTTTGCGTTTTTGTCTCTGGAATCGAGGTCTCTGGTCTCCTGCCTGGAGAAGTTTCATCTCCCTCCCACTGCACTAGTAGTCTTTAGTGACAACATTTTGAGAATGACATTTTGTATTCTCTTATTGGTAACAACCCTAAGGAATAGAAATTTTCCATTCTATAACTAAACAGAAGTCATAAGCCAGTATGGAAATAGTCACAGGAAAAGAAAGTTGAAAATTTAAAGTCTCAAATGGTTGTATTAAATATTTCATATGTGAAAAACTTTGATTCATTTGTTCATATACTGTTCTGGGTCTGTTCCATTTACCCATCCCCATTTAGTTTAAAAGGTCACTTTAGGCCAGGCGTGGTGGTTCACACCTGTAATCCTAGCACTCTGGGAGGCCAAGGTGGGAGGATTGCTTGAGATCAGGAGTTGTAGATCAGCCTGAGCAAGAGCAAGATCCCATCTTTACAAAAGAAATAGAAAAATTAGCCGGCATGGTGGTGTGCACCTGTAGTCCCAACTACATGGGAGGCTGAGGCAGGAGCATTGCTTGAGCCCAGGAGTTTGAGGTTACAGTGCGCTATGATGACACCACTGCACTCTACCCGGGTGACAAAGGGAGACTTGGTCTCAAAAAAATAAGAATAATAATAATGAAAAGGTCACTTTAGACAGCACCCACTTCATTATCAACCCAGAGTAGTGCTATATTGGGATGACCATGCTTGTAGGGTTAGGGTCTCATTGGTCATGACTCACTGTACTCCTGGTAGAAAGTGATTTCTGGCCTGTGTGTGTGTCTGCCGTGTTTACTCGGAACATCTGCACATGCGTTCCTTCCTTGACTCTTTGCCTGTCTATTCCCCTCAGGACTACTGGCTCTCTCTCCTTTACAAGCGCCTGATCGGCCCCAAAGTCTTGGCCGTGCATGTGGCCGGACTCCAGCGGAAGCCACGGCCAGGCCGAGTGATCCGGGACAAACTAAGGATTTATGCTCACTGCACAAACCACCACAAGTAAGTCTTCACATAGGTGGTACAGAAAGGCCACCCCTGATGGGCTTTGGTCCCTCTTAGAATTCCAGGCCATTTGGAACCCCTTCACAATTCATCTCCCTACACCTATCTTTTACTCAGAACTGCTTCCAGAATCACCATACCTGCTCTTTGTGGGTTTCAAATAATTTCTGATACATAGCTTTTTCTCCAACAAACTTCTCTTCTCATACTTACAGGATTTATTCATAAAAGGTTAACAAAATACATGCCATTTGTCCAATGACTTATTCATCCAACAAATTTTTATTGGGCATCTTCGCAGTGCCAGTTGATACAATGCCCACAAAGCTTTTTTGTGTGCCTAAGCCTGAGCCAAGGCAAGAGGTATAAAATCCTTTCCTATGATCCATCAGCAGAGCTTGAGAAAATAAATCTCCATTTCTAAGATGCATGCTAGAGAGCTATATCGCTAAAAAATCAGCCCTAGATCAGTGTGTCTCAAACTGGGGGTCCCTAGAACTAAAGGAATGCCGAGAGGTAGTCATGACAACTTTAGAGCCATCTTTAGTATTTGAAAAATCTGTTCAGCTATTTTAAGTTGGAGAGGCTAAAGGAAATCTGGCTGTTTGTTTTGCCTGGCTGAACCTACAACAACTCAGTGTGGTAATGTGTTATTATACTTCTCTTTTTGATCTAAAGTGCTGATTGTCATTAGAGTTGTCTTTAAAACAAACAGGAAAATTAATGATCAGTAAAGTTTAATAGATAAAAAATTTTAAAACTGGAAGACCATAAGGGAAAAATGTTAAACTGGGCCTAAAGCAAAACCTATCTGGCCAAATATAGCTTTCTTACATCACTTCCTGTTTAAGGCAGAGTAGGCTGCCCTGGAAAAGAGAATTATTTCTCTTAACATAGAGAAAACCTGGGGGATTGGGGAGAGTGGGTAAGCAAGTACCTCCAGCCAGACCTTCATTCCACCCCAGGACTGTCAGGGGCTGATCAAGGGGAGTGGATAACACAAAGAGCCTGGAGTGGTCAGGTTACAACAGATGCTCCTTCTCCTTCCTTGATGAGAGAGAAGCCAAGCCAATTAATTTCTCATGATAAGATTTTTCAAAGAATCACTCTGAGCAGACGGGGGCCAGGGGCCAGTTATCTAGTCCATAGATACAAGTGCCTATTGTGGATGAGGGGAGGCTGGTTTGGGCAGAGGCCAGAGGCTTTCAACATCCCTTTTGCTCAACAGGAAGCTCAATCCAATACCTGACAGAGAGTGACTGTTTTATGGCCTTGGCCTGGAGTTATCTGATCACCACACAAGGAAACATTGTATTCCTTGTCTCTGCCCTGACTCTGAGGTAACCACCCAAAAGGTGGATCCTCAGCTTCAAGAGAGAAAAATTACTCTTGGCACCTTCTATCCCTGTTGGAAAGTACATCAGTCTGTGGTCTTTATACTACTAGTCTGAGGACCCAGGGAAAAAATATCTGTAGCCATGGGCTTAGCAGGGTTCGAGTGTCCTCACAGAAGCTTCCTCGCATGGTCTCATTCCAGTGTTCATCTTAACGTGTGCTTTGACATTCTCATGAGAATTTGTCAATAATATTCTGAGTATACCATGAACGGAGGGTCAGAGTCTCATTCGTTTTTGTATTCTTGGTGTCTAATAATGGGCATGAAGAAGGTCTCAGTAAATGTTTGCTAGATAATTGACTGAATGAATGAATGCAGGAATAGGACATCATGATGTTACTGTTGATTTAAAGTTACAGCTTTCTTCCCCTCTGCTATTATCACACTAGCCAGAAGAAGGGGGTATGGTAGAGTGCTTAGGAATTCTACCATTTCCTAGCACGAGGCCTCAAACAAATTACTATGAATAAAATCATCTGGATTCAAGGCTCTCTCTCTCTCTACACCACCAGCTCTCTACATTCTGTGGGAAGTTGCTCCAGAACCTCTCTGAAGAAACGGTGTCACTGGACTTCTCTCAGTACACCCTCTCCCTCTCCCCACTAAAAAGAAAGAAAATATTTTCATAATTCATTCTACACATGACCCTAAGGATAATAATTGGGGTGAAGGTCTTTTTGTTCCTATTATATCCATAAAGAAAGCCCACAACAGATGCAGTAAGCCAGCTGAGGTTGCAGGTCTCCTCCATGTCAGCAGTGGCAGATGCTCAGATAGGAAGCTACAAAGATAGAAGTGTCTGTTCTCCTCTTTGAGAAGCCATGTGCCCTGTATGTGCCCCTACTTCTGCCACAACAGTCATAAGGAAACACTACTAATTCATTAAGTTTATTTATGGCCAATGAGGCCAAAGTCACAGAATTGTCCCAGACTGGGCAGGTTTGCTACATGCTATCCAACCCTAACCAATACTCTGAAAATATATGTCCTGGGACAAAACAAGGATTAGGCAAGAAAGTATAAGCTTACTAGTAGAACAATCCAGAGACAGTGTCTATTAAAACAACGACTCCTGCACTCCAGTGTGTATTGAATACTTGCTATGTGACAAGTATCTTGTCAGATATTTGCATTGATATTATCTTACTGAATTCTGAAGGTTGTATGGCATCACTCCTATATGCAAATAACAGCATTAATGATGCAAAGAATTTTGCATTTGGAAAGAGCCCCTTAGACATAATTTGGCCCAGTGTGTAGTCAACGCAGGAATCCATTTTACGTCTCTCTGACAGTCATGCGACTGGACACCTCACTACTTCTCATGGCAGCCTCTTGCATTGCAGGTCATTTCTGACCTAGTAGAACATTGTCTCTTATGACTGATTTAGGAGAAAAAGATGACACTCATACCAGCAGGTGCTTTTCTGCTTTCTGTTCTGGAGTTAACAAATTAGGACACTGGCAGAATGGCAGTTTTCACCCTGGATCTTCTTGTTCAGAGAACAGTCAAGTTTTGACAAGGAAACCTTTTTCATAAGCCATTCTGCTGGGACAATGTATGTTTCTGAGGTGGAGCTGAGATCCCTAGCCAAGTTCAGAACCAATTGGAACCTGGTGGATTTTGAAGCAAAATTGAGCCTTTTGGGGTTCAAATTCGTTTATTGTTGGCAAAACATGACTTCCTGTTTTTCAGAGGAAGTTTTTTTTAAAGACTCATAAAAAAGGTTCCTGAGGCTTCTTGGACATCAAATGGCTCTTACAAAACAGTATTTTGATGAGTTAAGTGTAAATGAATCAGAAACATGTGGATTAAATTTCCCTTAAAATACACAGGGGCTTTGAAATTAAGAGGAAAAAATGTTTGGCAAAACATGGCCTGACTTTTACCGAACCTAAAACCTTTGAATTAGATTTGGAGACAATAGATCAACCCAGTTTCAAGCACATTGACTTTCACTGGGAATGACCATGGACTGGAAAGCATTGTCCTCCCTTCCCTTTCCTAGCCTCCCAGCTGTACTGGAGACATTTCTAGAACATGACTGTTTTCTATCTGGAAGTCAGGATGTGCCTCCCCACATGACATTCCCTACCTCTTACATGTAGGATATTCCCATTCCAGCCTCCCTTCCCTGACTCACATCCTCCTCTTCCCATGGCAACACAGAGAAGATGTCAGGGAGGAAAAGAACAGCCAGAAAAGATGAACTCCAGATACATGGATTCTTTGCTGGTGAAAAAAAAACTCACTGTGAGTGAGACATGGGGCAAGATAGATGTTCTACTCAGACAACTTCTCTCCAGAAAGGGGCATTCACTCAGATAACCAAAAGCCACCTGGACTTGACAACATCAGGCCAGCAATTTGCAGGCCAAGGTTTCAGACATCATTTTCTCCAAGATTGTTTCTCTCTGGTAAGAGGATATACATTCTTCAGGAATCTGGATTCTCAACACAGCACTTTCAGGTTGGTGTTGCACTCCCCAGCCAAGAATGTGTCTTTTGCAGCCAAAAGGCCTCTGCTTAACGTCCTTGCCCATTAGCCAAGCAGGGAGAGAGGGGGATGGCTGAGGCAGTCTTTAGTGTCAATTCCTACCTGAGGAGGCCCAAGGAGTTCTCTGAGAGCCTCTGCATGTTGGTCTCTGGGCTTGCACTGGTTTGTCTCTCCCAGGGGAACTATGTAAATGGAAATCAGACCACTGCCAAAGCAGCTTGAAAAGACAGCTTTCCCTGCAGCAATGCTGGGACTTCAGGTCTCCCTCCCACCCACCACTTCCTCACATCCCACCCTTCTCTGCTGAAGTCTCCACGGGCTCATTCTGCCCCAGCTCTGCAGAGGAAAAACTCATAAATGCAAGCACAGGGCTCTCTCCTCCTCAACTGCTGGCCTTAGAGAGTGTTGTTTGATGGTAGCTAGCTAAAGGGTTTACTGCAGTCTGGCAAAGTTGGTACCCATCCATGCCTATTTTGCTCCCACTCTGAAGCACAGAGAATCTGTAGTTAATGGTGTCTTCCTTAGTTTTGCATATAGCTTAGCTAAGCTAAGCTGAAAGCCCACCAGGGGAATAGAGTCGATGGTCTTCTTTAATGATGGTCAACACTGACACAGGCTGCCAGCATCCTTATTCAGAGTTCTGGGGACAAAAGTCTGCTCAAATTAATTAGATTCTCTTCTGACCTAACTCTTTTGGTTATAAAAACAGTTCACATGCGGCAAGAGATTAAGAGGGACCAGAGGAGGAGGGACTGGAAGGAGAGTCATTTAATAATTTGTCAGAACATACATGCAGGCATCCAGAAAGGTTTGATCACAGTAGTGCCCTCCTACAGATGCAAGAAAAATCATGTGATGCACAGCCAGCAGGATATATTATATGATATTTTGGGAGTTCTTCTCATAACCTTAATGGATTGTTCTAAGCAAGTGGTTCCCAAACCCAACTCATCAGCCAAATATCCCAGAAATATTTTTTAAAATATTAAGTCCCAGGCCCCAATCTCAAATGGATGGAATCAAAATCTCTAGGGAAGAGACCCAGAAACTGTACTTCTTTAAAAAAACCCAAGTTACCATACTGACCTGGCCTTGGTCACTCAACTCTTAATTAGCACCTTTAGAAGAAGAGATGAGTGACCTGGAGATCGAAGGGTACTATTTCTGCAAGGAATGATGTTTTCCTCTGGGCAAAGTTGACTTAGAGTTTCTCTGAACTCCTTTGAAGGCAGGACTGGGCCATTTTTTCTGTTTCCTCTCATTAACCCATCCAGATGGGACCCTAAGGGACCCCTTAGAAACAAAGTCTTTTTTCCTACAGAGAGAAGGAAATCATTATAGTTTTGTTGATACATGCTGAAAGGCTCTTGCATGTAGGCATATAGTTCTCCCAGGCTTCCGAACATCCTGTGCTGGTTTAAAAGAATTCCAAAACAGTGAATAGTTTTATAATCTTAGGGTAGGTAAAACAGCAAAAGCAGAAATCAAAAAGATAAGTAAATTTACCAATTTGACTATATAAAAGTTTTTAACTTTTATATATTAGAATACAATATAAATAAACTGAAATGGCCAAAGAAAACGGGGGGAAATTTTGCAACATACATGCAGACGGATTGCTATCTTTAATAAATAAACAATTTCTATAAATCAATAGAAATATGGGCAAAGGACTTGAGTAGGCAGTATACAAAAGAAGAAATAAAATGGCAGATGAAAAACTGCTGCATGTTGGTATGAATTATAAAAAATACAAATTAATGCAACATTGAAATCCTATTTTCACCTCTCAGGTTGACAAAGATATTTTAAAAGATTAATATCTAGTTTTCTTAAGGGTATGAGGAAATGGGTGCTCTCACACTGAGCAGGTGGGAGGAAATTAGTATAAGCTTTCTAGAGAGTTAATATCAATATGTGTGTATCTGTCAGGATAGGTGAGGTTATGCTATGACAATGAAGAACCCTCAAATCTCCATGACTTTCAATAAGAACATATATTTCTCATTCACACTACTTGGCTGTCATGGCTCGGCTATAGCTCTGCTCCACATCATCTTCCTTCCAGACTCAGGCCAATAGAGCAGACTTAAGTCAAGAACAGTCAGTCTTCTAGCAAAGGGAAAAGAGACAGGCAAAACATGGACTGTGTCTTAAAGCTTTACCTAGAGGTTTTAACATATCCACCCACATTTCACTGGACGAAGCAAATCATGTGATCATTCCAGGGTTCAATAGAGCAGGAACATAAAATCTTCCCACAGGGAGGGACACCACTGGGAATGAACTGGAAAATTTGGTAAGGAATCATACAATGTGCATTCCCCTTGACCTAATGATTCCAACTTCTAGGATTTTAACCACCAGAAATAATCATGACATTCAAAAAGTTTATGTACAATGAAGGTCTTCCTAACATAATTTATAATGGCAAAAATATTAAAACAACGTAAGTCTTCAAGTGACATTAGTGAAACAAATTATGTTACATTTCTATGATTTAAAAATTTAGCATTCTTCTACAAGTAGAAGAATATATAATAACATGGGAACACATTTAACATGTTCATTAACAAAAAAAGCTCTGTGAATAATGTGATCCCAATTATGTAAAAACTGAGTAAAATATATGTATGTGTCGAAGTACTCGATAAATATTTGTCAAGTTAATAAACTAAAAAATACTGGCAGGATGTTTGCCAAAATATTATTGTATCTCAAGATATGAGGATTATGGAGAATTTCCTTTTTTTTTGCAATTAGCATGTTTTACTTTCATACTTCAGTAATAAATAACATAAAATATGTATTACATTTTCTAAAATAATTGCAATAAATTTAAACAAAATCAAAAGGAGTGTGGTGGGAGGTGGCTGTCTTCTTTGCAAGAAACCACAATAACAGGGCCTTCCTGTCTTTTAGGGTCTATGGTGGCCAAGTTTCATAAAATAAGTGCCCTTTTCTTGGGTGGTCCTATTATGTGCGGTCTATAAATTATTTAGGAGCATCTAACTGACCACTTTGTTTCCATGTGTTCCCTTTTCTCTCTCTCTGGATCTCAGCCACAACTACGTTCGTGGATCCATTACACTTTTTATCATCAACCTGCATCGATCCCGAAAGAAAATCAAACTGGCGGGGACTCTCAGAGACAAGCTCGTGCACCAGTATCTGCTGCAGCCCTATGGGCAGGAGGGTCTGAAGTCCAAGTACGTGGTGACTTGAAAATAGCTTAGGAGCAAGTGCAGGAGGAGCTGGGGGTGTGGGGAGCTGGAGTCGCCCCTTTGCTGAAGGCACCAAGGCTGCTACTGATTCAGTCAAGGGCTCAATGGGATGGAGCAGGACAAGGAGGGGCCTGGATAGAGGCAGGGGACTGCTGACTCCTTTTGGGAATCTCTGTCTCTAGGCTTAGATTCCTCAACTGTAAAGTCAAACAGTGGACAAAATATTTCTCAACAAGTGTACTCTTGTTACTTGAGCCAGAAAGTTTTTCAGGATTGTGTGGATTGTGTAGATTTCAGTTGTGCAGGATTATCACATTGCAATCTATTTAGCATCCTTGGTCCCTGCCCACTAAATGCCAATAGCACCTCCTGACCCAAAATAACCCAAAATCCTGGTAGTTGAGGACCATGTCCCTTCTGTCTATAACATTCTGTAATGTGGTGACTACCTTTTTGTCACCAAATACAAAGCTCATGGGGCTTAGAGAAAGGAGCACTGGGCAAAGGGTCAAAAGTTCAGAGATCAAGAGTCAGTTCTGCCCCTAACTTTATAACTTCAGGCATGTTACCACTCAATCTCAGTTTCTTCCTCTGAACAATAGGACAGAGATTATGTTCTGGGGGCTCTGTGGCCCTTCAAACTCTACAAATATGTGATTCTGTGACACCCCCTACCTCCCTCAGTTTCTCCTGGAGACTACTGACAACACCACTTTCTACCAACAGAACAGCTCTAGGCCACAGTGAGAATGACCCGGTTAAGTGCAAGGCCACCCAGCTCCCCAAGCAAGGCCTCTCAGGAAGGGGTATGGGACGCTGCGCAGACTGGGGGCGTTCCCATCCATTTTTAATGTTTACCAAGTTTAACAAAGCTGTAAACTTGGAGCAGGTGGCTTGCACTCCAGCAGCTGCCCACAAATATTTGTGCTATGATTATTCACTATTTGCCTGCAACCTTGGTGGCTTGCATTTGGCTTCCAACTGTATATGCAATGGAAACAAAAGACAGTCTGGGAAGTCACTTACTGAGTCTCTTTAGCCCACTCTAGATCTGTGTCTTCAGTCTTGGGTCACATACTGGCTCTTTTTTCTGGCTACATGTCCATTGCTGCTACTTTTCTTTCTTTCCAATCCTACCTGTATCAGCAGAATTGTCTTGAGTATCTTATCCCTTCTCTTTCCACTTCCAAGTAGTTCATGACTGGTGTGCCGAATTCCTGGCCTTCATCCTACGTGGGAGGCCCGGTTCTGGTCCCAGCTTCACCACTAAATAATCACATTACCTGGGCAAATTCTTTTATTCTAATCCCTTGGCCTCAATTTCCTCATCTGCAGAATTAAAGGGTTGCTGTGTATTTGGTAAAGACCTATACAGCTCTAAAATTCTCATCTTAGGTCTGATTTTCTGAGGACCATGAATGCATTTAAGTCCCCTGTTGCCATTCAGTAATGACTTGCAAAGCCATTTCTGGCAGAGGGGCTGACTCTGCGGCAGTGATTAGGGTCCTCTGGAACTGAAGAGTTTAGGAGCCTGCCCAGTGTCAGGAAGACCCTGTGCACTGTGTGGAAGGGACTGGCCAAATGCTTTCGTCTCACAGGCCAAGGTGTCCTTCGGCAAGTTATATAATCTCTGTGAGGCTCGGTTTCCTCGTCTGTAAAACTCCTCACGTGAAGCAGAGCAAATAAGGCAGTATGTGCAAAGTTCCTGCCACATAGCAAATGCTCAATAAATGTTCACCGCCTTCCTTTTCCTCAATTCAGAACTCTAGCTGGTTGGGAGAAAGGAAACAACTGCTCTTCCTAAGAATGTTCTTCAAAAGATACATCTTCTCAGATTTTTAAGTAAGGTGTGAACAAGACATTTGTTAAGATTATGACAAAAAGTCATGCTAAGAATTACATAAAAGCAAAGCTGTGAAACAGGAGGAGATGGTAATCAGAGAGAACTTATTTCCCCACCAACCAAGGAAACAGGCCTCCACCCCTATTCACCCCCTCCCTATTTCCCTACCTCCAAGATTAGCCCCTGCTGTTTGAACCTGGCCACACCTTGCCCCCGTCCTTTCTATACCTGCCTTTAAGGGTGACTGAAGTGACCAACTCTCACTGGCTAGGGATATGCCAAATTTTACTGTCTGGTATCTCACCTCGTCACCATATTAATAAGGAGCTGTGTTACAACTTTGTTAAGAATGTAAGAGAAGGAGAAGGACAAACAGAATTTCATTCCTCAGGGATCTTTAAGAAGGTTTGGTAACATCCACTGAGATCAAATAATAATGTCATGTAATTGGAAGAACATTGGAACTACAGTCAGAAGGCCTGGATCTGAATCCAGATGCTACCACTTATCTTTGTGCTCAAACCTCATTTTCCTTACCTGTCAAATGGGAGTATTGTAAGAATCAAATTGGAGGATTATGGTTGAAATAAAGTCTTCTACAAATGTAAATTCCACACACCCATGCATACACATACATCTATAAATATAGATACAGATACACACATACAATTTTGCATATGTTGTATTAGAGAATTTGCATATGTTGTATTGGAAGCCAAGAGAACTGGATTCCAGCCCCTGATCCTGCTACTGATTCACTGTGAAACTTTGGGCCCTTCACTCCTCGTAGTCTTTCCTCTCCTGTAAACTACTGCTAATTGAACACCCCTCCTGTTCTAGACCTCAGTGGTCAACCTGTGCTGTGCCATGTTGGACTATAAGCTGTCGGATAGGAACTGTCACGTACACATTCAGTACCACATCAAGTGCTCTGCACAGTAACTACTGCAGAGCAGAAGCCCTCCATGGTTCTGGGATGGGGGTCTCACAGGAAGGGTGTGGCTTCAGTGAAGCAGGCTATGCAGAAAATGATGAAAGGAAACACTAGGAAGTGATTTCAGCCTTTGGTGTCTCTTTCTCTCTTTTATAAGCCTCTGGGGCCAGACTCTGTATTCTATGTCTGCTAATTCCTTACTACAGCCTGAAGTCATATTAGCTCATAAGAGAATAGAAAGTTCTGGGAGCAGGGGAACATGTAATTTCTCTTGTCTGGAAGAACCAGGAAAAGGATAGCAAGCAAGTCAGTGCCCCATACAAGCCACCAATTGGACATTTTGGTCTGGGGTTTCAGGAGTAGGGAGATGCCAGTAGACTTTTTGGGTTGGTTGAGGACATGGGTTAATTCTCATTCTCTTAGAATTGCCATCAGGGTGGGGAAGCTTTGAAATCTCTGAAAGGATATCTCTGTGCGAACTTGGAGCTAAAGTATGTCAGGTATGGCACAGGAAGACCCATGGGGCCACTAATGAGGCATAGTGTAGACATCCAGGTCACCAGGTTCCTATTTCCACAGTGAGTGAGCCAATCATAAGATCCCCTACTCAAGTCTCAGCTCCCTGTATAAGAGATTGTTCTCATTCCAAGAACCAGACAAAAGGTGAGTGCTCTATACCCCATAGAATAGAAGTTTTAGAAAACTGCAACGTGTACAGAGAAGCATATTCTGCATCTGGAATACGTATTCTTCAAGGAATGACTGAAGGAAATGGGGAAATTTAGTTCAGAGAAAAAAGGAAGGTAAGTCGTGAGGACTTTCTTCAGATATTCACAGGACTGCCAAGTGAAACTAAACAGATTTGGCCTAGAATGCTCCAAAATGACAGAAAACCAAAGAGTGCAATTTAAAAGAGATAGATTTCACTTCAAAACGAGCTCATTTTCCAAAGGCTTGCCTGGTCTGACCGAGGTCAGGATAGGCTTTGCAGGAGGTAGCCTATTAATCAGAGGGTGAGCAACCATCTCAGAGGTGCTCTAAGATTCCTTCCTCAGTGGGAGGTTGGGGAAAAATCACTGCTTCCCATCGAGCTCTGAAATTCTATTATTCCCTTCTAGTCCCTGTTCCTCCCACTTCCACTTCACTGTAGGAGCCTGTGGTCTCTATGGTGACCAGCAAAGTGGCTTCTTCTTCAAGCCACTAAACGGCCATACAAAGAGACTATGCTGTTAGAGGTAGTGGTGGCAATATCTGGCTAGTTTTTTTCCAGAAAATCCCAGCTGTTGGTCCCTCCCTTGTCATATTCCCTGGTTTCTTGACTTTCTGGGAGGAAGATGGCCCCATTCACACCCAGAACAATAGTTCCCATTCTGTATAAGTCAGAGAGGAGCACCTTTAGGGCAGCTCTACCATCTGCTACAGAGAGAATCTATCTGCCCATTGCCTCACGTGATCACAAATCAATAAACATTATCCTCTAAGGAATCATTCAGCCTGGGACATAAATATCTCCAATGTCTTTCAACAAACAGAGAAGCAACACGAAGTTGGGCCAAATAAGTCAACTTGCATCCAAAAGCAAAAGGACTCACTTTTCCAGGGAAATGTCAAACCAAGAACAGGTGTTAGGTCAGATCCCAGTGTTCTTCCTCATGTGTCTTGTTCAATTCCATTTGGAGGGAAAATACTCCAAAAATCAGAAAAGAAGGAAACAACTTTCATCACATGGGCCATTCTATTCTGACACACTGACCTGAGGGAACCAGCAGGTGCTAACAATGGAGGGGTGGAGTGATACTTAGAGGTGATCTGGTTCATTCCCCTGCCCTCAGACGGTCTGTGGCTAAGCCATCTGGACCACAGGATGTCCCACATTTAGAGACCTCTGGGAAAGGAGTGGCTATGATTTCAATCCTGTCTGAACACTAACTTTTCTTCACAAGTCCTAAATTCAGACCCTTTTTAAAAGTTCTTCTCTGAACTGCTCCTAAGACCATCTCCAACCACAGAATTGTAGTAAAAGCAAACTTTTTTCACAGGAAAATTGGAGAATTTCCTTGTTTATTCTATGCTCTTCTCAAAACAAAGGGATTATTAAATACCAGGAGTGATTGTAAATTGGCTTAATTTGAGGTCTATAAAAATCGGTCTCAATATAGTACATTCCAATTCCGTACACACAGGCACCGCCGGCTCCCCTACACCTAATGGAAGCCACACTCACAGGTATATTTCTAGGGAAAGACTCAAACAGGGAGGCTTCCCAAGGAAACTGAAAAGTATTTATTTTCATCCATTCATCAGTTTTTATTGAGATCCTACTCTGTGCCAGACATAACTTGTTTCTCTTCAGTAATGTAACTTGCAGTGGCTAAATTTTTCAAAGAATTATAGCCCCATAACTGTAAATACTCAGGAATTCTAAGTAGACAAATTGGGGGAAAAGTCTGAATGTAAAGTTCAATGTGAATGCTTCAGATCACAGCATCTCTTGATCTTCCTAATGCTAGTCCCTTCCCTCACCTGGCCTTCAAGAGCTATTGATGTGGGGTGTTTAGGAGTGAGGCTAGGGAAGGGTATTCTGAAGTCCTTGCCTTCAAAGAGCTCATCTCTGTTATTAGAAACAAACAACACACAGGAAGCAGCCTGTGGGCAATGCCATAATAGAGGTGCAGAGTATTTCTGCTTCAGGGCCAATGGATTCCATATGAATGTTTAAATTCCATATCTCCTTTAGCTGCCATGATTTTAGCTGAAAAAGTCTCAAGGCTCCTATGAACCAAGAATCTCATTGCCTATTCTGTGAAGAAATGAACATCTTTTCCTTTTCCACATACTGCTCATTTTTTCCATCTCTCTGGGATATAACTTTTGCTTTGATTTCACCCTCATTAAATCCTATATCAAAGAAAAACACTGGCATCTAACTGCATGCCTTTAGAGAGGTGTCATTTGATGCTAGCCAAACAGAATCATTCTGAAAATACTCAAGGAACTTCCAGGTGCTAAGACTTTAAAAATATCTTCATGTCCCTGTTGAAACAGACCATATTATGAAATTTCACCCCTGGATTCAGAGCTTGACTAATGTGAAACGTCCCAAAGGCTGAACTGGCCACCATCTGACCCACCACAGTCTCTCACTAATGATACCTGGAAGCACCACATTTAGGTTTTGGACACAGACAGACCAGGTAAAGGAGCTTTGGGGAAAACCTTAACTCCAAGAATTCTATATCTATTCTATATTTTATTATCTTCACTTGTCTGGGATTATTTAAATTAGTTTCTTTCTAAAATAAACCACTTTATGGAAGTTCTGTAGTTATTAAAAGATGACTTTTTAGAGCAAAAATTTCAAAGGACTCGTGTGGGTCGAGAGGTTTCTTCCATAACATCCCTGACCCGAAGCCTTTCAGCTTCTGTTTGATGGAATGGCTAGTCTCAAATGGCTAGGATCAGACAGCTCTGATTGAAGGGAAAATCCTCCTTATATGAGGCCAAAAGGTGTTTTCTTGCCCTTTCTACTCTTACTCTGGAAAAATTAAGCAGAGTAAATCTCTACCTTCTTCTTTATAACAATTTTTCAATATATCTCCCCTTAAGGTTCTAGTCTCCAAGCTAAACATTCTCATATCCTTCAGCTGTTCCTCAGGCGGCCTGGTTTTCAGACTGCTCAACTGGGAATCCTGTTCACCTTGGAATCCATTGAGCTATAGGATCTCCTCACAGGAGTAACCTTTCAATTTTCTTACCTCTGCCAAGCTTAGCTGAAGAGGTCTGAGGAAGAAGAAGAAATATAAATATTTTGTTATTACAATTCACCTCACCAACACAGTACAGTAACATTTTTACTTCTTTGCCAACTTCATAATGAAAAATGGTATTCTTAATTTAATTTATATTCTTTCATTATTAGTGAGGTTGAAGATTTTTTCGTATCTGTTGGTATTGTATTACTTTTATGAATTTTCTATATCCTTTGCTTATTTTCCTATTGGAGTGTTAGTCTGTTTTATTAATGATTTGTAAGTTTGCTCTAATGCAGACATGAGGCAGAATTTTATTTGTTATTTTTTCAACTACTTAATTTTTAGGGTATTATCTTGACAGACAGAGGTGTTTTCTTTTTATATAGTTAAATATATTTATCTTTTGCTTTGTGGTTCCTCCATTCCACATATATGTGTATGTATTTATATTCCTGAAATCAGATAAATATTCATCTTTTTTCCTTCCAGTTTCTTTTTTGTTTCACTTTTATTCATTTTTTTAATTCATTTGGAATGTGGTTTGCTGTATGGTAATCCGTAAGGAGCCTCGATACCTGTGATGTTCAGGCTGAGAGTGTGCGAGCAAACCTGTTAACCCATGGAGGGCTTCAGGTGCCACTTTTAAAATATCAGGAAAAAAGAGGATCCTTTTTTATAAAACAAGACTTAGCATGGAGACCCCTTTTTACCTGGAGGAAAAGGCCCTGCTGGTGCAGATCAACCACATCAGCTGCAGCCCTTCTGAAAGGCCATCCAGAGCCCCGCAGGAGGGAAGACAAGCTGCAGAGGCTGAGAGCCCGGAATGGCAAGAAAGTGCCTGGAATTGGGGAGATTTACGAGCTGGCCCTGAGTGAACAGGAAAGCGGTACTTACTCTAAACACTAACATTCGAGTTAGTCTCCAGTTCAGAAAGTCTGAAATAGACACTGTAAAAAGCAGGAATATAAATATATGTATATATATATATAAGTATGTATATTTATAAAATGCTTATACTTAAGGTTCTGAGCAGTATGTAGAAAAAAAGAAAGAGAAGTATGTAGAGAAATGAGCCTTACAAATCTTCAGTTAATGCAAGCTTACTCATTGAAACTTAGAGAAGTTTGGATTCTTTTAACCCTTGTGCTAATTTTGGGGTGTTTTGAGGCTCATAAAGAGATAGTAGCAATGACCAATGTATATAATGTTATCTAAACAATTGCATACATATGTGAAAAATCTTGTGAGGGTACTGAATGATACATTCTTCATTCCCTAGTTCCTCTTGCCTGAAGAGAACTTCAACCACCCTTCAATCTATAGGGAGCTGTCTGTGGCACAGCCCAGGACTTGAGAGAAATCTAAATGATTTTATAGAGCTTGCTTTTCAAGAAAAGAAAACAGCTTTTCTTTTCAGTGTTAAAGAAATGCAGAGTTGGTTATCGGTGCTAATGCTTCATCTAATTTGGTTCCTGTGCATCCTATAATATGCTGCACACGCTCCCCTGGTACTTTCTGAGCGGCAGATTCATCTCGCAAGCTGGAGGGGCAAAACAGTAAAGGAGGCAGTTCCGCTGGAACAGCAAAAATGCTCGCTCAGTCTATTCAACAAAAAACTTGCCTTTGAAAAGTTCACATCTTCCTTTCACGTTAAAAAAAAATGTGGCCTCCTGACATGATATACCAAAAAAGTAAGAAAAGCTCTTTTTATTCAAAACAAATTCAGAATGTAATGGTTAGGAAGGTATTTGATTCCCCTCCACCCCCAGCTGCAAACATATTCCCACCTCTTCTACACTTTGCTCTTTGAATTGCCTGGGGAGCTTTAAGAACCCCAATGCCCAAGCCACACCCCAGGCCAATTAAACCAAAATCTCTGGGCTGGGACCCAGGCACCAGTATTTTTTAAAGCTCCCTCAGGTGATTCAAATATGTGTCCACTGTCCCTCTATAAACTGCTGAAATAAGATCCCAGATGATTTGCATCTTTGATTTCTCCCAGATTATATTCTTCATTCAGGCACCAAGCCATTTTGCCAAAGGTGTGAACATGCCATGACCCCCTGGGAGTTCTCCACAACTGAGTGCAAGGACGAGTACTGGCTCCTCAAAGGTTTTATTGTTTGTTTTGTTTCGACTCCCAGATTAGTAATGTGGAGATCACTGTGCAGATTAGAAGATTATAAAATGCTTTTATTTTTTACAGCGACTTGACATCTTAAACCAAGATGTTTAGGAATCTAGGCTTTTCACTGTTGTTTTCCAAGAGTTTTTCATTTGTTCTCAGCTCCAGAATATATTTTCTTCCAGCTTACTCCCAACAGCTGGGAACTCTCTGCATAGCCGTCCTTTAAGGCTGTGGTCTCCCCTCCCCGCCCCTACTCACTTGGGGACCCTTGTTGCAGGCAGGGATTTCCATTCTGTCCCAGATGACCCAGATGAAATTCTAGTAAACGAACACTTTAGAGTATAGCTAACATGTTTCTTAGCAGTTGATTCTAAATTAAGGAGCAGAGAGGTGGAATAGGTAGGCAGTTCTGGTGGACTGAGAAGAAATGGCCCTTGTCTTCTCCATTCTCCACAGCTTCCAGCGGCTGTGGTTTGTGGACGGACATCTTGGTTTAAGATATCAGGTTGCTGTAAGCCTCAAGGAACTGAAAAGTTTTAATCTAACCATCCCTATAGCAGAGCCTCGGCCTGAGTCAGTGTTTCTTTGGCTGCCAAGCATCAGGAAGCCCAGGGTAGGATGTGGCTCATTCCAGACAAAGGGTCTGGAGCACCTAACTCTGGACCCACTGCCAAACACCAGTAATCACTCTGAAGACTATCCTTTCCTTATTACCCTTGCAAGAGTGATTCAGAGGCACACACACTTTGCACTTTGACATCTATGGGCCCTAGAACAGAGCTTGTGCCACCTTTCCCTTTTGGAGGTCACACCAATGGACCTGACGTTATAGGGAACACTTTGTCAAAAGCTAATAAAACTAAGATATTTTTCTCTTTGATTTAACATATTTGAATAGGTGTCCAGGAAGCCATAACCATATAGTAATGGAACTAATTTTGGGTATGGCTTATGGACTGTACCCCATATTCTTACAAATGGAAAACTTGTCTGTGCACATGCTATGTGCACGCATGAACATACACACCCCTCCCCTCCTACTTGAGTCTCTTCACCCCACCCCTCCTGTAGACTGCCTGTAAAGGAGATGCTTCTCACCTCCACACTGCCTCTTCTAGCTCTACACAGTTAGGGCTGGGGACTGCATGAGGGTTAATGCAAGAGAGTGGAGCATGAGGAAGAGAAAGACAAATTCTAACTTGGAAATCTGGGAAGTCCTTGGGGCTCAGGGCTGTTGAGCTGGAAGGATGAGCCATACTTCTAGAAAATACTGTAGGGAAAGCAACTGCAAGCAACAGGATGAGCTCACTAAAGGTTTGGAAGTACAAAAGCTCAAGGCTCATTTTGTTTGGGAGGTAACAAATCCTCCCATGTGACTGGAATATAGGATGCTTTTTGGGGTGAGGGGAAAGGCCACAAAGACATATTAGGGCCAGGCTTCAGAGGCATTGAAATCCAGACTAAGTTTGATTTCCCTTCTTTCCCGCTCTTTGTGGAATGTGTTTATAATGGTTTGTCTGGTCACAGATTTGCATATCTCAGTGTTTTCTGTCTTAGAGGGCAAGGACTAAGTCTGTTATAATTGAATTTGTATGACAAAAAGTAGTGGGGACATGAGTAATGCCCCTTAAACACCACTTGTAAATGTCGGTGTTGATGGCACCAATTCTTTACAATGGGAAGGGGACATAGTTAACCACATACTAAAGTAGTCATGGATTTTATAGCTGGTTCCTATTGTGTCCTGTGGTTTGAGTGTATATGCCTATGACATGGTGCTTTGAGATTGTTTCAGGACCAAATTTTCTCCCCAAACTGCCCCCAAATGATTCCTTCATCTGTTGGGAGTTAACAATATCAGTATAAATCCAGGTTCCTTAGTTAGGAGTTCATCTTGCCTGCCAAGTGTGCTAAGTTATTTTAAGCCATTGGAAGCACATGGTAGAATCCCATTATGGCTTGGACCACTATTACACACACTTGGCTAGAACACAGATCAAATCCTGACCCCTAAACCATATTACATACAGGAAAAGCCTATATCTCTATCAACCTGCCCATAAAACCCCCCAGCTCTACTTGTACAAAGGAGTCCTAGTATTTTCTCTGGTTACAGAAGCTAGATCAAAACTCTTCATCTTTTCAGCGTGCCCCTCAGAGGGTAGGATGAGGGACATATAACCTTACCAAGCCGCAAAATGTCTCAGTGACCAGGAACCTCAAATAGGGCGTGTTCTATTGGAGGGGTAAAGGGAACAGGACACCTCCCCATTTTCTCTCTCTTATCTCTCCCTGTCTTTAACAATAGTAATAATCACAGCCTTTTGGGAGCCTGAGGCTGGAAGATCGTTTGAGGCCAGGAGTTCGGGACCAGCCTGAGCAACATAGTGAAACTCTATCTCTACAAAACAAATTTAAAAATTAGCTGGGTGTGGTGGTGTGTGCCTGTGACTGAGGCAGGAGGTCCTCTTGAGCTCAGAAGTTACATACAGTGAACTATGATGAGGCCACTGCACTCCAGCCTGGACAACAAAAGAAAACTTTGTCTCTAGAAATAAATACATAAATAAATAAATATTTTAAAAATAACAGTGGTTGAGGAAGAGATTGGAATGTACAGCCAGATACACTGGACTCCTAGAGGTTAACTGAGTGGAACTCAACAGGTATTAATTGAACTGCTATCACAGGCAAGAATGCACTGGGCCACGCACTACTGAAAATTAAAACAAGTCAGTCTAGCAGACAAAAATGTCTCCAGCACACAGATAAAATAAGGCTGAGAGGGACCCTAAAAGGGAGCTGCAGATAATGTGCCTCTCTCTCTCTTGCAGCTGAGATTTCAAAGGGGAAGCCTGGATCTGATGGGGCCTGGAGGGAAGAACAGGGGTTTTGTTTGGTTTTGTTTTTGTTTTTGACAGATTCTACTAGATTCCAGTTAGAGCCAAATGCACACAGGAGAAAAGCTTCAGGACACACTGGAAAGGAAGTATTCCTCCCCACGACTCTGGAGGAGCGAGAGCGCCCCAGAGAAGGTCATGAGCATCCTAGAGCCTTTGTCCCAGCCAGGCACACAGGACCAGGACACTACGGGCAGGGTACCACCCCCAAGCAGCTCTCCTCAGCGTGGTAGTGATCTTTCACCACAATTTCAAATGAACTTCCTCTCTAAGCTTCCCCAGATGCACAGCCTCTCCGGAGCAGGAGAGGGGAGCAAAGTCCCTCTGTCTGCAAACCTGGCTGGGCCCCCTCTGGGCTGTAACCTGCCCCTGACCTGGAGAAGGGCAGGGCAGCTGCACATACCAGCTTCCTAACTCAGCGAGGGGGACTTGGGGGCCTGCAAAGCACAAACAGGTGCAGGGCCCACGCAGTGGGAGGGGCGGGGGCGGCCGTGGCCCCGAACCCGGGAGAGCCCGGCGCGCAGCAGCGCGGGCCCCCTCCGACCTGCACGTGCGCCGGGACCCAACTCTGCACACTGGCCTGGAAGAAGGCACCTGGCAGGATTTGCAGCCCAGCTTCGCATGTTTCCTTAATGTTAGGCCACATTCCAGGTGGGTCCCCTGCCTTGTGGACCGCAACGACATTTTGGTAGAGATTTGACGGATACGGTGATTTGTTCCTCCAGGAGGCCAAGCACAGGGCACATATCCCTGTCTTCCCGGGACTGGAGTGTCTGCTTTGTGGGTTGGCGGTCACGCTTCCTGGGAGCCACCGCAAAGTCAGGCAGTCCTGGCACCATTGTGTAGGACAAGAGTGACCTCTGGTGGCGCATAGGAAAGCACACTGGAACTGGAGTCCGAGCTAGAACAGTGCGGATTTTTAAGGAGCCAAGGGAGCTGGTGATTTAACCCCGACCCCACACCCATCACACATTCAGATTCTTACTCATTCTCTCTCCTCTCCCTCCTTCCCTCTGCCCCCATCCCATCCTTCCTCAGCACCTGGTAATATATCTGCCAACAAGCAGTCAGCACAGTACAGTGTGACAGGTGCTGAGACCCAGTAAGTACTGGGTAATATGAGAGCACCACTGACCTGAGGGCAAGTAAGAGTTTTGCAGGAGAAGGAAGCTGGAAGGGATGGGAGAGAGTATGGAGAAGGTTCCAGCCCTGAGATTAGAGGGATGGTGATTGGAGAAACTGCAGTATGGAATGGAAAGGACGTGGTGGGTGGAGGGGAGCTGGAATGGGCAGAATCTAGAATGAACCATCACAGGGCCACAGGGCTGGAGAAGTAGAGAAAAAGGCCTGCTCACAGGGACTTCGGACAACGTTCTGAGACCAGCAGGAAGCCACTAAATATTTATACAGGTGAATATCATGATCAGATTTCTGTTTGTGCAGAAACACTCTAAATTTGGCATTAAACTTTGCCTCAGGCTAGCTGTTAGGCATAGGCAACCTGCCTGAAAAATAGTTAAGCTAGAGGGGAACTTAGGGTTCATCTGGTCTGTCACCCCTCATCTTACAGATGGAGAAACCTAGGCACAGAGAAGGCAAATAACTTTCTCAAAGTGGCTGAGGCAGAACTGGTTTTCTTGAAGTCCCTTCACCTCTCACTCAGGCCCCAAAATATGCCATCCTGAACCAGACACCAGCTCCCAGGGGTACTCCTGATAAAAAACACATTTCCCCACAAAAGTTCCCCCCAGGCCAGAGCAGAGTCCAGCAAATTTTCAAGACTAGGAAAGGACATGCTCATTAGACTTGCTTCCCTGAGACCTGAGAACAGTTGAAACCTTGCTTAAACATCCATGTTGGAGAACCGTGATAAGACATGAAGATCAGATATTGTAGACAGGTGGCAAGGGGGGGAGGGAGGGTGACCGGGCCAAGGGGCTCCCATAGAGACGTGGGGACCAGAGGGCTTGACTCCAAATTGACACGTAGAATCCCTTTTCAAATAACATACAAAATTAAGAAAACAAGTTTAGGAATTAAAAGGTAACTCAAACTTTGTGAAAACAGATGGCTATAAAATGCAGTTGTCCTAATATTTAGATAATTTAAATACCCTCAGCAGTTCAGGCAAGCTACAGAATTAAGAGGAATAATAGTTCGACCTAGAGTGGATCATTTAGCATTTGGTTTGAAAAGTCTTGGGCCAGTAAGGTGGTCCCAGAATATGATGAAAATATGATAAGAAAGGTTTTCAAAGAAAGAAACATGATCCTGATGAGCACCACCTGGAATTTGGAGAAACAACATGAAATAGTAGAAAGAGGAATTTGAGAACTTGCTTAGCCACTTATTAGCTACATGACCTTGCCCAGGCCACTTAACCTCCCTGACCCCATCTCAATAGTAAAGTTACAATAATAATAATACTGCCCTGTGTGTCTCCCAGAGCTCCTTAGCAATCACATGGGGCAGGGAAGGCCAGATGGGACCATGGTGAAGGGCACTGCCTCTTAATGGCTGTGTGACTGAGGTGAGTTTTAGACCCCTCTAAACTTTGATTTTCTCACCTGTAGTATGGGGATGCTAATACCTGCCTCAGTTAGTTGCTGTAAGGATTAAATGACATAGCCAAAGTAAATTATAGCACAGTGTGTTTTGCATAGTGTTCCATAATCAGTGATTTTTATCATTAATATGAATATGTTTGCAAACTTAAACTGTTCAATGTACATAAATTAAAGATTATGGTTATATTTAGCATGATATGACTTCACTGGGTAACAAAATAAATATTAAAAGAAACACATAAGCAAAGAATATAATGGAGGTGATAAGCCCATTGTCCATCTTTATAATGAAGGGACTTTGTAGATAAGGACATACGAGGACTCAAGGTCTCACAAAACCTTACTCACAAAATTAACTGATGTTGGCTTAGCTAAGAGATGGTTGTATAGATCTTTTCTGAGGATGAAAAACACTAGCAATGATCGATGACCTCATGTCAGGTTGGGATAAGGTATCTAGTAAGTGGGAGAATAAGTGATAATTCAGATCTTATCTAACATCTCCACAAGCCACTGAGAGCAAGAGTAATTGGTACATTAATGAAATCTGTAAAGACACTGGCAAACCTCCAGGGAGTCTCTTTAGAGCAGAAGAAACTCACCCAGGAAGATCAGAAATAATGCAAAGGAGCCTCAGAAGTGCAATCACTTATTCAGAAAATATTTAGTCCCTACTCTGTGCCAAGCACCTCTCTAGGCACTGAGGATTCACAGCCCAGGGGAGAATAGGGCAAGTAAATCACTCCAATTCAGTGAGGTAGAAGCCATGGTTATGGGTAGGTGGGGGGTGCTAAAAGAGCCCAAAGGGGGGCTCCTAACCCAACCCAGGGGTCAGAGAAGGTTCTCCTGGGAGGCAACACCTGAGCAGACTCTGTAAACACCCACTGCAGTGAGTCTGGCAGAGGAGGACTGGCTGTGTTGCAGGGGAAGGAAGCAGCATATGCAATGACCTGGAAGCAAAACTGCATGCCATGTGATTTGCTCATGCTGGGGAAGGGTGCTCAGCCAATTCAGTCTGAGGTTCCTTTTAAATGTCAACAAATGTCATGGCCTTTCCACATTATAGTAATTGTCCTTTTAAATTCTCTGCCTTGAAAAAAGTACATAATACCTCCCTCCTCCCAAAAAATATATTGGGAATTGTACAACAGTTTTAAATAAGTGTGTGTCTTTTTAATCCTAATAATGTCACAATCTTTGTGTGTGCATATATTAATGCAATCCTTAAATAATGGCCAGTCATCCTGTGCCCCCTCCCAGAGGTCTGTGATCTACAGTACCTGTTGGAGTAAGGGACTCTGGAGAGGCCACTCAAGCTGGGTGTCATTGTCCATATTTAAGTGGAAAGGATGGGGAGTTGTTGGGAAGTTTGAAGCAGTGCAGTGATGACAGTAGATCGCTGCGTCAGCAACATGGCGCAGAGACGGGTTAAGAGGCAAGTTCTGAACTCAAATGACAGCAATGAATGGAGGAAAAGGAGCAGATTAGAAAAACATGAAAGGGTAGAATTTATTTGCCTTAGTGACCCCAGATAAGGGAATTGGAGAACTCTCGCAAGACTCCCAGATTTCTGGCTTGGGTAATTGGATAAATGGTGGTACTATCACAAAGATTTTTTTAAAGGCAGAGGTAAGGACAGTGTCTGAGGAGATTTTGAATTCAGATACAGTGACTTTGAAGTTCCTATGGGCAGCCAAGTGGAAATATATAAGTTCAGAAGGATCTAGGCTAGAGATACAGGATCGGGAAGCATCAACGTATGGGTAGTAACCAAAGTCATGGGTGTGGGTAACAGCACGCATAACATGAGGAGAGAAGAGTCCTGGGACAAAGCACCAGGAACCCCAGCATCTGAGGAGCAGGTAGAGGGGAGCGATTCCCCCACAAAAAGGAAACAACATCCAGAAATGAAGGAGGAAAACCTAGAGAGAGATAGAGAGAGAGCTCATGGGAGCCAATGGAAGAGAAGGTTTTCAGAAGGGAGCTATGAGAAGTATCAGTGCCACAGAGCAGTAAAGTGTTAAAATGATGAGGACCAAAACGGGTACCTGTCCACAACAATGAAAAGAATAACAACTTATATGGCTCATTATGCTTTCAAAGCACTTTCATATTTTTAATTTCATTTCATTCACACTATAGCCTATATAATGTTCTCACAGATGCAAAGGCTGCAGGATGGTGAGATTAAGGGATATGCCAAAGCCATCTAGCAAGTTAGTGACCCAGCTCCTGAAATCAGCGATTTCAGCCCAGGGTCTTGACCACTTATACCCAAGTTAGCTTTTTAAACAACCAATAAGGAAATCAGAATGCGGCCTGCTCCAGAACAGCTGCTCGTTATTAGTATAGATTTTTAAAGGCTTGCTTATCACACTTTGATTTGCACTCCCCAGAACTCAAAGATGTCAGTACTCTGGGATCTGAATCTAAAAGGGCATTACCTAATTGATTTGCACCTAATTCGATATATATAGAAGAGACAACTGAAGGTTTTGAAGCAGAGAACTGGTATAAATTTGAGTATGCTTTGGAAAGATTAATCAGTGTTATTGAACTTGTATTTGACTATGCATATGTCTGCTTGTTGAATATTCACATCACCTGAAAAAAAATAATGAGAATATACTATGAAGACCCATCTGGGTTTCTTTTGTAACTAACCCTCTCACCTTCCCTTGCCTCCCACTCCAGTGAGCAGACTGTCTTCACTAGAGAGGGTCATTCCCACATATGGAAGCAAAAGCTCCGTGAATATTTGATGAAGTCAACACTGGCCCTCAGCTCTCAATTCTTCCAACCCCACACCTTCCAGCAGCAGGCCTGACTCTGCGTAGGAATCTGCTGCTCACTCATTCATTTCTCAGTCATTCCAACAAGATGTGGGGGCTGGGGGCTGCTCCCTCTAGCCTGGCAGATCTGGCCCCAGCCCAAACTTGTCCACGTGGGGCCAAGCCTGGAGCTCTTCTCTGCCTAGCTCTCCACTGGGAGCAATTTGCAATACTCTCATCTCTAGGCATTCACTGCTCTACTGGGCATGCATCTGATTATCTCTCTCTCAGCCTGTCATTCACAGAACAGAAGGAACACTGAACAAAGACCTCTATATCAATTTATAACATTTTATTCTCTTTAGAGCTCAGATGATATCACCACAATGTTATCACACTGGAGGTTGGGCAAGGCCCAGAAACACTCATCACTATGCAATGTTGATTTTCCCAGGGCGACTCACAACCTTATTTCCAGCTGGTGGTCTGGTTCTGGCCTTTTCTACTGACCCATAAAACAGAGCTTCCACCTGGGTACATGGCTGTCAGGAAAAGCAGGGACACTGTCCAGGTTCTGTACCATAGGCTAGTGATGGGTGGCATTTCCCTCCCATCAGGTTAAGATGGCCTGTTTCTCTTTACTAAGTGTGTTATGGATGTGTTCCACCTTTTAAAAGTGACCACACAGAAAGAATAAAAGCAAGAAAGATAAGTGAATTGTAATCACAAATACCTACTTTATCACCTACTTTGTTGTGTTGCTAAAATAGAAATATCTGCTTAATATTAAATATGAAAACTTATTCTTAGATTAGAAAAAGTAGAGTTGTTAGATATGTCTCTGTCCCCCTTCAAAATAACCCTAGATGAGTAACATGATGCCAATTCTCTAATATGCCAAATAAATTAATGGAAGATATGAGTTATATAGGAAATTTCTGAAATCATCTTACGTGCATGCATCATTCCACAGGTGAAAACTCTTTAGGTGGAAAAGTCAAGCTGAACTGCCATCATGATTTTTTTTTTATTTTTTTAGAAAAGCCATGAAACATTTCTGACTTCTTCATCACAGAGACTTTCCGCTTATCTAAATGATGTGTTTCTGGAGCTAGACAACCTGGGTTCAAATCCTGGCTCCTAGAACTCCAAGCTGTATGAGCTTGGGCAAGTCACTTAGCCACTGTAGATAACATGGGGATAATGATAGTTATCATTTGGATAATGATAGTTTGGATAATGATAGTCACTTACCTCAGAGCATTGTTGGGATATTTGAATGAGTTATTAAAGTAAAGCACCTAGGTCAGGACCTGGGACGAAGCCAGCATCAGTGTTAGCTGTGCACGTATCGGACACACTGGCAGGCAACCGGGCTACCCGGGCTTTATTGCACTCGCTCCCTTACAATGCAATAATGAGTCCCATACTGTTTTTCCTTGCCATAGGTTGGTGCAGCTGAATGGCCAGCCCCTAGTGATGGTGGACGACGGGACGCTCCCAGAATTGAAGCCACGCCCCCTGCGGGCCGGCCGGACATTGGTCATCCCTCCAGTCACCATGGGCTTTTATGTGGTCAAGAACGTCAATGCTTTGGCCTGCCGCTACCGATAGACCACCCTCACACTCACACGCCACCAGTGGGCCTGCGGGACTGTCTTCTACTCTTCCACCCTAGTAGTAGCCTTTTTTTCAGACCTCTTAGCAACCAGCCTCTGCTGCCCCATCCTGCTGGAATCAACATAGATTTGCTCTCCAAAGAGACTACATGTTATAGTGTGAGCTTAGCCTAGGTAGGTCACATCCATCCCAAAAGAAAATGTAGACATCATCTGTACCCATATAAGGATAAAGGTATGTGTATAGAGCTGAATGCTGCCATTCGCGTGCACCATGAAAACAAACTGCCAGCACACTCCCAGGACAAATGTTTCCAAACAGCTCCCCCCATCCTGGTCACATAGCAAGATAACTACAAAACCCAAACCATAGCCTGTTGCTGCTGCCCTCAGCAGCTGAGGAAAGAAAAAAACTGGGTGGACTTGCAAGAACCCAGTCCTCTCCTAACTCCTCCTTTGTCTGTTTCCTGCTGCCTCCCTGGGTTTCCTGACACATCTCCTTCCATAGGGGAGCAAATGGGTGAGTCAGCTCTGGCCTGCTGGGTGAGCTGTTTGTGTAATTTCCCGGCTGATATATGAATGTGTGCATCTGGGCTTCTGACAGTGGCATCCATCACTGGCTGTTCCTCTGGGATGTGGGTGCTTCAAAAGTAAAATTACAATCATACTCCAGACTTTGTAAGAAGGTTCTATTCCTCTGTGAATCCAGATTCACAGTTGGAATGGGAGTCAGGTAACAATATTCATTGAGTTGAAAGCAATGTATTAAGCACCACAAAAAGCAATCATCATCCTTCATGTTGCTATGAGGAAGAGAGATTTAGTACAAAGAGAAAGCACACTGAAACATCAAACACACACACACACACACACACACCCCAACTGAACAAAGCAAATTAGACCTTCCCCAAAATTGAGAAAATACTAAGGGCTTGACAGGGTAAGCCCTAAATCATGTGGTTGACTAAAACCATTAATAAAAAGAAAAAGGTGTGAATCCAAGGCCACTAACTTTTCTGCCTCTTCCCAAGTAGCTGTGTGCCTCTCAATGGCATTTACTAGGCAGAAATCCAATCTGCTTATTAAAGATGACCAAGTCCATCCTATCCCAGACCAGCTTGTTTGAGCATAGAACAAAGCTTTCAGTTGGCCACTCTGGGGAGGAATGGGGAATCTGGAGACTGAAGTATGGTGGCAACTGTGCAATGGTTGGTGGAAGCTTCTGAGTTGGGCCAGTGAGAAGTAGAGTGATTTAAAGTTCACGATGAGGACCTTCCATATGATCCAAAGGGTATGTGGGTCTTTGCAAACAAGCTGCAACTGAAATGACTTTCTTTTCTGTGGATGGTTTTCTTTCTCAGAATAAATGACATGAATGATGCTTTTTTTTTTCTTTTAGAAGGAGGAGATATTTGATACTGTCTTAGGTTTTCCAACTAAGACAGTGATACAATTTCTGCTGTTATGAAAGGATAGCAATGGGGTGACAGGGCATGACAGGGCAGGGTTGCTGAAGGCAGAGGCCATGGAGACTGCCTAAGATGCCCAAGGAGTTAAAGATATGGGCCAAGTCTGCAAAGTGAGAGGCAGGAGCAAGATTAAACAAGAGAGGAGGTAGAGGATTCTCAGCTTGGAGAACTGGGAATTGGAAGAATGAAGCTGACTAGCTGCTTTGAGAAGATAGTGGACACTGGTTTTGACATCCTTGTCTTTAGGTACAGGAAGAACAGTACCCAGGACATATACTGCAGCAAGCAACAAAAGGAGAGACCGAGGACCAGGCTGGACCTGGTCAGTGGCTGTGCTCAGCATGGAATCACCTAGAGAGAGAGGGGCAGACCCTGACACTGCCCCACAAGGCTGCCCAGAAAGGCCTTTTTTCTCTGGAACCAGACACTTCCACCAAAGCTTCAGCTCTGGGAGGGCAGGAGGGTGAGGTACTAAGACTGGGGGTAGAAAAGAGGGAAAAGAAGGAACAGATGGGCAGGCCAAAGTGAGGAAGAGAGAGAAAAAGAAAAATATGACCAAAAGGTTGTTTTCCCAAACTTTTAACGAACACAGGGAACAGATGGAGAGGCCAAAGTCAGGGGGGAGGAGAGAAATGAGACAAAAAGGTTGTTTCCCTAAACTTTTAAAAATTTGCACAGGTATCAAGATCTCTTCTTCATGAAGTACAGGTGCAGCTGCAGGGCCCCCTGGTAATAACTAGAGTAACCAGAGGCCCCTAAGGGCCTGCCTGGGCTAGTTTGATTTGCTTACATAGTAGCCCCATGATGGGGTTACTATTGTTACCCCATTTTTCCTATGAGACACAGAGTCTGTGTCTTGCCCAGGGTCACCCAGGGGAATGGGCTGCTGAGTGCAGAATAATCCAGAGGCTGCCTACTTAACCACCAGGCTCAGTGGCCCCCAGGTCATAAACACCCCTTCATCTCTTCGTAGGTCCTGCTCATTCAGTATAGCCAGGGCTTCCAGAGCTCCATTCAAACACACTTTCTGTATAAAAGTGGTGATTCTTCACTAAGCCTTGCAGAATATAGGTAATTCCTGCTTATTTTGTCTTTCTCTGTGTATTAAATGCTGCTCCCAAGAGGTTTAAGTTTTGTCGATTTTTTAGTTAATAAAAAGGGAAGCGGGAATTACTGAAATTTATCTTTGGAGTCCTGCAATTCTAGCTTTGCAACTGTCTCATGGAAGAAGTATTTGCATTGTTTGGATACTGAAAAACTCACTCTAACATCACATTCCATGGAGATTTTAGCAGAGGGCATCTTTTCTGGCTTTCTCCCTTGGGGGTGGAAGGGAGAGGTTACTGAACCAGTTGGGGTAGCTCTTCATAGGGATTCCCCTGTCACTCACCCCAAAGACAGCCTGTGGCAAAACTCAGCATCACAACTCACATCAAGGAGCAGTTTGCCATCTGGAAACGGGGACAGGAGAGCAAAAGGGCTCATCCTGCAGCTGCCCCAGATCAGATCTTTCCTTCCTAAAACAAGACATGGCTGTGATAACCTGATACTTAAGAGCCACTTTATTTTTGCCTCTAGGAATGATTTTTTTCCTCATTTCTTATCACAGAGTCTCAGAACAAATTCCCATTGTTAGTTGGAGAGAAAGTCCCAATTCTTCTAGTGCCCTGAAAAAAGCCCTAACTGTGGGATATTAGCATTATCTCTGCTGGAGCAAAGCTTGAAATACCAGAACTGGGCCACTGTGAGACTAGGGCCTGGGACTCCCAGAACCTCAATCCCTCAAATCCTACTGGCCTGCTGCAGCCCCTCCCCAGCAGGTGAGCACGTGGGCCCAAAGCCCTGCTCTCTCCAACAGGGCCCAGGTTGTTGTCGGATTCTGTCTGAGAGGCCCCCACCTGCTCTCAGCACCAGGGAGTCCCTGCAGCCTCCTGGGGGTGAGGACATAGGCAGCAAGACTGTTAACTGTTGAAGCTCCCAGTTTGGTCTGCCAGGCTCAGCCTCGGCAGGTGCACTCCGCATGCACTCAAGGGCCCAATGTGTGGAATGGATGCAGCTGCAGAATTCACCTTGGAAATCCATGGAGAGTGGCTTCATTTATGAAAACAAAGGGGCAATGTTTAATCTCTGCAGAAGCAAAGGTGAACCAGGTGGATCCCTTTGATGATAAAAACACTGGGACAGGGAAGGACTTTAACACTTTGAAATACTGATAGAGCAACCAAAAATAATAGAGATACAACTTTAGAAGGCAAGGGAAGAAAGAGCATAAACACTTATCCAGTATGATTTCCTCCCTGTCCCCTCGCTCTAGCCTTAGCACAACACCCCCAGTCTGGACACTGTGATTGCTCTTTTCCACTAATGTCCTCTTCAGTTCCATAGCCTGCCCTCTGCCAGCCACTCTGTCCCCAACCAGGAGCCCAGGGAAATCTTCTATGTTGAGATGGAGTTAAGTTTCAATTTTAAAATTGTTTGTAATCTTTTCTTAGGATATACCAGAATCAAAAAGACAGTAATAAGAAGTACTCCAAAGAAAGACAGTGCTAAAATGAAGAATTTTATTGCTATTATAAGGCCCAAAAACTAGAGAATATAGAATCCCTCCCTCTGGGTTCCACTAAGAGTGGCACAGAGGCTTTTCTTACTGCCCTTCCTTCACTGAATGCCTTCTTCTCAGCAGACGTCTTGTTTCACTTAATCCTCAGGGCAGTCCTCTGTGGTATGGTGAGTATTTAGACCCAATTATAGATGGGGATTATTGGAGAAAGAACTTGCCCAAGGCTACCCAGATAAACAGAGTGGCAGCACTGGGATTATTTAAACCCAGGTCTGTTGGATTCCAAAGCCTGTGCTTATTACACTGAGTGACCTCTCCTCTGACCAACTATAGCCAACTTTTTTCATCTCTGTGTTGTTAACTTTCCTAATGTCCTATGTGTGTCCTACAGAGAACCCTAGCAGTACCTTCCCCCAGAACAGTTGATCTCTGGTTTAGGGAGGCCAACTAGATGCTCGGATGAATAGTAAGTAGGGTTGTGATCAGTCTTGGCTGTAGAACTTTGAGTCCAGGCTCACCATGGCCCATCACTGGCCCTCCTGGTCTGCTCCTCTGTGTTTTCCCATAAAACAATTTAAGGACCACTACCACCACCAGCAGCGACCATAGATGATGATTCTTGGTGTCCCTGAGTCCTAGGAGGTGGGTGGCAGAGCCAATCAGCACCCACACATACAGCCTCCAAGGATGCTGCTCCCCTGTCCCCACCACCCAGAGGTTTGGGGGTCTCTGTTTTATTTAGTCTTTCCAGGCTAAATATCCATTAACCATTGTCCTGGGGGTAGTATTTGCAAATACCACTCTAAAACAAGGAAGTCAAAATCTAGCAAACCAGCTCTTTGGCACCACTTCCTTCCAAACATCAGGGCAGCCCCTGTGAGTGCTGGGAGCATTGGACAGGAGCTGACCAAGTTCCATGTAACTGGATCATGAAAGAATCCCAGGGTCCTGCACACCCAACACAGAAAGGGACCCTTCCTACATGAACCTTATTCTTCTAATTATTATTCATGAAAATATTCTAGGATTCTTTTTCAAGTTGTAAATGTTATATGATAAATTATATTTTTAGAAGAAGCAAAAAGAAACCTTAGTTTTATTCATCTAGAAGTAGGCAAAATGAGTGCAGGTACACCTCCCAGAAAAAAGTTTCTTCTCTATGCAGGGAATTTTAACAGGTGTTAATATTTTCTTCCAGAAAACAGATTATATTATGGTGTATATGAGGCTGGTGATTGCAGAGAGCTGGGGTCCATGAGGTAGTTTATATTTTGAGGTAATGTTTTATTAGTAATAAAATGTGACTAATCTAACTTTCAGTTCTCAGGGTGTTCTATGGGGAAAGGCATCTACACTATACCTTGACCTTAAGACTGACTGCTTGATGAACTAACACATGCTGGGGATCTTTCATTTCATTGTGTGTTGCCCTCTTCCCCTCCCCCACAAGCTTTGCTTCGACTACTCTAAGTAGAAATTAAATTTTATAATTCAAGTTAGATGTCATTGACTATATTAGGTAAAGTAACTGTTGACTGTAATAACAGGTAAACCCCAGAATCTCAGTGGCTCAACACAGTCAGTCTATTTCTTGCTCATAACTCATATAAAGTTCAATTGGTAGCAGTGGGGAAGGGGGCAGTGGTTCTGTTCCCTATAGTCATTTAGGGATCTGGACTATTATAGGCCTCCACCGTCTGGCACTTCCCTCCAAGGCTGCTATAGGCTTCAACATGCAGCTGGCAGACAAGGAGAGAGAGCATGCAGGATTGCGTGGGAGTAGTTAGGGGCCTAACCTGGAACTGGCATAAATCCTTTCCACTCATTCCATTTGCCAGCAGTCAGTCACATGGTCCCATCTAGATGCTAGGGGGAGGAAGTAAAGTCCTTAGCCAAGGCAGCCATTTTCCAACAATAACTATATTTCATGGAAGAGGAACACCACACTTTGATGGATGCTAGGAGACCAGAGAATAAGTCAATGATATTAGATCCTTCCAGTTGATTTGACATCAAGTGAGTGATACATACAATTTGTGTGTGGTGGTATTTAAATCCACAGGCCTTTTTTTGCTCACTACATAATGACCTAATGGAGCTTTTTTCTTCATCTCCCCACTCCCAAAGTCCTGCCTCTCCCAGTGCTTGGCTGATTTTCATCAGAAAACAATCTCTGTTGCTCCCCTGCTCTCTAGTTAGGATGTACATAGTACTAGATGCTGCGCCTTCTACTGGACATGTCAAAAATATAATCTGAAACCTCAATAACAAAGAGGTTAAAGGGTCACTGGAGAATCAGAAGCCACACTCTAGATCTAATGAACCTCCACATCTGGAGATCACAACAACTCTATTCCACTGATTCTACCCACATCAGAAAACAAGTCACTCAGCCTCTCTGGACCTCAATCTCCTCATCTGTAAAATGAGAACTTTGGGTTAAGTGAACTCCAAGGTCACCTGAAACTCTCTGATTCTTTTTCAGATGGTCCCTGTTCCAGCTGCTGCTGTTTTCCTATTTCCTCCTCACATTGACTTATATATTGGATATACCCTTTTAAGAAGTTTTAAAGTTATTAATAGCTTTAATTTTTGTTGCTATTTCTACATAAATGCAATGTGCCTTTTAGAATGCATGCTTGTGAAATTCAACACAGACAATGCGATTTGAAGATCCCCTCACCCCCAGGAATAATGTCATGATTTTTCCTTGATATTAAAAAATCACTTGACTCTTGCCATCCAAATTTCTTCCAAGCAGTCATTTAGTGAAAATTTAATGGAAACTAAGCATGCCCCAAGGGATACTTACCTTATTAGGTTTTTAAAAGAAAAAGATTGACTTCACTTGTGGGAAATTAGTTGAATTGAACTTTAAGACAAGTACATGAGATTAATGC
The DNA here is from genome assembly GCA_008086735.1 of Cheirogaleus medius. Classification (NCBI taxonomy): domain Eukaryota; kingdom Metazoa; phylum Chordata; class Mammalia; order Primates; family Cheirogaleidae; genus Cheirogaleus; species Cheirogaleus medius. The sequence goes on from VBSM01003143.1 coordinate 18,421,965, forward strand.
AGCAGCATCTGAACTGTACATAGTAGACTTTTATCATGTGTGTACCTAATGTCCTGGAACTCAGCTATGTGTGGGTATGGGTGGGCAGGGGGAGGGGTGAGAAAATTGGAGTGGCAGTGAAAGGAAAGATAGAGTGAGAGATAGGGAGAGAAAGAATGAACACTCAAAATAATGCTGCGGGAGATGCAGAAAAAAATGAAGAGCAACATAAAGGGTAATTGTGTGGGAAAATCTAAATAAATATAAAACAATAATAATGTCTCACGGGATTTAAAATACATATAGAATTAAAAATGTGTTACAATAATAGTATACATACTGAAAGCAGGTAAATGGAAGGTATTCTAACATCCTTCTATTTTCTTTTTTTTTGTGGTTAAGTAATTTTATTATTTTTCTAGTGGTTGCCAAATAGTGATATTATAATTCCATCGTTCCTTCTACATTCACTCACTGTTTTGGTTTTTTTTTTTCATCCTGAAACCATCTCCTATCCCCCAGTCCATGGAAAAAATGTCTTCCATCAAACCTCTCTGCTAATGATACTCTGTATGTGCAGCCGCTCCCCAGCACTAGCATCACTGCCTCAGCTCCACCTCAGATCATCAGGCGTTAGATTCTCATAAGGAGCACAACCTAGATCCCTCACGTGTGCAGTTTACAGCAGGCTTCCTGCTCCTATGAGAATCTAATGCCCCTGCTGATCTGACAGGAGGTGGAGCTTATGCAGTGAAGTAAGCAATGTGGAACGGCTATAAATACAGATGAAGCTTCCTTGTTATCAGCCACTCACCTCCTGCTGTGCGGCTGGTTCCTAATGGGCCACAGATTGGTATCGGCATCTGTCTGGTATCATCTGTGGCCCAGGGGTTGGGGACCACAGTGCTACAACATGAATGAACCTTGAGGATATTATATAAGTGAAATAAGCCAGTCATAAAAAGACAAATACTGTATGATTCCACCTATATGATGTACTTAAAGTAATTAAATTCAGAGACAGAAAGTAGCACAGTGGTTGGCATGGGCTAAGGGGGGGGAAGAAGAATTATTGTTTAATGGGTATAAAGCTTCAGTTTTACAAGGTGAAAAGTTACAGAAAAGGATGATGAAAAGCTGCACAGCATTATGAATTTATTTAATACCACTGAACTGTGCAATTAAAATGGCTAAAGGGTAAATTTTATGTTATGTGTATTTTACCACAATAAAAAAAATTGGAAAAAGAAACTTACACTGTCACAAAAACATGTATGTAACTAAAAATAGACTAAATTGGATTACATCAAAATTAAAAACTTTGATGCTACAACTGACACCATTAATAAAGTGAAAAAACAAACCACATAATGGGAAAAAGCTTTAGCAAATCACATATCTGATAGGGGACTGGTATCCAGAATATATAAAGAACTCTCATAAGCTTGTAAGAAAGACAAATAATTTAAAAATAGATAAAGGACTTGAATAGACATTTCTCCAAAGAAGATGTACAAATGGGCAAAAAGCACATGAAAAGACGCTGAACAGCATTAGTCATCAGAGAAATGCAAATCACTATCAGGACATGGCACTCCACACCCACTAAGATGGCTATAATGAAAGGTGGACAGCAGCAGTGTCAGTGAGGATGTGGAGAAATCAGAACCCTCATGCATTGCTGTTGGGAAATGGAAACTACTAGTAGGGAAATGGATAATACCAGCATATCCATTCGATAGAATTTATTCAACCACTGAAATTCATGCTCATGAAGAGTTTGACACAAGAGAGAAACATAGTGAGTGAACAATCTCAACTGTGGGCCAGAGAGAGAGATGCCTTCGATGGGGCTGTGGGCTGCAGACGGAGAGTTGGAAGTTGCCCTAAAGTGGGCCGGGAGGGGTGGGTAGTTGGGGGGCGGGGAACAAGTGATGCTCATTTAGACAGTATCCTGAATCTGGACGTGGTGGAGGCATTAGTTCTTGGCCCCTGCCTTTCCCCGAAGGGATGCTCAATCTTATGTATTCTCAGCCAGTCCCTGCACCCATCCCCTGCTGGGCGGGGCACAAAGCTCGCAGATGGCACCAAGGCACTGAGGGGTGGCTTGTGTGGGGATTTAGCTCCTGTCACGATCTCCGTCAGCAGCCTCCTTCAGCCACCCCAAATACACATACGATTTTAATAAATCTTGCAAACATAGGTTCAAGATAAAACTCCTAATGTGCACCTCACTTCCAAATGGATTGAGAACTCTTATAAAGAAACCCCAGCGTTGGCCCTCTGGGGCAACCGGGTTCTTCTTCGGGTTGTGTCTCCTCCCCAGGAGGTCAGGGACAGCAGCCACAAACGGGCAGCTCTCACCCCAAAACCACAGTGCAGCAAGTAAAGCCAGAGGTGAGAAAGAGCCCAGCAGGGAGCCAGGAAACCTGGATTCTGATCCCAGTCCGGCCCCTCAGCAAGTTATTTCTTCTCTGTGAGCCTCAGTTTCCTCTTCTGTAAAATGGGTCTAAATTGGGACGGTCGCAGTGCCTTGGTGGGGAATCGCTTGAGCTGAGGCAAGTGGAAGAGCCCAGCACGGTGCCGGACACATCGCCAGTGCCTCTGACGGCTGTGGACACGTCCCCCAACCCAGCGCCCTCCGTGTTGACAGGACGCATGCGGCCACAGGGATGGTCAGATTCGGAGCCCGGGCCAGGGTGCCCATGAGCGCGCGGCTCAGCCGGCAGGGGCTCCCCGACAGGGGCGGGGCTTGGACCCACGGAAGGAGAGGAGAGCCCCTCCCCGGGCGGGGCGGTCACGTGGACCGGTCACGTGGCCCTTCCCGGAAGCGCGCCGGGCTCCGAGCAGGCCAGGCGGCGCGTGTCCCGCGATCTGGTACGTGGGCCTCCCAGGCTGTGAAGCGCATCCTTTGGCTGTCCCCTCCGTGGGCGGGGGGCTTCCTCCAGGAGTCCCCGCGCAGCCCTTCGGCAGGGGCCGTAGGCAGGGGCCGTGTGGCCGAGGGCCGGTCGCTTCACCTCTCCGAGCCAGAGTTTCTCCAGCCATGAAGTGGGGCGGTGTCACAAGTGAAGCCTCTTTCCCAAGGTCGCCGTGAGGTGCGAGGGTGGGGGAGAGGTGGACATTTTGGGGTGAAACTGGACAGAAACTGGCGTGCCGGGCAAACAGGAAGCCCGCCCTGGGTGGGCGCCCCGCGGCGGCGAACCGCGCCTCCCGCTCAGCAGCGGGGCTGCCCCGCCCCCGCCGCCCGTCTCCCATCCCTGGGGCAGGGCCGAGGGCGGAAGGGGCAGTTCGCTGGGGAGGGCCCTGGGTCCAGACGGTGACAATGAGCGCTGGGTTTTCTTTCCCTTCAGGTTGGCCAGCGCTGTCTGGGGCTCCCTTTACCAGTAAGTCCCCTCTGAGTTCCCTCTCTAGAGCAGAACAGCGAGGAGAACACAGAAATCACAAAATGACACCGGCTGGGTTCTGTCTCCAACAGACTTTGGTAAAACAAAAAACAGAATCTACTGTCCTCTGAAAGTATCCCCATGTTTGGGGAAACTTGACATAAAGGTCAATCATGCAGGCAGTGGAGTTGGTCTGAGTTAGGTTGCAGAAGATGCTGAACCCCAAATAGCCCTTTCTCTGTGCCTAGGTGTCACTTACCCCTTATTTATTTACAGTGTTTGATTTTCTGATTAAGGTTTATATGGTTCCTTTTATCAGAATATGAATGATTCTAGAACCGAAAATAAGAATAAAGACCCCCACGTCTGTAAGACAGCAGAACTCGCTAAGGTCACTCCCGTGACTCCTTCTAATCCTGCAGCAAGGTGGAGCCGGTTGTTGCTCCATTTCACACCAGGAGGTTTAGGCTCAGGGAGGTGTAAGTGACTTGGCAAAGCCAAAACTGTTATAGGACCTGGTCCTGCTGCCTTTTCTGCTAGGGTTTACTGCCATTGGCCACAGCCATCCAGGATACCTGCTCTCTTCGCTGGGACTGGGACTGCTTCCCCTCCCCTCCCATGTGCCATGCTGTCTCCCATCGGTCACCCAGAGCAGGCTCCCTGGAACTGCTGGGGAGTTCTGAGTAACCCACAGAGAAGTGAGAGTGGGCGGTGCTGGCCAGGTTCTTCTTGTTCTCCGTGATGGAGGTGAGGGGCAGCAGCTGGGGTATGTTCTGAGCAGACTGCCTCAGGGCCTGGAGAGACCCGGAACCACGCAGCCCTTCTCCAGCTTGTGCAGCAGTCAGGACTAGAGTGTCTCTCTTGCCTTCACGCTCTTTCTGTTTTAAGCATTTGCAGGACCGAGGATGCTGTGCTGCTCTCCCATGAGCTGGTCACCAAGTCTGTCTACTGCAGCCCTTCCTGCTCTGGCTCTCTGGAGGCTCTGCCGTGCTCTGTGCCGGGGTAGGTGATCTTGCCCCACCTGGGGCACACAGGGAGGCAGGCAGCACCCGCCCTGGGGCTGTGCGACACAGCAGAGTGAGGTGGGCAGTGGGCTGAGCACCTTGGGCTCTGCTGACTCTCATCCCTACGCCCTGCCCAGCTCTGCATCCTGATGTCACCTTCATGCTGGTGCCGAGTCTCTCCTTCCTCCCATGCATACAGGCAGTCATCAAGGCCTGCTAGGTCACTTAGCTTCAGCTCTTGAATTGGCCCCTTCCTCTCCACTGTCCCGGCCCCACCAAGGAGTGAGCACTCATTTCCTCACACCAAGATGACCGGCCTCCACGACCTTGACCTCGCCCGTCTCCAGCCATCCTGTCCACAGCCTGCCTTTCCCCAGCCCACACACTTCCTTTCTGTCAGGCTGACCCCGCAAACCCTCGACTTTGTCCCACTCTCCCCGGAGTCCCAGAGCAGCTTCTTCAGGTCCACCTGCTCTCTCCAGCAACCTCTTCTCCACGCCTGTGCCTCTGCCCTTTTCTGCCTTAGTGCTCAGCAGCTCCATGGGAATAGGCTGCATTCCTTGTTCCCTGTGCTGCCAGATCTCCCCACCTTCTCCTGCGAACACCCTGGGGCCAGGTGCTCTGAGTTAGCGTGTGAGAGGAGTTCTCTAAGCATCACTAAGACGGACACGGGCATCCTGAAGATGATGGAGCACAAGGCCAGAGATGTTGTGATCCTTCCGAGGAAGCCAGACAGCCACTCGTGGGAAAGCTAGAGCAGAGCTTCCTAATCATTGTCATGCCAAGCATGTACAACATGGTCACATCTGCGTTGCACACTGAGGCACACGAGAGGGTTTGAAGCTCCTGCCTGAGGCCTCTCAGCTGCAAGCTGCCACCTGGAGCTCTGGCCTTGCCAGACTTAGGCCCCCAAGGTTTTAGAGGATCAATGTCTTACTGCACCTCAGGGCCAAGGCACAGTGTGGGAAGCTGTGTATTGAGAATCTACCAGTGGGCGAATAGTAAAATGCATCTTTCATACAACCAAGCACCGAGGGTGCGTGAGTGAGTGGTGGGGAAGGAGGTTGGGAAGGGTTAAGGTCACTGCTGGATGTGGCCAAAGAAGTGGCAGCTAAACAGGTGTGAGAACGAACCGTGGACAGGATCCTTAGGAAGCTTCTGTTTCTGCCAAGAGCAGGGGAGCTTTTGAATGGAATTTCTGTCATGTTGACATAAACTCCTCATGGGCTTTGAGGCTCATTGTCTTGAGCTGTTTTTTATGTAAGGGAGAGATCTCAGGGCTGCCCTCCATTCCAGGCCAGGTTCCCGCACAGTCGGTTCTGTGTCCAGACCAAGAACTGGGTCCCTTCCCTACTGGGTTTGGTGCCAGTAGGCCCCATGGTGGCTGAGAGGTGAGAGGGGCCAGATAACAGAAGACAGAGCCCTGGCCTTGGTCTCAAACAGGTCTGGGTTCAGATTCCAGCTCTGCCACTTCTAGCTGTGCCTGTGCCTTGCCCTGTAAAATGGGGGTAACCAAAGAGCCCTGTTTAGCAAGCTATGAGGCTGTGACGGTAACACCAGGAAGCCCTTGTGGTGGAGCCTGGAGTGCAGAGGGGTCCGTGAATGCTTGCTGGGGTTGGGATCCTCTTCATTACTCAGGCAGAGCTCTCGGACAGGGGATGTGGGGTGACCTTGACTTGCTTCTCCCTGGCAGATGAAGTGTGTGTTGGTGACCACTGAGGGGGCAGAGGTCCTCTTCTACTGGACAGACAAGGAGTTTGAAGAGAGTCTCCGGCTGAAGTTTGGGCAGCCAGAGAATGGGGAGGAAGAGGTAAGTATGGGGTGGGTGGTCCCAGGAGGGTGGATGGGAGGGAACAGCACAAAACTCCCAAAGGCAAGGAGGCCTTAGCATCACCGATATTCTTGTCATAGTCTGTAGGAGAAGACAGGATACCAGATTATGGACATACAGGTGGTTTTATTTAGGCTAGAAATAGGACTGTGTGTTAGGCTCTTTTATTTTTTTACCAGCCAATACATATAATTTTTAAATTAAGAATTTTTAGCTATTTTAGTTTTAGATATTTCTACTGTTTCAACTAGATCAATTTAAGAAGCAAACCATTTGGCAGGCTTTCTCTTCCTCTTTATTAAAAACCTGGTAAAGAAACAAACTCCTGATTTTTCAGTTCCTAAATGTCTAATGTGAAGGGAAAAGTCTTTGGAGGTGCGTCTGCAGAGCCCTCAGGAGAGGGCCTGGCACGGAGGGAGCACCGTGGGAAGGTTGGTTACTCATTGTTTTAGAAGCAGCCTTTGCAAAGGTGGACTGGTCATAGGCATTTCTGTCACCTACTGGGGACACCCACGGATGCTCCTCTGACCTTGAGCTAAGTGGGCTCCAAGGTGGTCAGGTACAGCTGCACAGGTTGTGCAGGGTAGGGGCGTATAGGGGCACCACGGCCGTAGGCAGGAGCAGGACAGGGCCATGTTGGGGTGGGGCTATGCAGGGCCAGGGCCAAAAAAGGAAAGAATTCTCTAAAGTTTTATTTTTTAGTGCAACACCTTTTTTTTCCTGATCATATAAATATAACGATGTAAGTTAATTGTAGGCAATTTGGAAATATAAAGAAATACTTTTTAAATGACCTATAATTCCACTACCCAGAGCTATTAGATTTTTGATATAAATCTTTCTTTGGGTCTTTATCTTTTCTATATAGTTGGGATCATACCACATTTACAGTTTTAGTTCCTGTTTTTTTCACTTGCCATTATATCAAGATTTTTCTTCCATTTTGTTAAATATTCTCAGAAGCATAATTCTTAACAGAAGAATTATATTCTAGTATGTGAATAAAGGTATCATTTACTTAACCGTTTTCCCAATACTGAACATAGATACTGCTCCAGTTTGCTGTCACTATTGCTTTAAGAAACATTTGTGCTTGAATTTTATCCCTTATCTGATTATTTCCTTAGGATAAATTCCTAAAAATAGAAATATTGAGTCAACAGCCATTCAAAGATATTATACCACTTTATAATTCCACCAAGTAATTTATGAGAATGCCCCTTTACACTCTGCATACACCAAAAATTTTCATCTCCCCTCACCAAAAAAAAGTTATATATCTACAGAAAAAGCTACATCAAGCCTCACTTAATGGTGGGGATATGTTGGGAGAAATACATCATTAAGCAGTTTTGTCACTGTGTGAATGTCATAGAAAGCACTTGACACAAAGTTAGGTGGTGTAGCCTCTTACATACCTAAGCTATGTGGTACAGCCTCTTGCTCCCAGGCTACAGACCTGTATAGCATGTTACTGTACTGAATACTGCAGGCAGTTGTGACACAGTGGTAAGTGTATATATCTAAACATATCTCAACATAGAAAAGGTACAGTAAAAATATGATATTATTATCTTATGAAACCACGTTTGTATACATGATCCATCGTTGACCAAGACATTGTTATGCGGCACATGACTACTGCTTTTAAGATAAGTTGCTATGTATAATCTAGATTTTTAAGTGACTTTTCTATTAATATAATCTGTTCATGACAGTTCAGAAAAATCATGGTATGCGAATAATTCAACAAACATTTATTCTTGCCTAAGGAGGGTAGTCCTTCAGCAAATTTTAATTGAGAACCTACTATGTGCCGGCCTCTGGGGACAAAGCAGTGAACTTAGCAACACGATTCCTGCTTTCATGGAACTTAGAGTTTAAAGAGGGATGATGTTCAGTGAACCAGATGGCAAGTAAATACCAGGAGTTCAGTAGTGACAAATGGTCTAAAGAAGTTACACAGGGTATGGGATGGTGCTGGCTGGGTGGTCAGCAAAAGAGCCATCTGAGCTGGGACTGGAGGATGAAAAGGACCCACTACGGAAGCTTGACTGGCAGACTGCAGGAGCCAGGCACGGTCCTCGGCTCCTGAATGTTGGCAGGAAAATACTGCCATGTCCCACTCATCTTCAAATGCCACACATTACCGCTGGCCGGTTGCCTGTTTTTGTTTTCAAGGCAAGGTCTTACTCAGCTCCTTGTAGATTCCCCAGCTCCAAGTTGAGGCTCCGCCTTCTCCATATTTCATTCTTGTCTCCTGAAAGCCACCCGGGGAAGGTCTGCTGTTTTCTTCCTTTCTTTTTATTCCACTGTGAAGAATTGGAGTTGTTACCATTCCACTGGCTTTATCCCGTTTTTATTCACAGGTTTTCAACAAATCTGTGCAGTTCCTTTGGTTTTTGTTTATGTGTTTTGTTCCTTCTTTTTCAGGGTGGAGAGAATGGATGGGGAAGAGCTTATCAGAGTAAATGCACACATGTTATGGAAAATAGGGACAGTACAGAAACATAAAAAGTAGAGGAAAAAAATCACTCATGATCCCTCTGTCCAGAAGTAATGACTTTAACAGTGTTCACTTTCTTAGTGTTTTTGAACACATTGGGTTTTTTTCCATGCATTTTTAAAAACAGAGCATTCATCTCTCTTTTTTTTTTTTTACTTCAACATTGTATCAGAGGAATTTTCCACGTCATTGAAACACGCTAATATTTTGAGTGGCTATGGACTCTTTCATCATTTAGATGTACTGAAATTTACGTAGCTGCTTCCTGGTACTGGACATTAATGTTATTTTCCTGTTTACAGTAAACTGTGCTGCAGTGAACATCTTTGTGCATGTGTCTTTGTCCCCCTCTCTGGTCATTTTCAGTAGGATAAGTTCTCCAAAGTAAGACTTACTGGAACAAACAGCACAGAGCTTCCTTCTCAGTCCCGTGCTCTGCACAGTCCACTGTCGTGCTGCAGCCTCGTTCCTAGTGTTTCCCTCTCGATTCTGAGCCTGAACAGCACGGTTAGCTAGTCACCCTTCCCTGCCTTCCTAACCACCACCCAAGGTGTCTTTTGGTTCCTCTCCCTAGTAGCACAGCAAAAACCTCCCAGGCGGGTCTGGTCCTGTGGAGCCCTTGATGTCCAGGCCTGGATCTTGTCCCTGGTGTCTGGCCCACTCTAAGCAGTGTCCTCTTCTCCCCTCTTGCAGCTCCCCGCCCTGGAGGACCAGCTCAGCACCCTCCTTGCCCCGGTCATCATCTCCTCCATGACGATGCTGGAGAAGCTCTCAGACACGTACACCTGCTTCTCAACGGACAATGACAGCCACCTGTATGTCCTTCACCTGGTGAGTACAGCCCTCTTCACTCTGTGGGGAGTCCAGAGCCTCTCCCTATCTTGGACTTTAGACTCCTTTAGAAGACAGAAGCTACATTTTATCCAAGTCCCTTGGGACCCCATCCTCCCCTTCCTTTGGAGAGATCCGGGCAGGTGAAGGGAGGGCCCGAGGGCTGGCTGACATTGGCCCGCCGTGCCTACAGTTTGGAGAGTGCCTGTTCATCGCCATCAATGGAGACCACACAGAGACTGAGGGGGACCTTCGGCGGAAGCTGTGCGTGCTCAAGTATCTGTTCGAGGTGCACTTCGGGCTGGTGACTGTGGACAGCCAGCTCATCCGAAAGGAGTGAGTCCTCAAAGCCGGTCCCCCCATGTCCTTTGCTGAGCACCCTTGCTGGGCCAGGCAGCAAGTGCCCGACCTCTGTGAAGCTGCCATTCCACACTCTGCCCCCGGCTAGGTCTCTGAGTCAGAGAAGCAGAGCTCAAAGGGACCTTGGAGACCATCTTATCCAACCCTTTCATTTTACACATGGGGAACTGGGGACAGAGAATTTAAATAGCTTGCCCAGGGCCATCCAGCTGGTTGGTGGCAGCACCCGGCCTGGAGATCAGAGCTCAGGATTCTCAGTCCAGTGCTCGTCCCATTCCCCTAACACCGGTCACCTGTCCCTACACGCCTGGTCCGAGCTAGTCCTCAGTGGCTTCTCAGGGAAGCTTTAGATTCTGGCTCCAGAACAGCACACGCCTGTGCACGCTCATATAATCTTGTGAATGTTTTCTGAGGGGACAGACCCCCAAACCGGTCTCTAGGCCTGCAGTAAAGAAGTCAGGGAAAGAGAATGGTGGGAGGGACCCCAGAAAAGAAATGTGTTTGAAATGCAGGCCTAGAAGTGAGGGTGGGATCACCCCCCGATTCTCCCACATAGATGAGAAGTAGCAAAGTTTGGCACTCTGGGTCTTTTGAGTTTTGTAGCAACATGAACAAGTACCCACATGGAGGCACTTGTCAAGTTGGCAAACATTTCCTGAGTCATTCTAGCCCAGGTAGCTCACAGTTTCATTGTGATGCCCAGCGCGGGTCCCGTCAGCATTTGAGGTGGCTGTGGCCCTGTGTGTGGCTCTGGCGATAGACTAGAGCTTTCCATCTTCAGCGACCTGTAGGGGCTGTGAGAGGCATAGAAAACTCAGGCACCGCCCTGGCTCTCCCTAGCTGGCTTTGTGTGATGTGTCTGTGTGGGAGGCGATTTGCTCAGGTGCCTGCCTCTTGGTTCCATGCTCAGCCCCCACCCCACAGCTAGGGCTCAGCCTCCTCTCTGCTATGTGGCTGTCCCAGTTACATGGCCATGTCACATGAGCTCACCCAGCTCTGTTGCTGAGCTGGGACTATGCTCCTTTGGTTGGGGCTGGGGAGACCAGCTTTCTCATGGTCTCTCCCGCTCTCTCTGGCTCTGCCCCCAGGCTGCGGCCCTCAGACCTGGAGCAGCGAGTCCAGGTGTGGGAGCGCTTCCAGAGTCTGCTACAGAGCTACGGCCGCCTGCGGGAGCAGGAGCAGTGTTTCGCAGTGGAGGTGACTACCGGGCGTGGGAGTCCTCAGGGCTCGGAGGTGTCAGGTCAGAGGGGCATCTGGCTTTAAGACCATATTTTGCCACTAGTAAGTGAAGACACAAGCCGACTTTCAAGGGAATCAATCACTAACACATTTAGGTCCCAGGGAGCTTTATATATGAGAATTATTAGGTACAGAATATAAAATAGCTGAAATACAAAAGGTAGACTCACAAAAAGGAACAAATTGCAAGAAACTGAAAAACGACCGGGCAGATTCGTGAAAGAGCCTATATACATATTTTAGAAATGAAAACATAATTGTTAAAGTGAAAAACTCCAGGGATGTGTTTCATAATAAATAGCAAATGAGACATAGCTAGAGAGAGAATTAGTGAACTGGAAAATAGATCTGAAGGAATTAATCCTCACACCCTCACTCATTCACTCTTCTAATAAATATATAGCACCTATCATATGCTAAGAGGTGTGCCAGACCCTGTGAATACAGAGATGAATGAATACACAATCCCTGCTTCTGGCTGCCATATTAGGTTTCTCATCAAAAGCCATGGTGGCACTAGAGATGGAGTGGTCAACTCTTTCTGAGGCATCAGGAAAGACTTCTTGTAAGAGGTGACCTGATGTAGTTAAGATAAAATCCAAACTACTTCCCAAGCCTACCAGCCCCTGTAGGATCTGTTGCTGCCTGTCTCACCCTGGCCTCATCTCATGCCTCTCTTGTCCTTACTCACTGAGCACTGGTCCCATGGGACTTCTTTCAGTTTCAGGAACACTCTACATTTACATCTGTCCAATATGGTAGCCATTAGCTACTTGTGGCTGTTGAACACTTGAAATATAGTTAGTCCAAATTGAGTTATGCTATTTATGTGAAATATATACCAGATTTTGATAACTTAGCACAAAAAAATGCTTTTATATTATATGTTGATAATATTTTAGATATATTGGATAAAATAAAATATATTATTAAAATTAAAGTCATCTGTTTCTTTTTACTTTTTTTAATGTGGTTACCAGAAAAATTTAAATTATGCATAGGGCTTGCCTTATATTTCAGTTGGACAGCTTTGCTCCAAACTCTCTCCCCACCTCAGTGCCTTTGCTTCTGCTGTGTCCTCAGTGTACAGTGTTCTTCCTCTCCCTCTTCCTCTGGCAGGCCGTCCAGTTCTTTAGATATTAACTTAAACGTCACCTCCTCAGGGACATTTCTTTGGACACCCTACCCAAGTAGGTCTCTGCCATTTTCCTCTAGCACTATATATTTCCTACTCAGCACCTACTACAGTTGTCACCTACTTTGTGTTTCCTTGCGTATTGTCTGCCTGTCCACTAGAGTCTAGCAACCAGACAGTGAGCCCCTGGAAAGTGGGGACCCAGCTGGTCTCAGTTTTCCTGTTCCCAAGTATCTGGTGCATAGTGTGAGCTCAATGTGGACAGTGAATGTGCCCACGAGCCCAGGGCCTAGAGCAGGGGAGGGTAGCTGGTGACATGGCTTCTTCCTGCCCACCCCTGGCCAGGCGCTGGAGCGGCTGATCCACCCCCAGCTCTGTGAGCTGTGCATCGAGGCGCTGGAGCGGCACGTCGTCCAGGCTGTCAACACCAGCCCCGAGCGGGGCGGCGAGGAGGCCCTGCATGCCTTCCTGCTTGTGCATTCCAAGCTGCTGGCCTTCTACTCCAGGTGAGCCCACGGTCCCTCTGTGTGGAGGCTAAGAGGCCCCTGGCTCCCACCCTCCCCGCTTCTTACTCCCGCTACCTGAAAAGCACCACCTCCCATGCCAGGAAAGCCTCCCAGACCCGTCTCCTCCAGGAAGCCTTCCCAGATTCAGTTCTTCAACCCCTTTCAGCTCACTCATCTGTCTGGATTATTTCTTCCCGGAACTCTGTCTTTGAGCCTCAGTTTAGGAGAACTTCCTTTTATGCTATTATTGGTCCCTGGTGCTTTCCCATTGGTAAATTTTTTTCGTTTCTTTTTATAACCAAGCAAGTTTTCTCTTAAAAATTGATAAATAATAAATTTTATTCATACCTTACCTGTCTCCAGACAGGATTAAGTCCGCTGGCACCTTTGCAAGCTCCTGGAGGGCAGGGGCTGGTCTCCCCTAACCTGCCTGCCCTGTCTGCCGCCGCCTGCTGGCCACGTGCTGACAGGCTGCCGTGCCCCTGTCTCTGCAGCCACAGCGCCAGCTCCCTGCGCCCGGCCGACCTGCTCGCCCTCATCCTCCTGGTGCAGGACCTCTACCCCAGCGAGAGCACGGCGGAGGATGATGACGACGACGCTCAGGTCTGGGGAGGCTCCCCGGGCAGTGAGGGCTCAGGAAACCTACCTGAGGAGTGGTGGGCGGGCTCCCCTGGTGACGCTGTGTTTTCTAAGTCATAATTCTTTCTGGGGGTGTGGTCGGGCGTGATTTTTTTCCTGTTGCTTTCAAATGTAAGAGGAATTCTGGAATGCTCATGGTCTAGCGGGTTAAAAGTACAGATTGTTGGGGTCAGGGTTTGCTGGTTTGAAATCTGGTTTTACCACTTAGCCATGTGAGCTGGGCACGCACCTGCCCTGTGAGCCTCACTGGGTAACAGTGGCCTGTGCCTCTCGGTATCACTGGAAGGGTAGAGTCTGGGTCATAGCAGACACTCAGTGTTGGCCACCACCATCGTTGTCACCCTGTCATCAGTGGTCGTGGTGGTTTGGATATCCATGTGTTGGGATTTCTGGAATTGCAGTTTCTCTAGAGAAAGAACAGACCAGCTAGAATTGAAGCATCCCGAGAGAGTCTGAGGACTTGGTACCCAGGCTGCACATGGAGCAGGGTGGAGGGGTGCAGGGCTTCTCCGTGCAGTGCTGTGAGGCGGAGGGCAGCTGGGCAGGGGAGCCGGGACAGACAGGCCTGGCCAGCCTCTCCCCTGCCCTCTCGCAGCCTTCCCCACAGAGGCCTTGGAGCAGCCAGAACATCCCGGTGCAGCAGGCCCGGGGCCCTCACTCCGCAGGCCCGTCCAGGGGGAGTTCTGCTGAGACGGTGCGTGCTGTGCTCTGCCTGGAAGAGGGGGAATCTGCCTCCGCCTGTGGCCCGCTCAGGCCAGCTGGCAGGGCCTCAGCCTGAGCGCTCTTGTCCCTCCCAGCAGGCAGACAGCTTCTCCCTGCCCGAGGAGTACTTCACACCAGCCCCTTCCCCTGGCGATCGGAGCTCAGGTGAGGCCTGGGGGGAAGAGGAGGAGGAGGCTAGAGGCAGAGGTGGCCCTGGGGAATCCGTCTCCAGATCCAGTGGGTCCCCAGGATCAGTGGGTCCCATATTCCTAGAGCACAGGATTCTGTCTGCAGCTTCTCTCCTTCTGTCTTCCTGCTGGCTCCAGCTCGAATTCTAGGACTGTTAAGACCACTCAAATGATCCCTAAAGCTTTTATGACAAGTTGGTTTCATTTAAAAATTCTTCTCTATGTGTATTCTCGGCCTCATCTTTCTTTTTTGTAGTTAATAATTAAGTAATAATCATTTGATATCAAGTACCTCTTAAAATACAAATATTCAGTCTTTATACCATACATGTGTTTCCAAAGAATGTGGCTAAACAATAAAAATAGACTATAAATATTCAAAAAGTTATTAACAAAAAAATAGGCAGTCTTGCTTAGAGCAGTAGATCAGCCCAAATCCACACTGTGTAGTCACCGTGAATGAGCGCCACGCCACGTTCATCACGTTTATCTCTGAAATTCTTAGGAGAAAAGGAAGGGTCTAGTCACAGGGGTGGAGAAACTACAGCCTTGGGGCCACATGTGGCCTTCTGGATCCTTGAGTACAGCCTTTTGACTGCATCCAAATTTTACAAAACAGATCCTGTTAATAAAATGATTTGTATGGATTCATTTGAGGGGCTGCACTTGGGGATAGGGAGGGCCACATGTGTCCCCAAGGCTGCAGGTTCCCCATCATCTGATGGAAGAAAGAAGGCCAGGGGTCAGGAGGAGAGACTTCTTGGGGACTGAGTTTGGAAAGGCATGTGCTGTGCGGCCCCCTTAGACAAGTGGCTCTCACGCCAGCTGCACACTGCGGTCGCTGGGCAGCGCCAGCCGGCCAGGCCAAGTGTGAATACCAGCAGATGTCCCCAGGTGAGTCCACTGTGCTTCAGCGAGAACCACTGCCACATACAGATTTAGGTCAAAGCTGTGCTTCTCACTTCTGGCCACGTATTGGACTCAACTGAGCATCTTTAAAACCTGCTAAGCTGGGCCTGTACCCAGAGATTCTGACTTAATTGGTCTGAGCCTGGCTTCGGGATTTTTAAAGGTCCCCAAGTGATTTTCATGTGTAGCCAAATATGAAAACCTCTGGGTTAGATGTTCTTAACTTAGGTCCTTGGGCTGGCTGGGAGCCTGGTGCCCCTGAGAGTGTGTGCCAGCCCGCACGTGTTCGTACGTTTCTCTGGGATGAGGTTCATAGCGATCTTGAGACTCTGAGCCATCCATAAGCCGAGGCACACTAGGAAGCACCACTGTGGCTGATCTCCAACGTTCCTCTTCCCAACTCCCTCCCCTCACTCATCGGGATCCTCCTCCCAGCCGCTTTCCCTCCCTGGTGGTTTTTTATGCCTCAGAACTATACATAATGCTTTCCACCATGCACAGAACTCACAGCTTACAAAGGGCTTCATTTGCTCTCATCCATTTGCAGATCAGGTGTTTGAACCGTAGGAACACACTATAAGTGAGGGTTATTTGCAATGAAATACAAGAGGTAACAGTATTACTACAAGCATGTAGCATTTCAGGTGTGTAGTGGGCTCAGTAGGTTTGTGAGCTACATACACTAGGAAGGAACTCTAGTTCAATTCCCAGCACGTAGTAGGAGCTCAGTAAAAGACTGCTGATTGAAGGAATGAATGAGGAAATGTGGACTGGGTGCGCCTGACTCCTCGGGAGGGGGGAGCCTGAAGGAACAGAGACGGCAGGAACAAGGGGGGATTTGGGGGCCAAGGGAGGGCTGCTGAGGAAATGCCCTCCCACCCCACCCCAACGGTTACCAAATCTGCCCTCTCACCCCACCCCAACGGTTACCAAATCTGCCCTCACGAGCTCTGGGGAACCTTCCCTCCCCAGGCCCAGGCCACCTTAGCCCAGGGACTGCAGAGTTTGCCTTGTACCTGCCACCTTGGCGTGGGGGGTGAGAAGGGGGTGCTGCTCCAGCCACACCATAGTGCCTCTGCCCACCTGGCCCTGCTGATGGGACAGGGCCACATGGGCACCACCCCCATGCTGTCAGGCCGTTGTTTGCATTCCGTTGTTCCTTCATGACCTGTGGCCCGCAGGTAGCACCATCTGGCTGGAGGGGGGCACCCCGCCCACTGACACACCTCAGGTGAGTTTCTCCTGGCTCTGCTTGGGCACAGCGGATGGGAGGGTTTCGCCCCCTGGGTGCTTCTGCGCCAGCCTTGCCCTGCGCACCTCAGGGCTGTCAGTGCAGGGCCTGTCCCTGTGCCACGGCTCCGCCCAGGGTGGGTGATGCGAGGGGGACCCTGCCCTCCCCCTCCCCCAGGCGCTGGGCCTCAGCTTCTGAAAGCCTCCACCCTCCCCACTGTTCTTAGGAGTGAAAGTCCAAGGCAATTTTTGATGTTTTTTTAAAAATAAGAATGTAAACATTTATCGTAGAAAAATTGGGAAATACAAAAGTAAAATATGGAAAGGGGTATAAAATTTACTCTCCTATCCTCAAAATGGGATTAACACCTTTGGGTGTTTCGCTCTAGACTTTTTTCCTAGGATTCTATACGTGTGCACATACACATACTCTGCGTATCTGTGCATGTTTATGTATTTTTCCCTTTATCAAATTTGAATCCTAATGTGCTTCCATTGTCCTTTTTTATTTAAGCATTTTCCTGTTTCCTAAGCACTCTTCAACAGTATGGTTTGTAATGATTGTTCAAGAGTCTATCTCAAGGCCAGGCACAGTGGCTCACGCCTGTAATCCTAGCTCTCTGGGAGGCTGAGGCGGGCAGATCACTCAAGGTCAGGAGTTCGAGACCAGCCTGAGCAAGAGCGAGACCCTGTCTCTACTAAAAATAGAAAGAAATTAATTGGCCAACTGAAAATATATAGAAAAAATTAGCTGGGCATGGTGGCACATGCCTGTAGTCCCAGATACTCGGGAGGCTGAGGCAGGAGGATCGCTTGAGCCCAGGAGTTTGAGGTTGCTGTGAGCTAGGCTGACGCCACAGCACTCTAGCCTGGGTAACAGAGAGAGACTCTGTCTCAAAAAAAAAAAAAAAAAGTCCATCTCATGCTTGTTATTTATTTAGCAAATCTCAGAACAGCCCGTATGTTGCTGTTACAGATAACACAGAAGTGACAGCCTTATACAGAAATTTTTACAGAATCTCTCATGATTTCGTTAATTCTCTAATTTTTCCCACCAAAGGCTTTCGTACTGAGATCCCTCCCAGAGGCTGGAGTCTTGCTCATTTAGTCATTTTATACCTCCGTTTCCCCAATGTGGGTGGGTGGCTGTCTGGATGTTCTGAGGGTGGCAGGGAGGACAGACACATTCGGCTTTAATACCTTGGTCCAGCTGAAGGCGAGGGGAGGCAGCCTCTTCCCCGTTCCACCCGCATGTGTCCTTCCTGCCCTCTCTGTCCCCTCTTTGCCACCACCCAGCTCCTGGGCCCTCCCCACTGCCCTGTTGGCCTCCAGGCCTGACGCTGGGCAGAGAGGCCCAGGAAAGCTGAGAGAGAGACAGCAGAACCGGAGCTGCCAGGGCAGCTCCAGCAGAGTGGGAAATTCTTAGGAACTGGAATTTCTCAGAGCTCAAAGTTTTTATTCTTCCTGGTCCACAGGTAGGGTACAGTGGGTGCATCTGACCCAGGGAGGAGCCCGGATGGTTCTGCCCTCTGCCCACCTCCCACCGCAGCTCTCCTTCCTCCACAGATAGCCGAGGACACCCTCCAAGCGCTGGTTCCCACGGCCTCTTCGCCTCCCAGCCCCAGACGGATCTTCCTGGATGCCAGCATGAAGGAGAGCTACTGCCCCCTGGTGCCGCACACCATGTACTGCCTGCCCCTGTGGCCAGGCATCACCATGGTGCTCCTGACCCGGGTACGAGAACCCCACACCCTGCCCTGGTGCACTCCACTGAGGCAGCTCCGGGGGCCCCACTCACTGCCCTCTGCCTTTCTTTCCCTCAGAGCCCCAGCACACCCCTGGCGCTGGCCTTGTACCAGCTGCTGGATGGGTTCTCCCTGCTGGAGAAGAAGCTGAAGGAGGGCCCAGAGGCCGGGGGTGCCCTGCGGTCCCAGCCCCTCATGGGAGACCTGCGCCAGAGGATGGACAAGTTTGTCAAGAATCGTGGGGGACAGGAGATTCAGGTGAGACCCAGAGCTTGGTCTATCCGACCTGGGATGGGGAGAGGGGACGGACAGCAGAGCGTCAGTCCACAGCAGGTGGGGGGCCGGCAGTCTGGGTCCTGTGCCTGCCCCGCCACAGCTCTATGACCCTGGTGGTCCTCAGTATGAAATGGTGGCAGAAACCCAGCTGCTGTTTAAGTTTCAGCACCTGTTCATGTGTTTGACAGAACATGAATTATTATTCCCATTTGTTAGATGGGGAAACTGAGGCTTTGATAAGTCATACCTTGGCTTGTAAATGGTAGAGCCAGAGCCTGGTTCAGCGAATTGGTGCAGGCCAGTGATAGGCCCATCTCAGGGCAAACCCCCTGCAGTGTGGCCAGGACGCCTGGGCACTGAGGGCAACACAGAAAAGCTCAGGACACAGCCCCTGCCCGCCCTTTGAAAGTTGAGACCAAGAGACATGGGGCAGTGTGCAAGCCATAGAGACAGGCCATGGCAGCATGTCCTGACACAGTCCACACGGGGCCTGGATGGAGCTTCAGAGGGAGGCGGCAGCCGCTGGGCTGAGGCAGCTGGGGCTGCTCCTACAGCGGGTGGTGCCTGGGTCTGTCTGAGGAGCTGGGACTCACTGCGGCAGGAGCCGTGTTGCCTGAAGGTAGCAAGACTGGAGGAGGCAGAGCAAGTGAGGGAGGCCCCAGACCACTCCTCTATGTTCAGTCCCAAGGCAGCCCGGCATTCACAGGCCCCAAGCTTTCCTGTTAGAACGCCGAGAGCGTGTCCTGTACAGAGAGCTGCCCGTGCGCCCCAGGCCCCTGCAGGAGCTGTCCTCCACGCAGCTCGGCCCCTGCCCTGTGGGAGCACGGTCGGGTAGCAGACCTGCCGCCCGTCTTCCTTACAGAGTGCCTGGCTGGAGTTTAAGACCAAGGCCTTCTCCAAAAGTGAGCCGGGATCCTCCCGGGAGTAAGTGCTGGGCCCCGAGGACAGGGACGAGGGGGTTCCCCTAGCTCTGTCTGTCTGTCTATCCTGGGTACAGGAATGGGGCGGCCCACATGGGGCAAGGGGCTCCCCTGGGTCCCTCTGCTGTGACGGGCTCATCTCCTGGCACCCAGGCTGCTCCAGGCGTGTGGGAAGGTGAAGCGGCAGCTCTGCGCCATCTACCGTCTGAGCTTCCTGACCGCAGCCCCTGGCCGGGGAGGCCCGCACCTGCCCCAGCACCTGCAGGACCAAGCCCAGAAGCTCATGCGGTGAGTGCCGTGTGGCCCCCTCGATCCCAGGAGCGGGGACGTGGGGCACACGCCTCCCAGCAGCCTGTGCGTCCCTGCTTCCCCCTGCAGGGAGAAGCTGCTGGACTGGAAGGACTTCCTGTTGGTGAAGAGTAGGAGGAACATCACCATGGTGTCATATCCTGGCGCCTGCCCAAGCCAGCCCTGCAAGCCTCTCGGGCCCATTGTGCCCTCCCCTGCCGGCTGGACGGACCGCCGGCCCTGGGGGGAGGATGATATTCCACCACCTCAGCCATTTTTCTCTCAAGCAAAGTAATAGGAGTTAGTGTCCATGTGCCTTGTCTATAGGAACACTCCAACCTGAAGGTGCAAAAATCCCTGCTGTCCTAAAGTTAATTCATAAAAGCCTTAAAGACCCTTTATGTCAGTGTTTCCCAGCTGGCAGAGTGGCCGTGGGGACAGGCTGGAGTTCCTTCCTGTGGCCTGGCTGGTTCGAGAGGGCCGCGTCCTCCTTAGATCATCACAGTGCATGGTGGTGTAGAAAGGCTCTGAGAAGGCCTGCAGCAAATGTTTATCCCTGTTTAAAAAATGACGTCTAAAACATTTTTCACCCTTTAATTATGAACACTAGTTTTATTCAATACTGATTTTCCATGGGACTTTATATACAGAGGTTTTTCCTATATTAAAATACCTGAAATATCAGGCCTCCCTTCCTAGAAACTTTGGTCTTTAGCAAGCAGGTGAAAGGCACGCCAGGGGGCCTCTTTAGCCACCAGCCCCTGCACTTCCCTGGGTGTCTGTCTGCCTCGAATGGAAGTCTTCCAGCCTCCCACGATGAACATAGAGATTGACAGGATCACGGTGCGGTGGGTAGGCTGGCGGTCAGCTAGGCTCACCCAGCAGCAATGGGCTCTGCCCACACTCCAGCCTCACAGTGTGTCTGACTTAAATTCTCCCCTCATGGAAGTGATAAACTGTGAGCATACTGTGTTCCTGTAGGATCCAGAACTGCCTGTGTTAAATGTGCAAGTGTCAAGGATCTTAGAACGTCCCAAGGCTGGGGAGTTGGGAGGTGGGGATCCCGAGGGCTTGGCTAGGGGGAAGGGCAGGCCCGGCCCTCCCCGCACCATTGCTGGGCAGAGCTGGACGCCGAGACGAGGGCAGAGGAGCACCCTCCCTGGTTCCTGGCTTTATACGCACCTTAACTCAGACCGTCACCTACCTGGAAGACTTCCCAGGCTTGGTGCACTTCATCTACGTGGACCGCACGACCGGGCAGATGGTGGCTCCTTCCCTCAGCAGCAGTGAAAAGACTTCATCGGAGTTGGGCAGGGGGCCCCTGGCTGCCTTCGTCAAAACCAAGGTAACTTGGCCTGGGCACTCTTCAGTGCCTGTTGGATGGGGCGCTGAGGCCTGAACCCTGCCCAGGAAGACAAGCTCCTCTGTCCCCTGGGCTCCCGTGAGTCTCTGATGGCCCCTGCCGTAACCCTTCCTGGACTCTGTCAGCGTCTGTGCGCCAGACACGCTGCAGGCGCCTCGGGAACAGCAGCTTGTCTTGTTGACCTCAGGGACCTGGGCCCGGGCCAGGTGGGCCTCGGTGATGTTGGGCCACCTCTCCTGCTGTGTTCCCATGTGCTTGGGCTCAGCAGAGCGCTCTGGGCAGCAGGGCAGAGGAGGAAATGGCCTGTGCTGGCATAGATAAATGTTCAACAGGTGTTCGCCGAGTTAACTGAAATGGAAAGAACTGCAAGGTAAATCAACTGGGCATCAGAATTCAAAACTAGAGGTTTTCTGCTAAGGAAACATTCTCAGGAAGTTCTTTTATTCCCTTGACTTAACTGATTCTTGATAACAAGCTTGTATTTTTGGTGGGGAAGAGGAGGCCTCTACTACTGTCTAAAAAACTATATATACATATGGGGATGTTGGTCCAAATAAAGTATATCTTAATGGTTAAAACAAGATGGGTGCTGGAGACGTGTGCTGGAAGCCCAGCCTCACCTCCTGCTGCTGTGTGGTCTTGGGCATCACTTCCTCAAAGCTTCAGTTTCCTCATCTGTAAAAGGAGATAATGAAACTATGTACATCACAGAACCTTTGCAAAGATCACATGATGCATGTGAGATATTTAGTGCAATATGTGGCACAGAATACAGATCCTACAATTCATTGAGCATTTACTGGTCCCATTATCATCACCGTCTCCATCCCTGTTTGCAGAGGTAGTTGGGGTTCTCTTGCTGTGTTTCTTTTCGCTGTTTTTCTGTGCGGTTTGTTGTAGTTGAGGTCACTCTGTGTATGCAATTCTGTTTACCATATTTTCACTTCTCATTATATCAGATGCACTTCCTCGTGCCATTAATTCTTTATAAACATGATTTTTAGCAGCTCCATCATGTGAATATAGCATAATTTACTTAACCATTTCCCCAGTGTTTGAACATGAGATTGCTTCCCGGCTGTTGCTGCTATAAATAATTCTGCAGTACACACCTTTTACGCATACTTCTGTGTTCTCTTCTCTGATTATTTCCTCAATATGGATTCCCAGAAATGGAATTACTAAGTCAGATGGGAGGAATGTTTTAAGGTTATTGATGAATGTTGTCAAATTGCTTTCCAATCTATGTATTTGTTTGCAGATTCAGGTAGATAATACATAGTGATCAGGTTTGGAGTGGATCGCGTATCCCTTCCACTGAGGCTTTTGGTGAGAGCGCTTACCAGGCCTGTTCCCAGCCCTAGGAGATGGGGGGAGCCAGCTGCCCCTGCTGCCTTCCCTTGGGTAGCGTGTAGTGTTGGTGACAGTCTTTGCATTAGGCAGGAGAACATCCCTGAGGAGAGCTCAGGCATGTGGTGTCTCAGGTCCTGTGTTTCCATCCAACCTTGGTGAGCCCCAGTTGGGACGTCACCCCAGAACATAGGCGGTGCCTGGCTCAGGGTGCTCTACAGTGGGGCACGCTTCCCTGGCACCTTCCTGGCTGTGCCATCAGTTCCCAGCCCTGGAGGGGACTGGGTGAGTGAGTGAACCTAGACAGAGGAGGGGTTTCCGGGGCCACACCTTGATCTCCTACTGTGTTAATTAACAGTGTCCTTGGCTGTTTTCTGGACGGAATGATCAGTTTACTAACTTATGGCTTATGTGTATAGTAAAGTTATACAAAGTGTTTTACGTGTATTTTATCCCCACCATGACAGGAGCGATAGTCCATGCATCCAATAATGATTCATTACTAAGCCTCCTGCTCCGAGCCAAGGCAGAGCCCTGGCGATAAGAAGGGACTCTAGCTGTCCTGGAGCCGCTTGGCCAGCTCTCTGCGTACTTCCAGAGGCGGGAGTGGCGCTCAGGCCATCTGTCTTCTCCTCTCTCTCCCCAGGTCTGGTCTCTGATCCGCCTGGCGCGCAGATACCTGCAGAAGGGCTACACCACGCTGCTGTTCCAGGAGGGGGATTTCTACTGCTCCTACTTCCTGTGGTTCGAGAATGACACGGTGGGTGTGGCCTGGTCCCTGGGGCAGGGTGACCTGGAAACAGTTTCCATCCCTGTAACTCTTGGATTCCTTTTTTCTGAATTGTGTTCAGTCTGTCTCTCTCTCCTCTTGCCCATGGGATTAATAGACTGGCAGGTAAGCGCTGCAGGTTGGGACCCAGAACTCAGAGGTCACATTTTCCCAGGGGTATTTGTCTTTGCTCTGTGATCCCTCCATCTGGCTGTCGGACAAGCTCACGCTATTTTCGTGTAGAGTCCAGGTGCACACAAGAGCAGATGGGCGCGTGCCCCACTGCGAGAAAGGCTGCCCAGGTCGCATGCTTCAGCAGTAGGGCCTCAATGTCGTCACAGTCACATACAAAGCGTGGCACACTGTCATTCCCATTGTACAGACCACGGGGCGCAGCTGCCCAAGGTGACGCTGACGGTGTGGCTGGGCTGTCTGCCTCCAGGCCTCTTCTTCCTTCTCTAGACCTCGCTGTGGCTACAGTTTAAGCACAGGTGACGGGGATTTACTGTGTGTGGCTGGTCACCTGTCTCTCCCTCCCTCCCCCTCCTCTTCCTCTCTCTCTTCCCTCTCTTGCTTTCCTTCTGTTTGTATGTGTTTTCATCTCACTTGTCACCTTTATTCGTTATGCCAGCTCTCTAAGGAGTGTTCCCCCTGCCCCTCATGCCCCTGGTCTCCTGGACCCTGCCCTGCCTGCACCCTCTGTGCCCACTGACGGTGCCAGCCGCCCTTTCCACAGCACAGGCGAGTTACTGGGGCCTTTCTCTGCTGTTCTCTCCATCAGCCCTCTCAGCTCTATGCAGTTGGAGCAGGGATCTTTGACCCTGTTTTACAGATGGAGACGCTGATGCTCTGGAGATGACACACCGCTAGGGCCACGAGGTCTTGAGGAACAAAGCCAGAGCTGAGCTCAGCCCTCTTGACCTGCAGGCTCCCATCTTCCCTCTGTGCCCCCAGAAGTGCCCAAGACGTGTGCACGACACCCGATTGTGCCTGGCACACAGGACGGGCCCAGTGGACCGTAATTCCCGTTCCCACCACTCCTACCCTGGGAATCCTGTTTCTTTCAAAGCGGAGCCTTGGGCCTGTTGATCATGCTTTGCTCCTGGAGGCCACATGGGGCAC
Organism: Cheirogaleus medius; assembly: GCA_008086735.1. Taxonomy (NCBI): domain Eukaryota; kingdom Metazoa; phylum Chordata; class Mammalia; order Primates; family Cheirogaleidae; genus Cheirogaleus; species Cheirogaleus medius. The sequence continues at coordinate 18,446,240 of VBSM01003143.1, forward strand.
CCACGTCCCCCCAGCCTGCGCTCCTTGCTGGTGCTGGTGCACTTACTGGTGGTGGCGAGAGCTGCTACGTGCCAGGCCCTGCACTTGAGGCTTTGCATATGTTATCTTTAGTTCATAACGTGATCACTGTCATTCCCATTTCACCCTTGAGGAAATAGGGTAAAATTGATCCCTGCGTTTTCCCAAGCACCAAGCGCCGAGCAGAGCTAAGCTGGCCTTGAACCCGGTGTGTCTAATGCGAGCCATGTTCTAACCCCACACCCACTGCCTCCCTGTCCTCCCTCCCCAGGGGCACAAGCTCCAGATAATCGAGGTGCCTGTCCTCTCTGATGACTCGGTGCCCATCGGCATGCTGGGAGGAGACTACTACAGGTGACCTGGCTTGGGAGGCTGCCAGGCAGGGCCGTGCACCAGACGTGGGTGCTGAGGGGGTGCTCCTCCTTCAGGAACGCCCCACCCCGAGGAGCCAGAAACCCCACTTGGGAGCCCTTCCCCGGCGGCCCTGTGTCCAGTGGGGGAGGCGGCGAGTGCAGGACCCATTTGCATTCCCGCCACTTCCTGCTGGTGCAGTCTTGGCAGCATGGGCACGTGTCTGTGCTGGGCCCAGAGTGTCCCTGCTGGCGCCTCTTAGCTCGGGCACACAGTGGTCAGTGAGGAGGAGAAGGTGTCGAGGCCGGGTGGGGGGCCAGTGGTACGACCAAGGGGGTGGGCGTTTGCCTACGAGGGGCCAAGAGCGGCTCCGGCACTGGAACGGTGTCACGGCCTCCCTCTGAATCCCGCCCTGTGTTCCTTCCCAGGAAGCTCCTGCGCTGCTACAGCAAGAGCCGCCCGGCGGAGGCGGTCAGGTGCTACGAGCTGCTGGCCCTGCACCTGTCGGTCATCCCCACCGACCTGCTGGTGCAGCAGGCCAGCCAGCTGGCCCGGCGCCTCTGGGAAGCCTCCCGCATCCCGCTGCTCTAGGCCAGGGTGGTCTGCCGGGCACCCCGTCCCCACCCCCCTTGCCAGCGTTCCCATGGCAAGAGCCACCTCCTGAGGATGGAGCAGGGTCCTCAGGCAGCCCCAAGGCATCTTAAACTTCACCTAGCCCACCGTCCGTGTGGGGTTCCAAGCCCCCCCAGTCTTTTCCTCTGGAGGAAGAGGGAGGCCAAGGGTTCTTAGAGCCACAGTGGCCGTCAGCTTAGAGCTGGCAGTGGCTCCCGTGCCAGAGCCGCCTCTCCCTGGATCCTGGGGGACAGGGAGGAGGTTGCCAGGGCCCAAGGCTGTCTGAAGGCACCCCCTTTCTGCTGTTCTCTGAGTGGGGAAAGCTCGCTCAGCAAGCCATTTCCTACCAGGGTAAAAGATGCTTCTTTGGCTGGGTTTGAATTCCAGCTCTGCCACTTCCTCCCCGTGGCCCTGGGCAAGTTTGTCAGACTCTAAACCTCTCCCGACATTTAAAGTGCTGGCACCTCCCTCTCAGGGTGGGTATGAGGATTACCAAACACGGCAGGTGCTCAATAAATGTTGGTTATTGTTGTCATTCAAACCAGATGTGCTTGTGCTTCTGGGCCCTTGCTACATCCTGACACCATCACACATGCTGGTGTCTGCCCTGGGGCTGGAGTTCTTGAGCTCCGGGCCTGGCCCAGAGGTTTGGATTCACTTGGTCAGCATGTTTGCTTCCGAGGCAATCTGGTGCGCCCCGATTGAGAACCACTGTCCAAGGGGTGCAGCCCCCACTTCTAGCCAAGACATTTATACCCTGGAATGGACATAAGGACAAGAGACCCTCAGAACACTGGGACTGGGGAGCGTCTGCTCCTCTTGGGCCAAGAGGCCGGTGCTGGGCCAGAGAGAAGCAACGCAGCAGAAATAAGCACCCACCGTGGCGAAGGATCAGACACCCTCTTGACACACGTGCATGTGGGAGCTGCGCCTTCTGTGTTTTCAGGGGAAACTGAGCTGAAGTGATGCGAGGAAGACTTGTATTCCCCTTGCAGGGAACAGCTTAGGGGAGAACAGAGGTGCTGAGGGAGCTGGAATCATACCTGGGGCTCAAATCCTTAGAAGGCAGCAGTGAAATGTCCCCTGAGATGACTGGACTCTTTTCCTCATGAATATGATTTTATGGATGGAAATTAAGAAAAATATCAATTGTGGAGAACACAGAAGAGCACAAAGGAAAAAAATTAAACCTGTGGGCGCACCACTGTTTAAGACACCCACTTTTGTTACCTGATATTTTCCTTTAATTTTCAGCAGCTGTGTGTGATGTGTCTAGTTTAACCAGCCCCCCTGATTTCTCTATATCGTAAGTAACACTGGGTGAACATCCTGAATCGGATTTAGCAGAGAGATTCACGTGCGGCATAAACCTGGGGTGTGTAGAGGGACGCGTGAGTTGAGAGTAGAGGGGTCCCCAGAAAGCGCTTACTTGGGATCACCATTCCCACATATTCTCCCAGTTTTGAGATTCATTTCTAATAGCAGGTTTCTGTAACACTGATGTCAGAGCAGCGCAGAAACTCAACTCCCAGGGCGCTGCTCTCCTGCGAGGGGAAAGGTCTGCTTAGTAACGGGCGGAGAACAAAGGCGCTCCTAATTCAAGCCAGGCCGAAGGGAGAGTAAGAAAGCACTTTAGCTGAAGGTATTTACAGATGTGGTCTCTAATCCTTGAGGATTCTTGGGAAATGGGAAAGGTGCCAAAAGACAGAAGAGAAATGTCCAGGCCTGCAAAAGAGGCAAACCCCAAGAATTCCAGACAGTGAACTTGCCCCTAAGCCCTCGTGAGATTCTGCAGCCGCCTGTTAAGTGGATGTTTGTTCTAGGAGAGAACTGCAGGGCCAGGGCCCCAGCAACAGTGAGGCCCTGGTCTTGGTGATGCTAAATGGCTGCTCTGGAGGCCTGAGCCAGTGGCTCCTAGAGCCTCCTGCAGGTATAGAGCAGTCACCACCCTCCCAAGCCTGGAGGTCGTGGCATCAGAGCAGAGTCTCTCTTGTTAGGAGTCCCATCCCAGCATGTCCCAGACTCTGCATTCTTTAATGAGAAGTGAGGCACACAGGAAAGGAGAGGGACCTTTGAAACCCTGTTGTGGCTCCACCACCCACTCCCCACCCCGCCTCAGAGCCCTCATCTGTAAAATGGGGAGTCCTGTGCCCAGCACCGCACCTGCCTGGAGCACAGGAGCCCTAGTGAATTATCAGTTTGGTCTTTGCTCTCTGGTGTCCTGGAGGTGGCATCCGCCTCCCCTGACTTCCCAGCGCAGACTCACAGAGACTGCAGGGAGGAGCCTGGCCCAAGGCTAAGAATGAGCAGCTGGGCCATGGCTCCTCCTCTCTTCTCACTTTCTTCCCGCTCCTCCCCTGCCTGGGAGGGCACAAAAAGCTGATTGCAAGCAAATTCCTGGCCTAGCACGGCCTGCCTGGGGCAGAAATGGCTGCCAGTCGCCGAGGTCTCAGCAGGGCTGTGGGAGCTTCTCCCCACCCTGCTTGGAGACAAGCTCGCTGGGAAGCCAGGGGCGACCTGAAGCCCGAGTATGACGCAGTGGTGATAGGAGCAGGTAAAGTGGGCTGAGCCAGGGCTGAGGGGCGGGAAGGCAGCCTGGAGGGGCCCTTCCCTATGCCCCGCTGCTCTGTCTACTCTTGGTGAGAGCAGGGACTGTGAGGGGAGGCCCTCCATCTGGCAGGCAGGCGCCTGGAGTTCTGGGGCTGGCTCTGCTGTTGACTTGCTTTGTGGTCTGGGGCAAATGTTTGCCCTCTCTGGGCTTGGGTCTTCCCATCTAGAATGACAAAGGAGCACTAAGTGACCTAAGGGGGTTCCCCTTATCTCCTGCAGAATTACCTAGTTTCCACCATGTTCTCTGAAAGCCTGAGCCAGGGGACAACAGATAGGAGAAATCCAGCCACCCCACCTGCCCTGAGTTCTGGTCAACACCACCTCGCCACTGAGGTTACCCACCCCCAGAGGAAACCGCCGTCCTTTCATAAAGGGCAGGTAGGAAAAAATAGAACTGAGTCCCAGAGGTACCACTGTCTGTCCCAGAGTCCCCACTGCCTGTCTGCAGAGGATGCCAGCCCCCAACTACCTTGCACCTCTGGGACGCTTAGGGGGTCTGTGCAGTGATCCTGGGACACTTTGCTGACCCCCAGGCTCAGAGTGCCAAAGTCTACTGGGTGACCAGGAGAGGCCATGGGCCCAGGACCAGGTCGCCTGCCCTCCCAGCCGTTCATTCACACTCACAAAGGGTCCCAGATGCATCATTGCAGTGGGGTGTAGAGAGACAATGACAGGCCTGAAAGCAGGTGATACTCATCATACAACTTCAGAGTTGCATCCCTGTTTTGGCATTTCTTCATTTTTTATGTATTTAGGGCATTCTTGAGCTGCTGGCTGTTTAACAGTCGCCTTCCTAGGGGACAGTGTGTGATGTGTGTGCGTATTCACACGTGCACACACACATATATACATTTATTATACTGAAATAAAAGACGTAAGCGCACAATTTTACAAATACACAGTACTCTTCATTTAAATTCTGTGCAGCCAAGCGATTCTTACCAAATGCTTTCTTTGATTTTTGCCAAACTCAGTAGCTAACCTATGGTTGCAACTGACGAATGAGGGTACTTCCAAAAGGAATGGTGTTCGATATTTTCATTTACTTTGAAGAGTAGAACTTAAGTAACACAACAAAGATTTATGTTCCAACTTCACTCCTTTAATGACAGGAATGACTTTGCTCAGTCAGATAATATTTTTCTAATACTAGAAGAATATTTCCTCCATTTTTTGTGCTATATATTCACAATGCAACAGCTAAAGACACAAGTTTAATCTGCACTATTAGCATTTTCTATCACTTTCTTAAGCCTAATGATCAACAAAACAATGTATTAAGCCCTGAGGTGTAATGTTGGCTGGTTACTGTGGTGTAAATACTCCCACCATAGCCTTTCTTGTTACCAACATGAGGTCACTGAGTGTGATTTGGGGGAGACACACAGTAGCATGTCATCATATGGCATGTCCTCATCATATGGCATGTCCACCATCCAGATACAGACATAGAGGCAAATGACCGCAAGAGCACAGGTCATAGTCAATGTAGTAAAATAATTAGGAAGTGGTGAGTTTTGAGTATTTTTTACCCTTGTTTTTAATTAATTTATTCAATTATAAGTTCATATAATTTAACTTATAACAGTGGCTATTTGACGACCAGCTCACAAATTTGCTGGGCTAGTAGGAGCCTTCTCCAGCACCCCAGGACTGGGCTCAGGAAATGAAAGTGCCCCAGGCCTCTTAGCCTCAGAGAAGCCCCCACCTCCTTCCCTTGGTCACAGCTCACCCCTGCTGTCTCCTAGCAGGGAAGGTTGACTCCAGGTCACCAGCTGCCTTGGTGACTTGCCCACAGGTGTGAGTCTCAGTGTGTGAGCTTTTCCTTGACACGGTTTCTTTAATTGCTAAATATAACATAAAGTCTGGTTTAAAGGCATTTTGGGCCTGAGTGAAGAACAGAGCAGCCCAGTCCGAGATAAGGGTTATCTCTGAGTCCAGTACTGGCTGCCATTTGAAGATGACTCTGATTTAGTCGTTTGACTAAATGTGCATAAGAATGACAGAGGAGCTTGTTAAAAATGCAAACTCCTGGCCTCAGATCGGGTGGTGGAAATTTTTCTAATACTATTTATTTAATATTTAATATTTTTCTAATACTAGAAGAATATTTCCTCCATTTTTGTGCTATGTATTTACAATGCAACAGCTAAAGACACAAGTTTAATCTGCATTATTAGCATTTTCTATCACTTTCTTAAGCCTAATGATCAACAAAACAATGTATTAAGTAAGCCCTGAGGTGTAATGTTGGCTGATTGCTGTGGTGTAAATACTCCCACCATAGCCTTTCTTGTTACCAACACGAGGTCACACTCAGTGACCTCAGAGCCAACCAACACTGAGAGTGAATCCCCCACGGGCGGCTGCAGAGCCCCTGCTCAGAGCAGCTCCGTGATCGCTCACGCCTGCTGCCGAGGACACTGGCGGCGGCATGAGGACTGGCTGAGCCTGAGGCTTCAGACCCCTTCACGGGGACGCAGGCCTCACCAGAAGCCACAGGAGGGCACAGCCAGGACGTGGTGTGGGGATCCTGGGTTGTTGGATCCTCAACCTTTGTCATTCCAGGTCTGTTTGTGAATTCGTGGACTTACATGCCATGATTAAACTGGCC
>VBSM01003143.1:18456727-18472830 GCA_008086735.1 Cheirogaleus medius
CCTCTTGAAGGGTGAGCTTTGCCGGCCTCAGGCCCACGTGGGCCCACCCCGCCTGGCTTCGCACAGCTGCCGTGGGCTGTGAGCGCAGTTTCTGCCCGCGTGAACTTCGGAGCTTGCTTTCCCTTCTCCGCAGCTTGAGCAGGAAGTTCCACCAGGGACTGTCACCTCTTCTGGCTCCTGGGCTGTGTGGTGGGATCCTGGGAACGACATCTGGCCTTGTTCACCTCTCTCAGTCCACCAAGCTCTGGCCACAGGCTTGCCCCCGTCCCCTGCTGCACCCTTCCCCACTCACGCCTCTGTTATTAATATAAACTGCGCCACCACTTTCCTGAAGCTGACGTGGCTCCAGCCTGCTCGATGCCTCTGCCGCCTGCCACTGAAGAAGTGGCTCTTGGTGCCATCTGCAAAGCAGCTGCCGCATGCGGTAGCACCAACTTTGCTCTAAACTCAAAGTTTGAAGCGAATAAGATGTTCTGCCACTGTTCTCAGCTCTTTGGCTGCTCTAACTGGCTCACCTAAAGGAGCTCTTTGTGCTCTTGAGAGAGAGGGAACACCCTGGTACCAGGTCTGGATGAAATCTAGCCAAGGCCTGGGCTGGGCTGCTGGTCTTCAGTCTGAGCTAGGGAAACGGCAGGCCCTGCTAGTCCTAAGACCTGAACCAAGGTCTCTGATAAAACAAGAGTAGGCAGAGAAACCGGCCAAAACCAGCTGGGACCCAGATGGCCACGAAAAGTGACCTCAGGTTACCCTGACTGCTCATTATACCCTGCCTGTAATGTGTTAGCTTACGAAAAGAAACTCCCACCAGGGCGATGACAGTTCACAAATGCCATGGCAAGTCATGGAAGTTGCCCTGTATGGTTTAAAAGGGGGAGGGACCCTTGGTTCCTGGAACTCCCCTTTCCTAGAACTCTTATGAATAATCCTTCCTCAGCCTAACATAAAATTAAATAGAATGTATAAAATAAGACCCCAGAAACTCACAAAGTGCTACTCTCTGTTCATCTGAGAAATAGTTGCTGTCCTGTCTATGGGGTAGCCTCATTTTTTTCTTTTCTTACTTCAGTAAATTTGCTTTTGCCTTACTCTGTCGGCTCACTCTTGAATTCTTTCCTGTGCGAAGCCAAGAACCCACTTGGCCCTCAGGCCGGACCCCAGTTTTGGGGTCTACTTTCCTGCATCAAGTCCATGACAGACTATAGCAGAAGGCAATTTGCAAACGCACCAGTTATTCAGATATTGGGGAGTGAGGGTGGGGTTGACCCTTCTTTTGACAAACCTAACTTAGGAAGACCAAGAATCACAGAATAGACTATCACTAGATAATTCTCTGTATTAAAAAGAAAAGTTACCCACCCGAAAATGATATTTGCCATAGTGTTCCTTTCACTAGAAGCTCCCAAGTGAACTGACTACATGATTTAACCTTCGACTCAGGCCACATTAATGGGAGTATGGTGTCCAAATCGAGGGAGAAGCAGTCCTGCTGCGTGAGACACAGAACTAACCCCCCTGGAGAAGGAAGCACCTTGTTTTAACATGACATTTACAACCTGGAGGACAGCTAAGCTCTTTCCAAGAAAAGTTTCCAAAACAATAACGAAGAGCATCTATTTTACCAGCGTCACATCTTGGGTGACGAACTTCAGTTCTCTATCTCGATTGAGCCTCACCTGTGAGATGAGCTTCCACTTTATGATGAGGGAACTGAGATTCGGGGGGTTAGGTTCATACAGCTAGAAAATGACTAAGAATTCCAGCCGAGGTCTGATGACTCCTTGCTCTCGAGCTTGATGCGCTGCCTGGGACCTCTCGGTAGCGACATTGTTCAGACTCCCACACTGCCAGCCCTTTGCAGTTCGCTGGGGACGTGGTCACAGGCCTCTGGAACACAGCCGGCTGGTTCTGAGTCCCCGCATCTCCCTCCTCTGTGAGATGGGGGTGGTGATGGTGACCACGAGATTGACAGTTACCAGCGCAGAGCCTGGGGCACAGTACGGGCTCTGTCAGCTCTCATTCTTACTCCCACTTGGCTGTCGAGGAAAGCGAAGGCTCCCAGCCCAAGCCCCTGTCAGGGTTTGGAATCACTGCCAAAGGATGCCCGATGCCGTGGCGAGCATGCCCCTCCGGAATGTCTCCGGTTTGGGGCACCTCCAGTTATAATAGTTGGAAAAGCCTGGTTTTTTTAAATTTCCTTGTGCTTTTCTAAAACTTCTACTCAAAGAAATCATTTCTGTCCTCTGGGGCCGTACCTGTCTGCAACACAGCACTCATATATTCAGTCAACAGAATAACTTATTGCCTGCGCTGCTGTGAGCACAATAGACAATGCCCGGACCTCAGAGAGCTTACATTCTACTCGGGCAGGACTAGCAAAAACTAAGTATGTGATTAGCCATGTGGTGACACGCGCTTCGGAGAAAAATAACGCAGGGTGAGGGGACAGGCAGTGCTGGGGTGGCGAGGGGCGGCCTGGCTGCTGCGGCAGCGTCTGAGCAGGGACCCCAAAGCGGCGAGGAGCAGGCTGGGGGTCTGGGGAAAGAAGGCTCCAGACGGCGGGACAGTAGCGTATTTGTGGAGGCAGCACAGCCCCGTTGGCTTTATCTGTGCCGCCTTCGAAGAAGTAGATGTGCTCTTGGGAAGTTCTGTGCACTAACCAAATATTTGTAAATCAAATCATATTTTAAATGCATCGAGGGACCTTCCATTTAAAGTGACCCTGGAGTAAATGAGTCTGAAAAGTAAATAAAATTTTCTGATGTGAATAATTTATCTACTTTGTAAGTATGGATTTTCATATAACCATTGCTTTATTGTATCTTTCTAAAGTTTAATTATTTATTTCTGAAATAGGGTAGTTACAGACCAAGGCTGAGAGCCAGGGCTTTGGAGTCACAGAGATGTGGTTTTGAAACCCAGAGTCACCTCCTAATGTGAACCGGGGACAAATTATTTAGCTCCTCTGAGCCTCTGTTGTCCCATTCGTACAGTGAGGATAACAACACATCACGCATTGCATGATGACGTTTTGGTCAGAGATGGACCGCGCGCGTGCCGGTGGTCCCGTAAGATTATGGGGGGCAGAAAAGTTCCTGTTACCTAGTGATGTCGTAGTCATTGTAATGTCACTGCAACACATACTCCTGTGTTTGTGGTGTAGACAACACATACTCCTGTGATGCTGGTGTAGACAAGCCTACGGTGCCGCCAGCCATATAAAAGCATAGCACATACAGGTATGTACGGCGCATAGTACTCGATAATGACAATAACTGTGTATTTGCTATACTATACTTTTTGCTATTTTAGAGTGTACTTCTTCTACTCATTAAAAAAAAACCTAGCTGCAGAACAGCCTCAGGCAGGCCCTTCAGAGCTGTTCTGGAAGAAGGCACTGTTGTCGTAGGGCACGGCAGCTCCGCGCGTGTTACTGCCCCTGAAGACCTTCCGGTGGGGCCAGATGTGGAGGTGGAAGACAGTGGCGATGATGCTCCTGACCCTGCGTAGGCCTAAGCTAACGTGTGTGTTTGTATCTTAGTTTATAACAACAAAGTTTAAAAAGTAAAAAAAAAAAAATTTGAAAATAGCTCACAGAATACAGATATAAAGAGAAAATATTTTTGTGCAGCTGAACAGTGTGTTTGTGTTTTAAGCTAAATGTTAAATGTCTATAAAGTGAAAAAGTTACAATAAGCTAAGGTTAAATTATTACTGAAGAAAGAAAAGATTTTTGATAAACTTAGTGTAGACGAAGTGTTTACAAAGCCTAGAGCCGCGTACAGCAGTGTCCCACGGGCCACCACTCCCTCACTGCCTCCCAGAGCAGCCTCACGTCCTGCAAGCTCCACTCATGGCCAGTGCCCCGTACAGGTGTGCAAGTTATCTTTTACACCGTATTTTTATTGTACCTTTTCTGTGTTTAGATATGTTTAGATACACAAATACCTACTATCGTGTTACAGTTGCCTACAGTGTTCAGCACAGTCGCATGCTGGACAGGTCTGCAGCCTGGGAGCAATAGGCCACACCACGCAGCCTAGGTGTGTAGCAGGCCACGCCACCCAGGTTTGTGTATGTGCACTCCATGGTGTCCACATGACAGAATCACCTAATGGCACATTTCTCAGAACATGTCTCTGTCGTTAAGCAACATATGAGTGTACTTACAAAGTTGTGAGATAATCGCTGTAAACCCTATCACAGTCCCTGGCAGAGATGAGCATGACGTGGCGTGGTGTGGTATGACGTGGCGTGGTGTGGCATAGTGTATTGTGGTGTGGCTGGTCCACCCTAGGGTGCTGGGCAAGAGGCTTTTCATAAACTTATATCTTAAGGAAACAGGAAGCAGGACCACAAGTACCTAAATAGTCGTACCTAAATAGGTACGCAGGTACCTAAATAGTCGCACAAACACAATCAGAGAAGGTCGCGGGCAGAGACCACAGATCCCTTAACGTGTGGCCTGTGCTGTTGGTGTTCTGCAGAAACACGGGCTGAGGCTTCATCTTCGGAACCCCTACTCCTTCAGCCCCATACTGGAAGAGGGCGCAGGAAGCAAGGTGCCCAGGTCCCTTCTGCTGGGCACAGACATGGCGGAAAACCAGAAGCAGATCGCCCAGTTCTCGCAGAAGGATGCCCAGGTAGGGAAATCGACCAGAGACTGAGCTCCTTCTCCCTCGTAGCCTGGAGGTGGCGCTTCAGAGAAGATGGGCCTGGTTGGATTTCCTAGAAATCCTAGGGGCTTGGACAGGACACCCCACCTCCCTAGAGGGCTCCAGTGTGCGCTTGATCTTGGGCACTGAGAAGAGAAGGGGACGGAGGATGGTGACTAAGACCCGCGGACACAGGAGGGCCCCACGCCGTGTATGTTCAGATGGTCTCCGCATGCTGGATGTCAGAAGGGCACCCACTGGTGTGTCCTTATGCTGTGTGTGCTCATATCCCTCCTGCTCTCAGACACAATTCCAAGTGGTCATCCACATGCAAGCCAAGGAGGAGGATGGGGGACGAGCAGAGGCAATTTAGGATGGAAGGAACTGGATCAGGAACTTATGACACGAGACTGGCAGTCATGCCCATGCAGCTTGGCCGGGGCCCTGGGCCTGCGGGACTCTGGCCGTGGCCCTGCCCACTAGTGACCACACAGGCAGGAGGAAGGGCCCACTTCCCGTGGTGGAAAGCGAGGAGCCTGGTTTCCGGTGTTGTCTTTGCTTGTTGCCATATTAAGAGCCTGCTCTAGAGAAAGCTGTTTGACTTCATTTTCACCAAGACTTCTCAGATGTATTTCAGCACGGAACTCTTCTTTATGTGACATGTGTTAAAATGCCATGGATATGTCCATGGGTAGAGAGAGGCCAAAGTTAAACGTTCTGGGCTAGGAATCACGGCAGGGACCCAGTGGCACAGGCATCGTCCCTGCTCCTGTGCCTGTCCAGGGAAGAAGGGTGGGGTGTAGAAACCAGGCTGTGGTGGGACCTTGAGGAGTGAGAGGGGGCGGGCTTCTGTCCCACGTATGACGAGACGGCAGTGAGGCTTAAGGACCGCAAGAGAACAGTCGGCATGCAGGACGACAGGCAAAGAGGTCTGTTACAAGTAACATGTGAAAGTGTCAAAGGACAGAAAGAAGAAACTTCTAAGTGGTTTTATGGTGATCACAGAGGCCACACCTTAGAATACTTGCCGGTTTTCTGTGGTTGACAACATGGTGGCCAGCATTAGCCCCAGGTCCCTGTTGCCATCCCAAGTGTCTCTCCTGTTGCCCGGGATCTCTCTGGCCCCCCTGACACACACTTCCTGGTGATGCTGACACAGAGACCTAGACCTGGGGGACTCAGCAGAGCCAAGCTGAGCCACGAGGGCTGAGGCCTGCAGAACTGTCAAGGCTCAGCTGTGGGGTGCAGCGGACCATATGGAGGGCCCAGGGTGTGGGAAATGTCCTTGTGGGGTTCCGGATGGCGGGCCTGACTCAGAGCTCTGTTCCAGGCCTTTCCCAGATACGAGGAGTTCATGAATCGCTTGGCATCAGCCATTAACCCTCTGCTGGACGCAGCCCCCGTGGACCTGGCGGCCTTCCAGCGTGGCTCCCTGCTGCAGAGGGTCAGGTCACTCTCCACCCTCAAGCCCCTGCTACAGGCAGGTAAGTCCAAAGTGCAGGCCTCGGGGCATGAGTGACCTTCACGGAGGTGAGCCCATTTTCTCGATGCCTGGACATGAGCCTGAACCTCTAGGGCAGCCTGCCAACTGCGATCAATTAAGGGCAGTGCCCTAAAGATAGAGCCTGAGACAAGGGCTTATGTCCAAGTAGTTTATTTTGAAGGGTGATCCCAAGGCATAAAATCAGGGGAAAGGAGGAGTGAGAGTGGACAGAGGGAAAGTCAATGCCAGGATGTGGCATTGCCCTGGCCACCACTGTGGATGACAGGTGCCGGGCCCTGCATGCCCTCTGAGAAGCCTTATGAGATGCACTTGAAGAACATTCTCGGGAGAAGGAAAGGAAAATACTTATCCACTGGATTCTGTCCCCCCATTAACTCCCACTCATCTGTGCTACGCATCTGTGGGTGCCAAGTGGGGTCCCATGGGTGTCCTGCCATGGTGCCGGGGGAGCCCCGGGGAAGAAAACGAAGAGGTGCATTTTCCAGGACTGAAACGAGATGGTGTGGGATTGCTCTGTGTGACACTGATCAAAGCCTGCATGGAGCTCGTCACCATGGCCAGGGCTAGAATAAGACACAGGGGCCAAGAGAATTTGAAAAGCAGCCCCCATATGAGAAGGATGCTGGATTTGGGCTCAGCAAGGAAAAGTTCTATGATCAATTAGTAATGTCTGCCATGGGTATGAGAAGGGAAGTTTCACCAGGGTGCTATTATTTTCTACCTCGCCTCTAGGGTATACACACCAGTTTAGTTACTATTAATATATCCTAGAAAAATAACAAATCAGTTAACTATGGTAAAAAAAAAAAAAAAACCACAAAAACTCCAGTGACATATAAACATTTATTTCCCACGTGTCTGCGTGGTAGCTGGCTCCGCTGACCTGGGCGGGGGCAGCTCCAGGTACTCTCATCCTGCTCTCGGAAGCAGCTTGCTAGTCTGGGCAAGGACTTCTCACAGCAATGGCAGAAGCACAGAGGACAAGCCCTGATGTACAGGCCTGGTTCACGCCTGAGCTTGTGTCACATCTGCAAACAATCTGTTGGCCAAGCAAGTCCCACAGATGAGCCCAGAGTCAAGGAGCAGGCAGGTCGACCCAGCTATGGTGGGTAGGGGGCACTGCAAAGTTACATGGAAAGAGTGTGGAGCCAGTGGAGTCTATTACAAACACCAAAAGGAGACATTGCCTCTCAGATAAGCAGTCCAAGGAGCTTGGTGCAAAAACCATGCAATGAACATTTACTGAGCAACTACTATGTGCCAGACACCAAGCGAGGCACAGGGGCTACAATGGCTAGAGACTGTGATCCCTGCCCTCAAGGCCTTAATGCCTAGCTACTCTCTGAAACTGTTTGTATCAAGGTCAGGAGAATGGACTAGCCACGCTGGCTACCTCCCAGGGCATGGGCCGCACAGCGCTCCGAGTAAAGGAAAAGGTACAAGTTAAAAATTTTCCAAAAATGATGCTGGCAGCCAAAATGCATGAAGTGCCTATGTACTTGCAAATGTTTTACATATCTTGCTTAATTTAATCCTCACAGTAGCCCTTGGGGGTATAAACTATGACTCCCATTTTACAGATAAAGAAACAAGTTCAAAGATGTTAAAACTGTGCCCAAGGCCGTGCAGCTAGTGAGAGACACAGCCAGGACTCAAACCGGATGGGTCCCCTACTACACTGCCTCCCACCAGAAAGTCTCAGCCTCCTGCCATTGTTTATCCCCTGGGACCAGGTCAGAGTGTTTCCTTATTGCCCTCTCAATTTACGTTTGCGGATCTTCCCTTTCAGGCCGCATCCTGGGGGCCCAGCTCCCCCGGTATTACGAGGTCCTCACGGCTCCCATTGCCAAGGTGAGAGGCTCCCCCGCTTCCCCCTGACAAGGCCCCTCCCATCGAGGTCCCTGACCCTGTCTCCCTGCTGTTTTGCTGTCCAGGTGCTGGATCAGTGGTTTGAGTCAGAGCCTCTAAAAGCCACTCTAGCAACAGATGCTGTGATTGGAGCCATGGCAAGTCCCCGCACTCAGGGGAGCGGGTGAGTGAGGGGGTTCAGGCGGGGCACAGGCCTGCACAGAAGCAGGGCACATTGTCCAACAGGGGGGAGAACACTGAGCTCGCCCAGTGAGCCAGGTTCTAAGCCAAGTACTTCAAACATGATTAATTTAACCCTCAAGCAACATCTGAGAACTGTGGTTCAGAGAGGGGAAGTGTCTTGCCCAAAGTCACACAGCTATTAAGTGGAGAGCTGATTTACAGCCCCAGCTGTCAGACCCCCCCATTTCTTCCTTCTTGACTACTGCTTTCTATCACTTCGCTAGAAAAGCCTCTCCCCCATCTCCCATTGTGATATCTCGACATTAATGTCTTCTTTCCTCCCTGTCTTCCCTCCCCCAACCCCACCATCTCCCACAAAGGCCTGCAGTCCCTCCTCCCCCATGTCCCTGTCCCGGGGGCCCCAGGACACACACAGACACCCTTGTATGGACAGGGAGCTGCCTTTCCCTTTGCGGGTGGGGCATGTGTTTACAGTCCAGTCCGAGAGGTGGCAGTCAGACACAGTGAAGTCTGCAGCCGCAGACCGACTTAACCAGCCCTGTAGGAGCGGGCATGGAAGGGGGCGTGTGTGTGTGTGTGTGTGTGTGTGTGTGTGTTGGGATGGAGGACGCTGCCAAGTGTTGGGCCATTTCCAGTGCTCCAGAAGTTGCAGCTAGAAGCTGTCTACGTGGCTTTTCTCTCCAGGGATGAGAGCACCCTGGGAAAGGGTTTTCAACACGCAGCCCCGGGTTCCCCAGGGCCATGGAGAAGGGGGGTCAGCAGCAGTTGCTCTGCCTTGGCCAAGCCTGTGATCAACAGGCAACGTGGACCTTCCAGCTGGGGCCTCCTGTTCTTCTGTCCTTGGGTCTCAGGGAGGCTTAGCAACGGCTCAGTTTGTGAAATGTGCCTTTAAATCATTTGTTCTTTCATTAATTCTTTCAAGAAGTATTTTTGGAGCACTGGCCTATGCTAGGTACTGGGGACAATGTGCGAGGGGCTGGTAGTGAACGGAGCAGAAATCCTAACGGGGGACGCAGAGACAGCGAGTGATGACAGTGAAGTGGCTGAGCATTGTGACGGGAGGCACAGCAAGGGGACAGCCTGGGCCAGGGTGTGAAAAGGCCTCTGTGAGGAAGAGACGTTTGGTCTGAGACCCGAAGGCCGAGGAGTTAGCTAAACAAAAGACGATGGAGCAAGGGAGAGAACGGCAGGTGCAAACACTGGGGTTCAGGGAACATGGGACCCACCCGAGGAACCGCGAGGCCGGTTGGGGAGGAGAGTAGGGTGTGAGGTGTGCCCAGGGCCAGGCTGGCCAGCAGCCCTGGAGGCCACTTTAGGAGACAGACATTCCCCTGAGAGTGCGCCCAGCTGGTGAGGCTTTGGAAGGAGACGCAGAAGCGGCTGGAACAGGCTGGCTTTTGAGATGAGATCTGGTGGACTGGATGAGATCTGGCCTGGGATCTGGTGGACTGGATGAGATCTGGCCTGGGATCTGGTGGACTGAGGCCTGCAAGGGGAAATGGGAGATCAGGGAGAACACCACTGCCGCGGTGCGAGGACGGAGAGAGACCGCAGGCCCGGGTGTGTGCAGAGGGTCTGTGCACCGCACAGTGGGCGGTGTTGTTGGGTGTGGGTGGGCAGGGACTGGTAGGGCTCAAGGCTGACACCTGGTTTCCAATGGAAACTGAAGGAGCCTTTCACTAGGATAGGGAGGACTGCAGGAGAAACAGGCTGGGGACCAGGGACAAGCTGAGGGCTTTATGATGCCTCCCAGAACAGCACCCAAATGTGGGTAGCTGCATATAGGGGCTGGGGCTCAGGAGAGCCCTGGAGCGGCAGGTTTGGGTGTCGCTGCCATGTTATTGGTGATGGAGCTGGGCACACAGACGTTTGCCGGGGAGAGGGTGCAGCGTGAGAAGGCAGAGGGCTCTTGCAGGAGCTCAGGCTCACTGCAGGCCAATGGGAGAGGGACAGCTCAAGGTCAAGATGCAAAAGAATATTTGCACCTAGAACTCCAGGAGATTAACTCCCACCTGCAGGCCCTGACTCGGAGGTCTGTCCTCAGGTATGTGCTGCTGCATCACGTGATGGGGGGCCTGGAAGGGACGCGGGGGGCCTGGGGCTACGTCCAGGGAGGCATGGGTGCCCTCTCTGATGCCATCGCCAGCTCGGCCACCGCACGCGGAGCAAGTATCTTCACTGAAAAGGTGAACGGCCTCCCCATCCCACCCCAATTGTGGGCAAGGATCCCAGGATAGAATGTCTGGGATTTGGAAGGTCCCTTGTTTTACTGGTGAATGAGATGGGGCTCCGAACCCCGGCACTAAGGCTGCATGGCCTGTTAGTGGCTGAGCCATTGCCAGTGAGGTCCCAGTTCTTCTTTTTTTTATTTTTTTTTTATTTCAGCATATTATGGGGGTACAAATATTATGGTTACGTATATTGCCCATGCCCCTCCTCCCCCCTCGAGGCAGCGCCTCAAGCATGACCATCCCCCATACGTTGCACATCTTACTGGTCCCAGTTCTTCTGACCACCTCCCTAGAGTTCGCTGGTCACTAAACCACGTTTGGGCTGAGCCTTCGTGTTGGAGGGGTGGGTTAGGGCTTCGTGGAGAAGCTGCAGCGCCTGGTGGGGTGGATTTGGGATGCCGACGCTGCGAGTGCCTAGGAGCGGCACAGACAGTGGACACTCTACAAGCTCCAACCTGGATCCCCCTTCCTGGGGGGTCCTGGGACCTCTTTCTGGTGGGCTCCAGGCAGTGGCTAAGGTGCAGGTGAGCCACGAAGGCCGTGTGCGAGGAGTTGTGCTTCGAGACGGCACGGAGGTGAGGAGCAAAGTGGTGCTGTCCAACGCGTCGCCACAGGTCACCTTCCTGAAGCTGGTGCCACAGGTGAGGCGGGCGGTGCAGGTTAGATGTCACCAAGACAGGGGGTGGAAAACTGGAGCCTCAGGGTGTGAGATGCAGGTGCAAGTCTCTGTCCTTGGGGAAGCAGGCGGGAAACGGGCACGTGGAAAACAGGGAAGAAGCTGCACAGGTGAGGAGAAAGGGCCCGAGAGGTGTGGTGACCCTGGCGAGGGGCAGAGCCAGAGCTGGAACCCACGTCTGACTTTCCACCCAGAGTTATTTCCGCAACTTTCCTGCTGTCCTGATTGCTTCCCTCTATCAATTATCTAGTGTAATATTAATGACTATTAAATAACCAATGAACAAGCAACCAGAAAACTTGTGGGCATACAAGAAGTATTAGCACCCAGATCTGGAGAATTTGGTAGATCTTGGCTGATTTCAGCTGCTGTGGGCTTGCTCATGCCTGCGCGGTCAGCCGGGGGCAGCGAGTCAGCTCTGCTGATCTTGGCAGGACTCGCTCTTTAGCCGGCGGTGGCTGGTCCAGGATGGTTTCTGCTGGGACAATGGGAGTGACTCAACTCCACTGCATGAGTCTCTCATCTTCCGGCTCCGTCGTCCGGGCATGTTCTCAGGGTCTGTCTGGCAGAGGACAAAAGCAAGCGCCATCACGCAGGCATCGTATTGTTTGATCTCTTTGCATCATATTTCCTAGCATTGGCCAAAGCCAGTGTCATGGCTGAGCCCAGAGCCAGCGTGGGAGGGCACCACCAAGTTACATGGAGGAGGGTGTGCACACAGGGAGGGCGAGCGTTTGGGGCATTTTTTTTTTGCAATTGACTCTACCTTTCCTGTCCCCAAAATGTATGATAATGTGTATATGAGCACGGAGCTCCCAGCCATTCTTGGTGCTATTCTTAGGAACAAGGCACCACCTTTTCTAAGTGATTCCACTAATAAAATTGAACACACATCAGTGCGAAGCACCTTGTAAAGGCCATTCTGAGATAATCGGACTTCCAGGAGCACAGAGACAAGAAGCGAAAGGATGCGTGCAGACCCGGGCAGGGAGAGGTGTGAGCTATTCAGGCAGGACTGCTGCGGGGTGCGGGGGAAGAAGTGGTTGGCACTGAGCAGGAGGGGATCCAGGAAAGCTTCACAGAGGATGTGGTTTCGGCTGAGCTCTGAAGGATGAAGAGCATTTCAGGGAGCAGAGGTTAAGGGACCTGCGTGAGCAAAGAAACAAGGCAGCTTCCCTGGGGCCTTGGACATCTCAGGCCTTTCACGGGGCTTTCTCCTTCCAGGAGTGGCTTCCGGAGGAGTTTGTGGAAAGAATCTCTCAGCTGGACACCCGGTCTCCTGTCACCAAGATCAATGGTAAGAGGCGCACCAGATTGCAGGGCTGTCTCTTTTGACATATTTGAGTAAAGACTGTCCAGGTCTGGGAACAACCAGCCTACATCCTCGTCTCCCTTCCCTGCCTCCGCCTGTCCCCAGTTTGAAGGTGAAACACTTGCTCACGCTTTCCTGCTCCCAGTCCCCTGCTTGGGGGAACAGGTGCCAGCTGCAGAGGGAGGACCCTGGTGGCTGACACCTGACCCTCCCTTTGTGCCCCTCAGTGGCTGTAGACAGGCTGCCCGACTTCCTGGCAGCCCCCAATGCTCCCGGGGGGCAGCCGCTGCCGCATCACCAGTGCTCCATCCACCTGAACTGCGAGGACACCCTCCTCCTCCAGCAGGCCTTCGAAGACGCCATGGATGGCTTGCCTTCCCGCAGGTGGGCCTGGGCTTTGTGTCCCCTGATGTTCTTACACATGGGCCTGAGGTGGCGGGTGGCTGTCCTGTCCAGACACAGCAGGGAGCAGCCTCTTCCATCTGGTGTTAATCATCACAGTGGCTTAGGATCTGTCTGCATCCATATTTAAATTCTAAGTGCAGGAAGTGCAGCCCAGGCAAGAAATCTGAGGACCAGGGCGGGTGCAGGGTGAAGAGCAGGACATCGCAGGTTAGCGGAAGGGGCATAGCGCTGTAGGGGCGGCGCTGGCACTGGGGAGGAAGGGGAGGAAATGCTTCCTGGGGGAGAAAAAGAGGTTCTCTGACTCAGAGCCCTTCAGAGGGTACACACCCACCGAGGTCCCTGTCCCGTGTCTTCTCTTATTTCTGATAAGCTACTTTCATGCAAAACTCCTAAATGCATTTCCTACCCCCAGCCACAGTTGTCTCCATCCTTCTGGGAACAGTCAGGGACGCTATATGAGCAGGTGTCTTTCCATCCTGCCCATTGTCTGACAAACACAGCTGAAACCTATTCTGTGCCAGGCTGGGAACTGGGTGCAGGCTGGATAGCTGGGGCTGGGCAGGAAAGTGAAATCGACACACAGCTCATGACAAGACAGCACAGGAGTGTCCACAGCACACGGTGAAGAAGACGTGTGCCTGCAGAGAAGGGCAGGGGGCAAAGCACATTTATCCACTCATAATTATCGTGGGGCGGGCCCCTCCTCTGCCAGGCTTGGTTCAGGGACCTGGACACACAGCAGCCAGCAGGATCAGCAGGGCCTCTGCCTCGGATCACTGACCTTCTCTGGGGGGAGGCAGGACCACAAGCCGGCCCTGATGATGAGCACTGTGGAGAGGAGCACACAGGGAGGAGAGGGTCTGCCATTCCTTGCCAGACATCTGAAGGAAGGGAGACTGCAGATCTTGTGGGCATCTGGGGAAGAGCGTCTAGATGTAGGGAAGGTCAAGTGCAAAGGGCCTGGGGCAGGAGTGTGTTGCTGTGCTGGAGACCTGGGGCTGAGGCCAGATGGCTGGAGATAGAAAACCTGGAGTGCAGGGTCTGAGAAACAACTGCTAGATCCTGCGAGGTCTTGTCAACTGCTCTCGGCTCTTACTCCAGGGGAGTTTGTGCAGAGCCTGATTTCTACTTTAAAGAGACCACTCTGGCCACTGTGCGGAGAAGTGGGCAGGGCACCTGTTGATCAGGTGCCATTGCAGAATGCAAAGGAGAGAGACAAGTCCACCTGCCTGGTGGACTCCAAGTCAGAGAGGACATTGTGACTGAGGGACACAGGGTGAAGGGCCACTTCACACAGCCTTGGAGGATGCTCATACGGAGATCAGAGGGGAAGATGTGCTCCAGGTAGAAAAGGTGTGGCAGGCAAAGGCAATGGGGGCAGGAAGTGGGTCACAGCTCTGCGGGGTGTCAGGGCAGCCCCAGCGGCTGTTTCATTTGGCCTGCTCAGGAAAAGGCAATCGGGCAGCTTAAGCTTGGTTGAAATCTGGCCGCCCTAGTGCCCGCATCTCAGGCCACTGTGCGCATGGCATTTTCATTGTCCATCCGGACCCTGGGGACATTTGGTTTGGGCGCCCGGGTTGGATCACGGCTGTGGTGGAGGAAGGCAAGGGCAGGCCCTGCACCGGGGGCTGGGCATAGTGGGCTCCTCGGGCATGGTCAGGACGCCCTAGCGGCCACTTAGCCCTTGCAGTGAACAACCACAGTGGCCGTGCAGCAGCAATCGCCTGGTGTTGTCCTCTCGGGGCCTTCACTGCGTCCCCAGCCATTTCAGGGGCCCTTCCCTGGGGGCGCCGCTGCTCTTCAGACCTGACCCTCTCTCCTCCCTGCCGGGCCACAGGCCTATGATTGAGCTGTGCATCCCGTCTGCGCTGGACCCCACACTGGCGCCCCCGGGCTGCCACGTCGTCTCCCTCTTCACGCAGTACACGCCCTACACGCTGGCCGGGGGCAAGGTCTGGGACGAGCAGGAGAGAAACGCTTATGCAGACAAAGGTAAAGAGGGCCACACTGTTCTGTCCCCAGAGTGTCAGAGGGCCAGTGACCCGACTGGGCAGTCTCCTCCTGACCGCCCCCTCCAGGACTGACACCTGCAGGTGCTGTCCCACAGGGAGGGGAGGACCCCGGGCAACCTCACATCGGCATAGTGATTGTCAGAAGCTGGGCCAAGGAAGCCCAAAGACACAGTTCCTGCCCTCAAATTGCTCACAGTCCAGTGGGGGAGACTAACTGAGAAAGGTTTTAAAGGATGAATAGGAGTTGCCCAGGCAGCAAAGGACATTCCAAGCAAAAGAAACAGCTTGAGCAAAGCGATGGGGTGAAAAAATGCTTTGCATATTCAAGAGGTGACAGTAACACTGTGTTTAGGGTTAGGGTGAGGAGGTAGGAAAGAGTAGGGGACTGGCCTGGCCCACCCTTAGATTTGAGGGATGAATTATTTCTTTGCCTACGGACTGAATTTTTTGTTTTTTACCTATTGAGGTATAATTTGCATATGATAAAATAAACTCATAAGTATGTAACTTAATGAATGTTAGTAAATTCACCAAGTTGTACAACTATAATGCCTCCCCCTCTCCTGATACTCTCTCGTTTCTCTGCTGCGTGGCACCCAGTGTTCGATTGGATCGAGGCCTATGCCCCGGGCTTCAAGGCCTCTGTGGTGGGCAGAGACATCCTCACGCCGCCGGACTTGGAGAGAATCTTCGGGCTTCCCGGAGGGGTGAGTATGAGCCTGGGGGTCTCCCCATGTTCTTCTCCCTACACCCCCACTTCCTGACTGTGCCCTCTTGGCTTTATCTTGACCCTCCAAAGCCAGCTTTCATCAGGACGGGAGGACAGTGGCAGAGACCATGGCTGAGAGGGGACAGGGAGGCGGTCAGATCTAGGGAAGGGGGAGGAGCGGGGACACAGAGCCAGACGGCACCAGCCGAGAAAGTCGAGAAAGTCGCAGGGACTGAGGCCCTTCTGCCTCAGCGCTCACGTCCTCTCTCCCATCTGACTCTCTTCAGGGCGAGCCCCCTCCTTAAGGCAGTGTGCCCTAGGACTGCCTTCAATCTATCAAAAACTAGAGATGGGAGGCAGGGAGGCCCATTACAAGGCTGTGTAGAGTAGCCTCACCTGGCTACCGAGCACTCAGGGGGTCCTAGGCTGAGTGTAGGATGCACACAGCCTGCAAAGACGTAGTATGGAAAAACACATAAGATGTCTCATTAATAATTTTTATAGGCCGGGCGCGGTGGCTCACGCCTGTAATCCTAGCTCTCTGGGAGGC
>VBSM01003143.1:18472930-18515136 GCA_008086735.1 Cheirogaleus medius
CCCCCAGCCCCAGGGCATGTGCCTACTCTATCTCATCCCCTTTCCTGTCTGCATTTTAATAACCCAAGAAAGTACCCTGGAAGGAAAAGAACCTTCCTTGGAGAACAGGACGGGGAAGGAAACCCAGCCGGGGAAGCGAAGACGCAGCCCTCTTGTGTCAATGACAATGGCCCTGTGTCCACAGAACATATTCCACGGTGCCCTGTCCCTGGACCAGCTCTACTTCGCCCGCCCTGTGCCCCTGCACTCCGGCTACCGCTGCCCTCTCCCGGGCCTGTATCTCTGCGGCAGTGGGGCCCACCCTGGTGAGTGACTCCGCCCCCCGCTGGGCTCGCACCTGCCCCTCAGGGGGCTCGAGGGTGTGTCCCCGTTGGGCTATCTCTCCAATTCCAACCCCTTCCAATTTGGGGTTGTGAGAAACCCCTGTCCCTAACCCTATCCATATTTTAGACCGGGAAGCATCTTTCTTGTTCCTATTCTAAGCCTAACTGATCTCGCTGAGGCTACCGTTTATTTCATGTGGACACTTGCTCTGAGCTCCGTGGGCCCCAGCCTCCCAGAAAGGGTCTGTGCTTCTCCCCTCTGGGCCTTATTCTCAAATTTTAATTTCATGTGTTAAGCACCTGGCCATCCAGCACGCAGACTCTCAGACTTTGAGACTGTGAACTCTGGACCTGGACCCCCTTTGGAGCAGGAAGCCTGGAGGGGGCCCAGGATCGGCTATAACAGTCGTCCCAGGCGACTCCACTGCCCATGGCCCCAGCACGGCCCTCACGCAGCGCACCCTGCTGTCTGCGAGCTGCTTCTGCTGCTCCCTGGGGGTTTATGCAGAGCCTTGGTTCATAGGAGATTCCCTTCCAGGAGGAGGCGTCATGGGAGCCGCTGGACGAAATGCAGCCTATGTGGTCTTTAGGGACCTCAAGAGCATGTGCACCGAATGAACTCTGACCCAGGAAGAACTCACCTCTGAATTCTAAGTGCTCCACTGGGTCAGCTTCCCAGCAAGCTCAGCTCCGAAGGATATTACTTGAGGCAGTCAAGTCCTCAAGGCTCAAGCCATTATTTTAGAAGAAACCTAAAGTTACACTTAATACAAATTGATCTTGCACCCCATGCCTCCATGAATGAACTAGTTTGTTTTATTAAAAAAGATATTTCACACAGAGAGTTTGCTTGTACTTTTTTTGTGTGTGCATTAGTAGGACTGTGTAATAATAGGAGGGATAGACGCATTTGGGACACTCAGCATTCTCACCAGATCAGCTCAGACAGTCCATTTGACGGTGGAAGAGTCTGACCCAAGCATCCCCTTCTCCCTGGCTGGGGCTCCCACTCCCAGCGATTGGAGGACTGCCCCGGTGAGGCCCAGTCACCTGCTGCCACAGCCTTGGCAAGCTGGAAGAGTGGACCAATTCCCCAGTGACCCACAAGGTCACCCACAGGGGCTGTGGGCCTGAACAGTGCTTGGCACCTCAAGCCATCAAAGCCTCCAGTCAAGCAAACGGCGATCAAGGGTGACTGCAGAGTGGGTTCCACTGAGGCCATCTGGGAGCCGAGCATTCCTGATTCCAGAACATTCAGCCTCCGACTTCCCACGAGCTAAGCCTGTTGCATCACTAAAACCTTCAATATAAACCCATGTAATTCTAAGATGAGTTGGGTTGTTAGTCTGGGTCAGAAAGATTCATGCCAATGTCCCCTGGGAATACAGCTCTCCCAGGTGGCTTCTTCAGCGGCCAAGGCCACAGCCCCGAGCAGCCCCCTTGCAGACGAAGCAGAAGCTTCCCTGGGGAGGCTCCTTCCCTTTCCTGGGCAAATTTATACAGATTAAGGTGTGTTCACCTCATTATGTAATGTTGATGAGCCCAGACTTCTCATCTGTAAAAGAGCTGCTTCAAAGACCAACTGAGACAACAACAGATCATGTTTTAGTCCAGTGTCTGGCACATCACGAACATTCAGAACATGGTGGCGGTGTCACTGCAAACGTCATTGAAGATGTTATTGTCATTTTTGCATGCTTCAGAAGGCAGTCTTTTCACTGTTCTGTACCTTAACCGGGCACCAGAACTGAAGCCCCCCACTAGAGGCGCCATGACTAGCACAGTGCACAGCAGCGTTTGAGGCCACCGAGCTCTTTCCAAACTAGGGCCTCCGCCCTACTCAGCATTGGAACATCCGACCTCTTGAGCTTGTTGACAGTTTGGTTTTGGTCAGGATTGCCAGTTTTCTGGAAGGAAAGAAGGAAGGGAGAGAAAGAAGGAAGGAAGGCAGAAAAAGAGAGAGAAAGAGGAAAGGAGGAAGGGAAGGAGGGTGGGAGGAAGGGAGGGAGGGTGGGAGGGCGCTGAGGTCCAGGCTGACTAATACCTTTAATAAGATGCATCTTCATATTCTGCGAGGGCAGCTGCCTTGTCCCCATCACCCTTGGCCTCGGCAGCAGACCGTCCCTGAACCCCTAACACAGGAGACAGCAGCACACACCAATAGGGACTTGGGACATCCCTAGGGGCCTGGAGAAGATCACAACAGACCTGGTCTTTAAAAATAATAATAATTATTTTTTTGGTAAATAAAAGTCACAAATGCCTAATGCAGGAAATTTTAAAAATATAATAAGAAAGAAAAATAAAGCTCATACCTAATCTTTCCTGCAGAGATAATCGCAGTGACCGTTTTATGACATTTTCAGCTAGTCTTTCGCATAATCGAGATCATATTCTACATTCTGTGTGTGGGCTTTACATCTTTCTTTCATTTTACTTCATGTCATAAGCATTTTTCAGTGTCATAAAAATTTTTTGAAAACATTATTTTAATAGCTGCCTAATATTCTCTCGTGAGGATGGACCATAATTTATTATGGAGTGTTGGGTCCAGCTTGGGCCTGATTACTAATTAGCACAAGACAAGGCCCCCAAAAGCTACTGTTTTATCATCTCTGCTCCTACTCTAATGACTCCTATCACATCTGGGATGACAAGGACGCAGCTGCAGTCCCAGCAAACATTCCTTCTATTCCCTCTGAAGGAAGAGGAAGCCGAAAGAGGCCTGGGAGAGGGGGGAAAGAGCAGGTTTAGCACCGAGAGGAAGACTTTCCTACTGTTTGGTGATTTCCTAGCATGCCTCATGTCTCTGAAAGATGACATTTGGTTCAAACCAAGGGACAAGAGCAGGCTTGGCACTGTGGGGTGCCTCGGCACCTACATGACCCAGCACATGCCGGCCCGCCGAGCAAGGTGGGTTAGCCTTACCCAAAGTGATATGCAAATTGGCCATGAATCAGGCAAATGGGTCCCTTGCTGGCTCCAGTACGTAAAACTCTTACAAGGATAAATAAGTCAGGGACACACTGTTACCTGATTTACAGTCGCTGTTTCCCCAAAGCGGTAGGGAAACCTTCCTCCCAGGCACAGTCCTGTACAAACCCGAAGTGCACTGGAACCTCACCTGGTTAAGTCGTTACTAGCCAGCCTTCCTGCTCTCAGGGCCCCCGGGGGTGGTGACCAGAGTCTCACCGAGATGTGAGGTTTATGGCTCTGGGAGGAATTCAGCTGCCCAGGTTGGAGGATTGACAGATGTGCCGACTAGGCCAGCTGCAGGCCTGGGGAGCGTGTGCCTTCCAATGCATGTGCTGTTTGCAAAGCAGTTGACAACCACCGAGCTCTTCTGTGGGACCTTAGCATTACCCCTCAGTACAGGCTGGGATGCGGGGGGTACAGGAGGTCACTCTGCGGGGGCGTGGGACATGTGAAATTGGAACACAAAATGCAAAACAAGGAGAAGCACAAATGGATTGCAAACCTGAAAAGATATTTAACCTCACCAGGAATCAGTTAAATGCAATTAAAACCAAAAGATCATGTTTTACTTATAAAATTGAGAAAAAATATTTGTAATAGAAAATTACTAGTGTGGACAAAAAGAAAAGGACACTTATACACTGTTGACAGGGGCATAAATTTGTATTTGATAGTGGGACTCAAAAACCAACATCCATGTACCTTGGTGGGTTATTCCACATCTTGTCACTTAGCCGAAGAAAAATATCAGCACTATCCAGAATGATTTAGGGACAAGGATATTCATGCAGTATTATTTGCAATGGCAAAATACTGGAAACAGCCTAAATGTCCCAAAATAGAAAACTAGTTCAGTTAATCATGGTAACTGCATGTGATGGAATATTAAACAGCAATTTTAAAAACTACATTTTTGAAAGTACTCTTTTTGGATCACATGGAAAAAAGTAAGATCACTAATAAAAAGTAAGATACAGTAGGATCCCAATTTTGTTGATAAACAGGTAGATAGAGATATATCTGTTTCTCATATATATGTAATGTTTATATATTATACATCCTGATATCCATAAAGAGGGAGAGAGAGGAACAGACAGAGACAGAGAGAGAGACAGGTGGAGAAGAACAGAGGCAGAGAGACGAGTAGGAAAGAACAAAGTGTAGGCTGGTGGCAACAGCCTGACATCTTTCTGGCCACGTGGTGGCAGGTTGGAAAATGTTCTTACCACCTTCATTGAAACCATCTGAGCTTAGGAACAAGCCCAAAGTAAATGGATGGGGCTTTGGAATGTTGTTTAAAATGATGTGCTGGGCCTGGTCCAAATGGCTTATGAATGACTTGTGCATTGATCTATATTTATTGGTCATAAATCAGAGGGTTTCAGACACGGTCTGGGTCTTAGAGATCCTCAGTGGATGTGTGGGGTTCTCTGTCACCTTCAGTTCCCGTCACACCACAGCGAGGAAGGGTGGTGTATTTTCGGGGTTTCAGCAGTGCAGCAGATCTCCTGTGTTCTTGTAAGGAGGCTACAGAGGTGAGCCTGAACCTGGACTTTCTCAGGTATTATATGAAATCATATCAACGCTGTAATGCAGGTTGTCGGACCAGCAGCCCGGCAGCAGATTAGATATGTCTTTGAATAACAATAGAATTGGAAGATAAATTAAATGACACTGACCAAAGGACATTTGCTTGGTATGCAAAAAATTCAAAACAATGTGTCTCTTAAGAAAAAGTAATCAAATATAATAAAGAAGGTTGTCAACAATCTTCCTATGTCTTTCCTTTCCTATGTGAAAGACATAGGAGAGAGGCCCACACTTTCTCCACTGAACCAGTTGGCCGTCCTCCCAGTTGACCTTTCAGGACCTGCGGAGAAAGTGTAGGTCTGGCCCCAAAGGCTGTTGTGTGTAGGGGGATGAGGAGGCCTCCCTACCAAGGGGAGTGAAGATGGGGAGCTCACTCCCCATCACAGCTCACCAAAACGTGCACGCTGTAGGACCCAGCAAGTCCACTCCCAGGTATAGCCAGCAGAAATGCTTACCTGTGTGCACCAAAAGACACACTCTGGGCTGTTCCTAGCAGTGCCGTTTGTAATACTCCAAACCGGAAGCTCCACAAAGGCGCATCAGCAGCAGCATGGATAAGGGCATTGTGTACATTCGCTCCACTAGTCAGCAGTGAGAACGAACAACCTAGAACCACGGGCAACAATACTATGTTGAGTAGAAGAATGCAAACACAAAATAATACGTGCTGTAGGATTTCACTTATAATATGTGAAAAAGAAAACAACAGGCTAAAGTTATCTACACTATGAAAAGTTCACCTTTGAGGTTGTTATGGCCTAGAAGGGGCCTGAGGAGGGCTTTGGGGCTCTGGGAACATCCACCTGGTTGATTTGGGTAATAGTTACATAGGTATGTTCAGTTTCTGAAAAGTTCATTGAGCTCTACACATGTGATGTTGCAGCTTTCTGTATGTATATGATACTTCAATGGAAAGCTTTTTAAAAAATTAGCTTAGTGCCTGGAACACAGTGATATTACTTATTAACACCATTACTGTAAAGCTCTTACTTACAGGCAAAGCCCTGTGTCTCAGTCTGGGCTCACAAGGGGAAACGGAGGAGGGGTGAGGTAGGAGAGGAAAGAGGGGAAAGAAGCAGAGGGGTGTGGTGGACAGACCCTGGAGGTGCCATGATCCCAGCTTGCTGGTGGCCAGGCCCTGGGGAGACCCCTGCCCCTGAGTGTGGGTGAGGTCTGTGACTTGCTTCTAACCAATAGGATATGATAAAGACGGCGGCATGTCTGTGACTATGTCACATGAGATGACAACACCATCTTGCAGGAGACCCTCTCTCCCTGGCTGGCTGTGAGGAAGCAATTGCTGTGTTGGGAAACCCCCTGTGGCAAGTAACCGCAGCGGCCTCCAGCCAAAGCACTCGGTCCTACACCCTCAGAGGACAGGAGGCTGCAGCAACCAATCAGCAGGGAAATGGAGGCTTCCCCAGCCGAGCCTTCAGATGAGAACGCGGCCTGGCCAACACTTTGACAACAGCCCTGTGGGACCGAGAGCAGAGGATCCAGCTAAGCTCTGCCTGGATTCCTGAACTACAAAAACTCTGAGATAATAATTGTGTGTTTGAAGCTGCTAAGTTTGTATTAATTTGTCACACAGGCAGATAACTATCTAAGGGAGAAGGCCACACAGCCATGCACATGGTCGATACAAATATGTTGATATGAATTGAAATGGTGCCCCTAGATGTCAAAGTATTCACATTTAAAATGACTCTGCAATTTGGACTCTGTTTCCACAGTGGCCGATCATCCGTGCTCCAGCAGGCGAAACCTGGGGTTGACCACCGCTGGGGTGTCAGGTCAGACCTGGGTTTGGATCCTGGCTCTGCCACCATTTGACTTTAGGCAAGTTCTTTAACTTTTCTGAGTCTCAGTTTCCTATGAATAATGGGGATGATGATGTTTTGCCTGGCACAAGGCACACAGCAAAGACTACTTTTCTTCCTTCCTTACAAAATGACATGTTACTATACTCGGAAACAGAGGGATCAGAGCAAGAGGCATTCTGGAGCATTCTATGCCCACCTGAAGCAGGAGAATGAAATTAAAACCACCACAAAAAGACATGGAGCAAGATTCCCTTCAGTTTAGGGCATTGGACGTCCCTCAGTGAGAGGCCCCCACACTGGAAGTGTCCAACCAGGGGCTGTGGCACATGCTCATGTGCACACACACACACACACACACCCTTCCACAATCAACTGCACCGACTCACACACACAGATCAATGCACCGGGGCAAGAGAGAAGGAAGCGCAGGGCAGGTTGCCAAAGGCAGGAATCTGTGTGGGCTGCTGAGCTGTATTTCTGGTCCAATAAATCAATCTGCCTTGGAAGGGTTCCTCCAACTTCATGACTGTAATTGGAGCTACCTTCCTCGGGGGCTGTTTGTTACGTCCAAGGTCAGGTGACGGGCACTGGTTTTCAGAGTTTTACACGATCCCTCTGCACCTGCCTCTGGGAAAAACTCTGCAATATCTGGAGAATCAGCTGAAAATGAGTCTTTCTGCAGGCAGTTGAAAAGCTGGGAGACATGCGATTGTGTTAACCTCTGATTTCTCTCCTTGGTGGATTTCCAAAACTCACTTCAGCATTCTCTCTAGGATGCCTCTCCTAAAACCAGTATCTATCTGCATTAATTTGATGTTTGTTGAGCCTCACCGTAGCAAGAGGCACCGGCCCAAAAAGGAACCAGATAATAATAACAGCTGCTGTTTATTGAGCTCTGATTCCATGCTGGGCATTGCACCAACCAAGAATTTCACATGCATCGCTTCATTTAAATCTGCAATAAACCTGGGACGCAATTACAATGAGTCTCTGTTTCTGTAGATGAGGGCACAAGCACAATGGGGTTAAATAGTTTGCCTAAGGTCACGGGGCTGGTAGTTGACACAGACAAGATTTGAACTGAGGTCCTTTGGACATCAAAAGTCATGTTCTAAGCTAGAAACTACACTCTGGATCCAACTAGGAGACAACTGGTTGTGTGGTCGTCAAGTCCCACTGATCGTTGACGGCCCTCCGTGCGGGGCTATACATGGATGTGAAGCAACGGTTTCTCACCTCAAAGCATTGACAGCTAGTGGGGGAAGACGAAGACGTTCGTAGAAGGATTGCTCACAGCCTCAAGGCCGTGTGAACCTGTATAGCACACTAGTGGAATTTAATGCACAGACAAGCTGCCAGTGAACTCACAGGGTCAGGAAGTAGTTCCTACAGCAGAGGGGGCAGAGTTAGAGTGAGATCAAGGGTGGCTTAGACTCGATGAGCAAAAGGACGAGGAGGGCATTCGGGTTCTTCCAGGCGCGGCGTGGCAACAGCGGGAGGTGGGGTGGACAGAGAGTGCAGGAGCCACAGCTGGATGGGATGAGGACTCGTGAAGCGCAGTGGCAGGAATGAGGCTGGAAAAGAGAGTCACGCTCCTGAGAGCCCTATGCCTGGCTGAAGGTGGCCTTCATTCTACAGCCAGCGCAGAGCTTGCTGGAGAAGATGGCGGGGATTTTACACATGCCGAGGATGCCCAATCCCCTAACCTGTTTAAGTGGCCACATTCCCAGTGTTGGAGGAGGCCAAGAGGCAAACCCTTGGGCTGCCCCCTCATCACCTGGCCTGGCTCCCTCCCAAGGGCCCAAATAAGCTGTTGAGAGGTGGAAGTGAGTTAAGCATGGGAGCTTGTCACCAGGAGACTAGACCCAGATCTTCAGACCCTCACGCCCCACTGTCGGCACCACCAGAAGCTCAATGTAGGCGCGCCAACAGGAGCTCAGTGCGGCTCCTGCTCATCTCTGCCTTGTCACTAGCAGCCTCTTGTTCACTTCTGCCAAAAGGCACATGCAAGACCCCAGCTGTGGAACCCGGATCCAGGAAGCTTTAGTTGGCAGATAGCCCCTGCTTTTTGTTAGAGATGTTTTTAATGCTTTACAGGTAATGTCCCCTAGAGCAGCCCAGACGCCTCCTCTGCTTTGGGACTGTGTGGTGATCTGCCTTTCAAAAAAGGATCGAGGCCGGATGGGAAGCCAGGGCCTGGGTTTCTGCTTGAGAAGCCAGAGACTCATGTGCAAGCTGTAAAAACTGGAGCAGACCATATTTGGCGTTGGGAAGAAGTTTAATAATAGTACACAAACTTCCTTGGAAACGGGCAGCCTAAAGAGGAGCTGGTTATTAGGAGCAAAAAAACCAACACTGTTTTTATAATAACCTTCCTCAGTCTATAATGAGAAAACCTCTCTTCTGTGTAGAGCAACCTCCTGATGTGAGTCACCCTGAGACCCGGCTTCCCACCGCTGCCCCTTAGCCCAGGAAGCAGGAGCACAATGGAGCAGTCAGGTGTAAATTACAGGAGCCGGGCAGGGCAGGAAGCAAGGTGAGTTATAATAGCAGAGCAAATTAATTTCACATAAGTGGGATTAGCAGTTAAATATATAGCAGGCCCACTGCTAGCCCTGTCTGGAATGCTGAGTGTCTGTCCCCTGCCAGGGCACAGAAAAAGCTCATGGCTGAGCAGGAATCAGGTCGCACCACGGTCACCTACCCACTGTTAAGGATATCGCCCCTGGAAACATATGGCAGAAACACTCCTATATTGGAAAAGGCATTCCAAGTTGGGGAAAGGGGGTGGTATGTGGGGAAAAGCTGCTTACCACGAATGGCTCGGTCACCTTCTACAGTGGCTGTGACGCCCTGTGAGACAACTGTGCCCTGAGAGCAGTCCAAACAGTGGGGGAGGCTTCGCCCAGGATTTGGGGTAAACTAGGGGCAATGAATTCTAAGGAGGGATCCATCAGGCACTTCCATTCCAGGCTGAGTTCATGTTGGTTTTATTTTTAAATTGTTTGTTTATAATTGTTTATTTGTTTTAAATTGTCACAAAGCTCTTGTTTGTTTGGGCTTTTTAAAGCTTCTGTCCCTCTCAAGTGACCTCTGATGAGGCGAGTGGAGTCCTGGGTTCCCTGGGACCTCGGAGGGCAGGGGTGGGGGGAGGTGGACCCGGTGAGCCAGGTGTGGGCAGCTGGGTTCTGTCCACAAAGTGGGGTCAGTAAAACTACGTAGCATTGCTGTGAGGACCAGGTAAAATTGTCCAAAGCAAAAAGCCCCTAATCAGAGTTCTTACATGCTGAAGATAGATTTGTAAATCAACAGCAACTCTGTTTCCTCCCCTCCAGTCTTTCTGTAAAACACTGGAGCCGGATGAGACAATCCGTGGTGGGCACCATCCAAAAGAGACCGTACTCAAAATCTTCCTAAAGTGGGGAGAACTGCCTGCCTAAGGGAGGGAAATTCTCAGTAGGGACCGCCAGGGATGCTTCATGAAGCTGATTCTCACTCTCTGCATTTGCTTTCAGGCGTCCTCAAACTGTGGCCCACCGAGGACATGTATCTGGCCACCGGGTGTTTTTGCCACCTCTGCCTGTCCTGCTTAGCAGCTGACTCGTCCCGGGCCCACAGTGTACACTCTCCAACGGTCTGAGGGACAGTGAACTGGCCCCCTGTTTAAAAAGTTTGAGGACTCCTGGAGCCTTAGACTCTTGAGCTAGGTCAAGGTGGATCTGCAACCAAAGGCTGCACAGTGGTGGGGGCGATCTGAGTCCTTACACCAGGGGTTCCTAAACTTTTGTGATTATACCCACCTGAGTGGGGCCAAAGAACACCAACATCCCACACATTTCTCTTCTCTCCCGAGTTTGGTAATTATGGGGGTGGTGCTTAGGGGAAGGAGGTGGGAACTACAGAGGAATCAAATGGACGTGTTGCACTGCGCCTGTGGAACATGCAATATACATGATTCCTATTTATGCTAAAGGAGGAGAACCTGCCATTATGCACTCAAATTTATATTATAAATGAATGCCCTATGATCTCAAAATAACCCCACTAATTTCATTATGCTAACGTTGATTGTAAGACGAATGTTATTAAAATAGCACAGTTCCACAGGCAAGCAAGCCACCGATGAAGTGTCCCTGTATAATAGGGTGACCAACCGTGCCAATTTGCTCAGGATGTTCCCAGTTTGAGCATTGAACGTTCTGCATTCTGGCAAAACAGGATGATTTGTCACCCTACCATACAAACAAACTGTAAGGGGACTATGTATATATCTCCCTGAGCAATAAGGATATATGAGTGATTAATTACTGGACTGTAATTCGTTTACATATGATGCCTAGATATTGGACAATGTTATAGGCCCGAAATTCTCTTGAAGTAAATACTCATTACTACCTACTCGAGGACAAACCAAAAACACTCATCAGACTAAAGGGATAATGAGGGCACAAAACCAATAGTAATTTATAAATAAAAAGTATGAATAACAGCAAGTGAAAACCACAACAGCTCAAAACAACTGCTGAAGAGCTAACTAAAAAGCATGCTTCCAAAAACTGGAGGAATTCTGCCCGTGTAAAGTATAGCATAGAATGACAAATTTGAGTCCTCAATAAACCCCAAGGACACTAAATTTGGTTTATGAATACAAATTTTTGTGGGTTGCCTTTAATTTTATGTAAGAAGGGAAATCTGTGGAACGTGGATGATCACCCGTAGGATCCACGGCAGAGACTTGCATTCTTGGGTCAGTGCATAGCGACAAGAATGTCACTCAGTCCCCACCAGGGTGTTAAGGGCAACACTTTGAAAGTCACTGCTTTAGCCCTTTTACTAAGTGAGAAAACTGAGGCCCAGGGAAGTTAACCACTTTTCCAAGGTGATCTTTGTCGTGGATCCCCCAGGAAAGATTTTCTGAGGGTTACAGAGGTGTCTTAGGGAGGCAGATATTTAGTCTGTCCTGTTCAGTCACTCCCTCCAGACACATCTGAAATAGTGAAAGAGGATTAATGACACCGGCCTCTGTTAGGGCTTGCTGTGGACTGAATTGTGTCCCCCTAGAAGGCACATTGAAGTTCCAACCCTTGGTACCTGTCAATGCAACCTTATTAGGAAACAGGGTCTTTGCACATGTAATCAAGTTCAGATGAAGTCCTGAGGGTGGACCCTAATCCAGTGGACACGACTGGTATCCTTACAAGATGAGGGAAGTCAGGACACACACACACACACACACACAGCACCACGCGAAGACAGAGGCAGAGGCTGGAACGCTGCTGCTGGAAGCCAAGGACACCGGGGGTGCCCAGAGCTGGAAGAGGCAAGGAAAGACCCTCCCCCAGAGGTTCCAGAGAGAGTGTGTCCCTACTAACACTTTGATTTTGGTCCTTCTGGCCTCCAGAACTGTGAGAGAATAAATTTAAGCCACCCAGTTCCTGGTACTTTGTCACAACAGCCCAAGGAAAGGAATACAGGGCCTCTAAGCAGCTCCCAGTCCCCAGGGTGGGGTACCCCCTCTCACAGGCTCTCTGCAGCTGGCTGGGAGCAAAAGGCTTGGAAAAGGGGGCGATCTTCCTCTGCATCTCTTCACTGTGTCTTTCCCATCCCTGCCATAGCAGCATCGGAGAGCACACGGCTTGGGCATGGGGAGCTGGCCTGATATCAGAGCCTACATGGTGCACCAGGAGGGAGGGGGAGCCTGACTGGCACCCCCACCCCCTTCTCTCTGAGGGTGCCGGGAAGATGAGCACCTGTTCCCAGTCAAGCGCTTCCGGCAGGGCCACTTGATATTTTCCTGGCTACACATCATTTGGCAAGGGCAAGAGTATTGATGAACCATCCTGCCCTTTGCTGTGTTTTTCTGGGATAAAAGTGAAGAGCTCATTAGATTACAAAGGATGAGGCCTGCCTCTGCAGAGACTGAGCAGGCTATACCTTAACATTTCTTATAGATGCAACATATAGACTTGGAGTTTGAGGCCAGCTTGAGCAACTTAACGAGACCCCATCTCTAAAAATATTTTGAAAAAAGAAAACACCAAAATGTTATCTATCAGGGTAGAGTTATAACCGGTATTTCATTTTACTTTTGTTTATCTCTCGTCTAATATTGCTACAATCAACAAGAAGGAAGATATAATAAAAACTAGCAAAAGAAAATGCCTGTGGTTACAGCTTTTGAGCACAAATTTTGTTAATATTTTGATGCCTGAGAAATAAATAAAAATACCGAAAAAGAAAGATGTAATAGCATAGCTATATAATTCATAACATTAACCTTTTCTTACTCCAGAAAGGAATAAAGAGAGATTTTTCCAGTGAAACACTTTTTCTCTGGTTTTGATCACCTGTGTTTATAATACTGAGGTTTCACTTAACAACCTACCAAGCATTTCCCCATGTTTTTCAAAACCCTTCCATTCATAATAATCATAATATTTAATAAGTGCACAATAGTTCATAAAGCATATAAACCTTCATTTATTTAAACAGTCCCTATAATTGGACATTTTAATTTTAGATTTGGAATTTTTAATTAGGAGTTTTATGTTTTACTTCTAGGATCAAAATTTAGAGAGACAGGCAATTTATAAGTTGTATTATCTCTATCCCACTGGTTTATTTTGATAAATGAGCAATAATTTACTTTGTAACTCTCCATGGTACACACATATATATATATTTATTTATGTCTTATTACAGTGTTCTCTCTTTTTCTTTAAATTTCAGTTTTTTTGATTAATATTTTTTAAACGTCTCCAACATTTTGTTTCCCAGGATCTGATTTGATTTGCCCTCATGGAATGGCAACTTCCCTTCTGCTGAAGCTGGGAGGGGGTTTGCAGAAATCCGTTTGGAGCCAAGACTCTCATAACATGCCTGGCCCATAAAATTCACTGCACCTGGCCAAGGGTGGAGGGACGGGTGGTTTATCGCCTCCCGTCGCGCCTGCTGACACTCACAGGGTGGAAATCAGCTTGAGTCTCAGTTGACTATTTTGCCAACATTTGGATTCGGGCCTGTCTTGCCCCATACCGGTCATACCAAGGCCAGGCATTCTCGCTCCTATTTTTCATCGGGCCACTAGCCTTGTTGGTTTGAAATTGATTTTGAATGCCGATTGATATTGAGTAAAAGAAACACTATTTCTGCTGCCAGGTTTGCATTTTCCTAAAATACTTTTGCTCTTTTCAACTTGAATCCTGTCCTCCCTTCATCCATGTGACATCCCTGCCTTTCTGCAAAGAGGACAAACATGTGGCATAGCCATGCCACTTCTCATCCCTTGCTTGTGGCCAACATTGCCAAACGATGGCTGCATTCTTTCAGGCAAAGCCTAGACACAGCATCGATTGGTTTTAGCACCTGGAATAGAAAACTGTTTGCTGTCCCTGGACTCAGTAATGTTTACTATCTCATAGTTGGGCACATGCCTGTAGTCCCAGGTACTCAGGAAGTTGAGGCAGGAGGTTCGCTTGAGCCCAGGAGTTTGAGGCTGCAGTGAGCTATGATCATTCCAGCCTGGGTGACAGAGTGAGATCCCATCTCTAAAAAAATAAATAAATAAAAAGGTTTTTAAAAGTCTCTGCAATTACTAACACAAATCCTGACAGTAGACTCCCAGTACAAAGAACTGAATATCACAGTACTGACCAGTGTAGAATGGGAACAGGCTCAAAGGTGGGATACAAGGACCAGCAACACGTAGACAATAAATCCAAACCAGGTGGAAATAGAGACACATCCTTAGCCACACCTTGCTAGGGATTTTCACCAACGCTTGGTGAGGAGTGACTGGAAATTAATATCAGAATCCCACTGTGTCTCTGTAGTTCACAATATATAATTATGCCTAAGTTTACTTTACAGTAAACCATATATAATTCTCGTTCCGTAGTGTAGGTTCAGTCTCAAACAATTCTTTCATTGTCTTTAGAAGCCCTGTAGTGAAAATCTTGCTGGATATCATTATAGTTATAAATCTCTAAGGGAAGACCCACCCCACAAGTGACCAAAGTAAACAAGATTCCAATTCCCAAAGTCAGGGGGCCAGGAAAATAAAACCTGATTAGAAATATTGCTTATCATTATGCTTAGCTTTGACTGGGGGAACCGCTGGTACAGCAGCATCAGAGCCTATACACGCAGGCCCTTGGCACACATGCGTGCATGTTATAAGCACTTATTGAGTGCCTACGAGGGGGCAGGCACTGCACTAGGTGCTAGGGACACGGCAGAAAATAAAACAAAGTCCACAGCCTCAAGAAGTCTCCAGGAAGCGAGTGAACAGTGAAGATGTGAGTGGTACTAAGATCTTAAGAAGAGAAAGTCTGGAACAATCACCAAAGGACAAGGATGAGGCAGATGATGATAAATTAGCAAAATGACTAACGTAAGATCAAGCTCAAATGGTTACAGCCCAGGTCCGTGGAACCTGTATTAAACATTTAGAATAGGAAAGGGGAATGGGCTGGTCTTTTGGCTTCACGCCCAGGAAGGAGGCATCAATAGTTCCAATAGTGTGATTCTGGAGGGTTTGGATGGGTTTGAATGTGGGGATGCTAGTGGCAACCCCCCTCCCCCGTGGTGTGTGCAGATGGCTTGAAGTGGGGCATGTGAGTGGGGAGAGACTCGCATCTTCCTGGATTAGGGGAGATGGAGTTATTAGGGAGCAATGATTGAAAGGCTCATCTGGGAGCACAGCTGCAGGAAGGAGCGCCAACGGGACGCAGCGGGCGCTCAGAGGGGCTGTTTCATCAGGTTCCATCTCTGAGCGGTGCCAGCCTGGGAAAGGAAAAGAAGGGAAGCTTGGAGACAACTCAGCTTTGCGAATGCTCAGCCTGGAGTTTAATTGCCAGGAAAGGCTTAGCAGTTGGGTTCTCAGTAAAGAAGACAGAGCTCAGATGAGACTAATCAGAGCTTTTTAAATTACCGGTTGAATTTATGCCTCTGCCCTCAGGCTGTTTGGCGTTGGGGTGTGTGAAGGGATGTAGTGGAGACTCATCTACTCACAACGCTTGGATCCACGTGGAAAACAAGCTGAACTTTCAAACACTGCATTCTCCAGACCCCTGCCCTCACCTCCTCCAACCTCCACTCTCGTGACCATGGCTCGTACCTGCCTTCCCCGCCTCCACCCACGTCCCTAGAGCAGCCTGAACTCACTTGATTACAGTGAAAATGTTAACAATGCCTCTTTGTATCTGTGTCTGTCTCACAGCTTATAAGCTTACAACAATTTTTATTTCATTTGTAGAACAACGTGTAGACGGAGGCAGAAT
Organism: Cheirogaleus medius; assembly: GCA_008086735.1. Classification (NCBI taxonomy): domain Eukaryota; kingdom Metazoa; phylum Chordata; class Mammalia; order Primates; family Cheirogaleidae; genus Cheirogaleus; species Cheirogaleus medius. The sequence goes on from VBSM01003143.1 coordinate 18,488,924, forward strand.
ACATGTTCTCCCTCCCCCATTTTGCAGCAGGAAAAACTGAGGCTCAGAGTGTAGGTGGGTATTCTCTCAGAGTCTCATAGCTGGTAATGGTGCTAGAATTTCAACTCGAGAGGTTTGACTGTAGAGACCATTGCATTACAAGGTGTCTCTGTAAGACAGTGTGTCCATACTGCTGACTGATCCGCAACCTTACTGCATGAATTTTTTGAATGAGGACTAATTCCTGCAAGAAGCAGAAATGCTCCCTGCCAGCGGTCAGGCTTGGAGGAGGTGGGGTCCTGGCCCTCTCTGCTAGACATAGATGGTGATAATGACAGTGACAACCCCAATGTCATGAGCAAGACTCAACTCCCTGGCCCTGCCCCAGCCCTAGTGCAGTTTGAAGTGGACAGAATCTTATTCCCTGCTACCTAGACGCAGCACCTAAAAAGTTCTGACTTGGTCCTTATTAGTTGTTTGGGCACTCAACATCCATCTCCCTTCGTATGACAACAGCATTTGGAGCATCAGATCTCTCTCCTCCATGTGCCATCTTGGTGTTCTGGTCTCCCCTGGCTGGAGGGTACACACGTAACCCAAGTGTGGCAAATCAGACTCTCTTCTGGGACTTAGACTCTTGCACAGAGGGAGAGGGAAGTGGTTGGAGCATGTTTATTCCAGGGCAGAACCCCAAGGAAGCTGTTAATCAGTTTCTTCCTCCTGCCCAGCCCCCAGAACATGCTGGCTCCTGTCCTTTTCAAAGCCCTGTTCTCCTACAGACCTTTGGGTTCTGAAAGCCACCTGTGGTCCTTACTATTAAAGCCTTTCTATCAAGGCCAGGTGCAGTTGCTCCCACCTGTAATCTTCTTGGCCACTCTTGGAGGCCAAGGTGAGAGGATTGCTTGAGGTCAGGAGTTCAAGACCAGCTTGAGCAAGAGCAAGACCTCGTCTCTACCAATAATAGAAAAATCAACCCAGCATCATGGCATGTGCCTGTAGTCCCAGCTACTCTGGAGGCTGAGACAGGAGAATCTCTTGAGCCCAGGAGTTTGAAGTTGCTGTGAGCTGTGATGACACCACTGCACTCTATCCAGGGTGACAGAGCAAGACCCTGTCTCAAAATAAATAAATAAATAACCTTTCCACCTAAGGTAGCTAGAATCAGTTTCAGTTGGAACCAGAGGACAGTTGATCAACTCCACCTCCCTTCTACTTCCCTTTGTCTCCTCTCTCCGCCACCCCGTCTTAGGGGAGCAGAGGAGTATGAAGGAAGGAGCCCTGATACCGAAGTCAGAGTCTGAGTGTGAATCTTGTCTCTGCCATCTTGTGGCCAAGTGATCTCAGACAAGCTGTTTAACCCTTCTGAAAACTCAGTCCCCTTATCTGTTTGTTGTAAGAGTTACCTGAGATAATAGATAAAGGCCCCAGCACAGTACCTGGCACACAGTAGGTGCCTTCCTTCCTCCCTCCCTCCCTTCCTTCCTTCCTTCCTTCCAGCTCTGCTCCCATCTCCCTCCCGGTAGTTTCCATCTCCAGCCTCCTTCCAACCTTCTCTCTCCTCTGCTCTCTCATCCCCACTCCCCTCCAGCTCCCCCATCTCCCTTCTCCTCCCTCCTGCTCTCGGCCAGGAAGCAGCACACGGGTGACGTTCAGGCCAGGCCTGGACGTAGGGAGCTCACAGTGAGCTGTGCGCGTGGGACGTGCTTTCTGCTGCTTTGTCAGTGGATATTGAGATGTCAGGTCAACTGAAAATAGCTTCTAAGGTGAGTAAGAATTGGAAGGAATTCATAAAGCTGAGGGTAGGTGTTTATCCTGGAGAAGACAGAACAGGAGCAGGGTCTAGAATCCTCCCCTGACCTATAAGGGGAGTATTATCCTAGGTACTTTGTGACAAAAAGGGGACAGGCCCAGAAATATTCCCTACACGGAAGAGTAAACAAGCTGGCACCTGGGCACCCAGCGAGACAACTGCCCCTGTTCATTTAGGGACAAAGAGGGCACTGAGTTTGCGACCAGGCTAAGGGTGGGGTCAGGTGAAGTCGGAAATTCCGGCTTCCCCCGCTGGCTCCGAGTCAGGTGTGTTTGGGGCTGAGCAAGCCTTTCCTGTTGTGTGTCTGTCTCCTGTTTCAAGCTGTGTGTGAGGAGAGAGGTCAGCGGGGCTGTGTGCAGGCCCCTGGGCATCACCCGGAGGGCTTGCTGGTCCCCAGCTGCAGTCAGGCCTCGGGAAGGCAGCAGGCAGCTGCGAGCAGGGCCTGACTCGCAGTGTGGGCTGCGCTGGGCTCCGTCCTGACAGCTTCGGTTGCTATAAGTGGTTCGTGCTCCCTGCTCTTCCCTTCCACCTGCTTCCACCTGAGTCCCTTTCTGCTCAATGGGAAGGGAGCATTTTTTTTTTTTGTCTTTCATAATAAGCCATTGACTTGGCTCCGTGCAGCTTCCAACAGCCCAGGAGGCAGGAGCCTTTGTGCCGAGTGACAGAAGTTCCAGTGGAGTGTCCTGACCTGCTCCTCCTTTGCTCACAGCCAGGACACAGGGCAGGGAACTCCTGCACCGAGGGATTGTGTTAATATTCACATGCACGCACCCAAGTGGGCTCTACAGTTTGGGCCACATCCATAGGCTTTCTGGGACTTCATATCAGACGAGAGCTGTCTGAATTGGGCCTGGAGTGTGGCCCATCTGGAATTGTGACTCTATCCGAGCACTTTCAAAATCATTAGAAACCTACGTCTGCAAGTGTGGGAAAGAGCTTCGGTGGCCCATGAGCTCTCAGAGAGCAAAGCCCAACACTGAAAGGAAAAAGAAAGAAGAGTCTTCTTCAGACTCACCCACTGCTGAGGCCATCGGCGTCTGAGATGCTGGTCCCACAGGACACGTCGCTTCCCCTCTTGCCCCCTTTTTCTCTTCATCCCCATGGCCAGGAATAGAGAACGGAGCAGCAGAGGACACACTGCCTGTGACTAATACCTGCCCAGAGACGGGCTGTGCCCTCCTAAGGAGGAGCAGGAGCCACTGCAAAGCTTCACTCGGGTGCCTGGCTCAGGGCTTCCACGTCGCCTCGCGGCAGTTCTCACTGTGATGCACGCACGTCACTCCCAGAGGGCTGGGAAGTGGTAGCCAAGCTCCAAAGCCTTGGTGCATCAGACTTCAGAGCCCGCCTGTCCCCTCCCTGGCTGCTGTCCACGAGTCCCCTGGGCACACACGTCGGGGCTGGGCCTCTCCTGCTCCTCTGCCCTCTCCACGCCGCATCAACCTGGTTGTTCTCAGAATCAGCTTCCTCAAAACACTCAGAAACACACACCAGGGAGCCAGCACGGAAGCATCAGATTGAGGTGCAGGATCTGGGGGGAGGCCTGGATGGCAGGTGGGTCCAGCGGGGTCTGTTTGGCTCAGTTACTGTTTTTGTTGCTACAGCAAATCTCTATGGTACCGCACCAAACTTCAAAATACAACCCGAGTGCATTTTATAGTTATTTTGATGGCCAAGCTTCTTTATAATGATCCAAATGTATTATTTTCTTTCAAAAACACACTTTAAGATGTTTCCTGACATTAAATATGATTTTATTACATTTTGGAATGAGAATGCTTTCAAAAATTAAGGTCTAATTTTATGACTCAAGACTATCAGAAAATAAACCCAGTTACACATTTAAAAATTACATTACCGGATACTTTTATGTGTACCCTCCAAAAGGAGGTATAATATGCCTTTCTTTCTCTCTCTCTCTCTTTCTCTCTCTCAGATTTCAAGGAGAGTCAGAGACTAGCTGATGGGCATAGAGACGAGGATATTTTTGGCCCTCAAAGAAATTTAAAATCATTTTTAAACATTAAGTTTCTTGTAGCATTTGGGAAGGTGAGATTTTGCAATCTCAGGCTTTTTCACTTTTTAAGCATTTGCCATTAAAAAATGGCTGCTGTTTTTCTCTTTAAAACACACACACACACACACAAAACCACACAGGCCAGGGGTTGCTGCTTGTGCTACAGTCATTGCCATCTACCTCCTAACCCCTGGAGACTTTACGTGTCTCGGGAGGAGCAACACATTGGAAGCCTAATTCACGCAGCAAAGCTTTGCTTTTGCAGACACAGAAAAAGCAAATATATCCATAAAAGTGCCTCATTTATTTTGCTGTATTTAGCCACTTCATGGCCCTCAGGTGGCTGTCAAGTTCCTCCAGGTCACAAAAACAAGCCCCTGGCGTCTGAGGGATGCCTGCAGCTCTAGGGGGCCTTCTGCAAGGGCAAGCACACAGGCCCCCTGTTTACACAGGCTAATTGGTGCAGCAGCTTGCCCAGGCCACCTTCCCAGCCGGCCTTCCTGCCTCTGCTGGGACCTCGCACTGTAGACAGGCCTTTCTGAGATGCCCACACTTCCAAGCTTAAAATCACTGTGATGGCAAGAAGGGGAACAACCAGGCATCATGAACCTCCTGAAGGAGTCTTGAAAAAAAGAATCAAACCTGCATCAGATGACATCTGTAGCTCAAACTTCCAATGTACAGGAAACAGGCAGATAGAGGTACATGTTAAGTTACACCCTGGGCACACAGCCCACAAAATCCAGCCTGCAGGAAACTCTACAGACAAGTGACCAGGTTTCTTCAACAAAAACTACAAGGAAAAAAAAGAGAGAGATGGAGGGGGAGCCTACGAATTGAAAGAGACTTTAAAAAGTAGGCTGGGCCTGGTGGCTCATGACTGTAATCCTAGCACTTTAGGAGGCCGAGGAGGGAGGATCACTTGAGGTTAGGAGTTTGAGACCAGCCTGGGCAAGAGCAAGACCCCGTCTCTACTAAAAATAGAAAAATTAGCTGGGCATTGTGGTACACACCTATAGTCCCAGCTACTGGGGAGGTTGAGACAGGAGGATCACTCGAGCCCAGGAATTTGAGGTTGCATTGAGCTATTGAAAGGGGCGGTCTTACAAAAATAACAGGAAAACACCTAATCCTACAATTTCCCCAGTAACAGTTAAAGATCATCCTTAGAGTTCTCTCACTAACAGGCACCCTGCAGGAGTTCTGTTTTGCACAATTTTTGAAAAGAGCTGAATGGACGGAAAAGAGATGTAAATCTCTCTCTTTCAAAATTGTTTTTTGAGAATCTGCTTTTACAGAGTTCCTGAGTAAACAGCAGGAGCATGAACTACAGCCTCAGCCACATCTGCTGTGATAATCCCTTCTGCAAGGAAAGGCAGGAATCCAACTCTTGGACTTTGACATTCTTGCAGTTTTTGTTATCTACCTGCTGCGGCTTTTGTTGTCAACTGACAGCCATCACCATTTTTTCTCTCTTCGTCCCCCTTAAATTCAGTGAGCCACTTGGCCTCGCTGCTGGCACCTCCCTTCTCTTTCTTTGGGATGCCACGAAGTCTCCCTGCTCTCTTCCTCCCCCCTTCTCTCTCTCTCTCTTTCTCACATTCTCTCTGTCCTTCTAAAGGGTAAATTTGTTTACTTTATATCTTAATCTCTGTGTGACAAATCTTTCTCCATCCATGCCAGGAGCACCTACGAGCCTTTCCACCCTAACATCATGGCGACGCCACTGCACTCTACCCAGGAGGACAGAGGGAGACTCTGCCTCAAAAAATAAAAAAAAAAAGCAATGTATGAGCTTTATATGGATCCTGAATCAAATTAATGAACTGTTTAAAAAAATATCAAGAGAGAACTAAGGAGATGTGGACACCTGATTGGGTATTTGATGATATTTAGGAAATATCGTTAAACATTTTAGATGACCTAATGCTACTGTGATGTTTCCTTAAACAAATCCTTATCTTTTTATTCAGAATCAGCCTGGATGTTCACAGTTGAAATGATCTGAGACCTGGGATTAGCACCAAATCCATGGGGGTGGGGGTGGGGAGGTGAAGGTACAGCTGAAACGAGACTTGATCGTGGTTGGAGGGGGAGACTGAGCTCGTTATGTTATTACTTCTGTTTTCGGTATGTTTGGAAAATCTCTATAATAAATAACTTTTTAAATTAAAAAAACAATGTTCCAATGGGTTGCTCCCGGCCTAAATCAGAAGTGATGGCTCTGGATCCTACAGAGACTCTGATGAAATATGTAGACTCTCCCCCTAAAATAAATGCAGGTACACTCGGAGATTTGCATACAGTCTGGGTGACCACAGACCCCTGAGGCCCCTTAGACTTCTGGCCTGCAGGTTTCAGCGTTAACCAACACCTCTGTGCTCTGGGCCACCTCTGCAGCTTCCCCCCACCCCACGGCTCTGCCCACACCTCCTGCCCCTGCTCAAGTTCCATCGGTCTGAAGATTTTCTCCCAAGGCCCACGTCAAAGCCCACGTTCCTCCAGCCAGCCACACACCCACTGCCTGGCCCTGACCAGGACTGTCCTGTCGCCCCTGCCCACCTTCCCTGAGACGTCCCACCCTGTACTGAAAGCCAGATCTCCCAGCTTGGCTCCTGGCACAGTCTGATCTCCCCTGGGGCCAAGTCACCATTTGCTTTTTCTATGCTGAGCCAGAGCTTTGTACCTAGCCAATAAATGTGGCTTAAAATGAATTCAATGGGAAATGTAAAGCCCCAGGGTCAGAGGAGAGCTAATGGGATCTTGCAGCTCAAATACCAATATCACCCATATGTCAGAGCAGGGGAACAAAATGCTGAGCTCACCGAAGTGAGGACTTTGGTCACACTTGTCAGATGAGGAGTCTGTGCCCGGGGTGGTGGAGGTGAGGCGAAGCCTCTGCCAGGCCGGCAGCCGGTACAGCCTCCCCACAGGGACCTCGGCAGACAGGTGGACAGGCGGACGTCTCTCCCCTGACAACTCCAGAGAATGTGCCTGTGGAGTGGGGTGGGGTCGGGGTGGGGGCGAGTGACAATCACACTGCTCCTGAAGACACTGCCCACACACCACCCACCCGCCCTCGCCCCCTCCATCCCTCACGCCTTCCGTGTTCCTGGGCTGCACACACATTCCCGGGTTAAGCGTCACTCACCCTCAGTGTGGATTAGTGCAGTCCACTAGGCTGGGTGAGATGGAGGACCCTGGATACCCAGGGGACAGCCAAGGCCTCCTGCAAGAACAGAATATGGGGGAATAGTTCAGAAAGGGAAGGCCCCAACCAGAAGCAATGGGCAAATATTAAGTCTAAGGAAAACAGAGTGGCTGGAACAGGAGAGAATGACAAGGCCCCCAAGGTGGGTCCCAGGGGCTGCTAAGTGCCCCTCCCCCCACGTTTGCCCGGCACTTGGTATTTCTCCCAAAGGATCTGGCCTCTCCTGTTTTTTAAAAGGCACCGTTGACTTGGCAGGATGAGAGAACATAAAGGAGCATAAAGTGCTTCCCCCAAGCTTGTGACCATGTCTAAACGTCAGTGGCAGGGCCCAGTCTGGGCAGCTGCAAACTGAGACTCTCTTTGCCTATCCAGGCACCATGGTGGCCGCTACCGCAGCGCAGAGGAAACCTTTTCTTGAGGGCAGTCCTAGGGTACAGCCCCGGGCACTTCCCCTGCTCTCTTAGGTGGTCTTCACTGTCTTTCTCTGGGGGAGATAATGGCTTTTCCACTTTATAGCTGAGAAACAGATGGAGCAGCGCACGCAGGGTAGGAAGGCGCCTTGTCCAAGGAGACACGGGTGGTTGGCAACTGTCATCACTCCCATCTCCTTGTTTCCTCTAGGGCGCCGAGGCTCTTGTCTTCTTCAGATAACATTGTTGTGCCTTGAGTCATCCCATCAGCTCTCACCGCTAACAGAAACGCAGCTCCAATGCCAGCCCTGGTACCAAATAAAAATCCTTGCCAACATGAGGCGATATGGACAGAGGAACCGGACCCTCCACCATGAGGGGCGCAGGCAGGGCAGCCGCCCCCAGGAGGCGCGTGGGCCACAGTGCCACTGCGGTGGCCGGCCCTCACTCACTTCCCGTTCTCTTCCTCTCGGGACCAAGAGCAAGAGGCAATTGCTAGCGGAAAATTCTTTAATAAACTTACCCCCCAGGGCTTCTGTATCCCTGGGCAATGTTTCTGCTTTTAAAATCACCATTTCCCCTTCTGTCAGTAGCATCTTAGGGGAGACCCCCAAGTCACGTTCCAGCCTCAGTCACGCCCATGTTCGCTGACAGATCTGGAAATTGCTCTTATTAACCTCTCATTATCTCATCGGTGATCTGGTTTTGACTTGCCTCCCTTTGTCCTTCAAAGCCCTCTGCGCCATCCGCTCCCTCCCCGCTATGGCGCAACGAAGGATGCACTTGCAGGGAGAGCTGGGCCTCTTCCATCCTCCTCCCTTTCTTGTTTGCAGACCTTAGTTCTCTTCACTCATCCTTTCATCCTTCTTTCATCATAGGTCCCTGTCGCCTGACTCGCATCCTTTTCATGTTTCCCTCTTTGTGCTTTGAAGACTTCCTGGGCACCTCCTGAGTCTCCTGAACTTGTTCTATCCAGAGCTCGAGTCTGGGTGTATTTTCACAATTGTTTCCTTGTGTTGTGATTTTAACTCCTGCACAGCAATTCCAGGCATCGGATCATTGTGAGACGGTAGACGACCCACCGTCCCGGCCTCTCTGCCCTTCCCTCCCCCAGGAAAACACTCCCAGCCTCCAAGGCCTCCGCCTCTTCCTGTGTCACCAAAGCAACGTTCACTAACGTGGAGAGGTACCATACCATTTCCAGGCCTGTTCGCTGTCCCAGGTGATACTCCGAGCAAGCCCAGGAATGGTGTTTTGCTGTCCCTGTTTCATAGCAGGGGAAACAGGTTCAGAGACCACCCGAGGTATCCTTGCTGAGAAGGGTTGTAAGGGGCCCAGAGCAGGTGGCAGCAATTCAGAAGTGTCTGCACCTTTCATTTAGTTATCTTCACCTGCAAAAGGCCGGAGATCTGTAAGACAGAGTCTCCCGCATGAGGCCCTAGCTGTAGACATGTGGATTTGCCAAACTGAATTCCAAAAAACGTGTTCCCTGCACAGCCTCGTCCCTGTGCCTGGCAGGGTCTGTGTCTCCACGTGCTCACCAGCATGGAAGGGGGGTGGGTGGGTTGGGCCACCTCTTTGTTACTCCTGTAAAGAAAGGATGGGATCTGCCCTTCCTTATCCTAAGTTCCTGGCTTCAGGTCTTCTCTTCTTTATGAGAAACAAAAGAGAGACAAGAAAACGGGGCTAGACCCCACCCATATGCTTGTCTGCCAGGGTGCCCCTTCCCAACAGGGTGTTGTCGGGGGCTGGTTCAAGTTACGCTCTCCTAATCCTCCAGCCTTGCCAAAACCAGTCTCTGCAGACCGCAGCAGCCCCCGCATTTCACGAGCTGCCTTGGACAGAGTCTGCTTTTCCTTTCTGAACATTTTTAAACACTCCCTATCAGGTTGACACTGAGATTTCTCACAGATCTAACTCACACATGAGCGTCTCGGGCACCTGGCCCTGCCTGTCTACCTCCCCTTTCCTTCCTAAGCTTAGACATGTCCCCGGTCACCTACATCCCTGGAATCTCTCCCTGGTTCTTACCACTGAGCCTCTGGGACTTCTTAAAATTTTAAACTCTCCTCCTTGATGCTTTCCTTCTTGGTTTGGACAGACACGGATATTTTCTCATCCGCTCTGGAACAGAACTCCAGGGCTCAAGCTCCCACATCTTTCAAGATGGGACTTTCATCTGGGCTTGGACTCAAGAACTTGGTCCCCCAATCCATAGCCTGGGGCCACCAGCAATACCTAATATCCTCCTCGGCTGCCCCCAGGGCCGGGCCTGAACTGCAGAATGTAGCTCTTCTTTTTATTGGGTCCCGAAGGTGTTCCAGGCACCATGCTAAGCACGATCCTCTTTATTTCCCACAACACCCCACAAGACGGGTCTACAATGATCTCCACTTCACGCATCAGAAGACCGAGACACAGGTGGTCACCTTTCTCACCCACCGTCTCACAGCCAGTAAGAGCAGAGGACCCAAGCCAGGGTCTTGGAGTCTGCCACGCAGAGCCAAGCCCACTGTGCCACCTCCAGGCCTGGCTCAGGAGGACCCTCTTAGTGCAGGTCTGGGGGTGTCAAGCAGGGCTGGACCCTTTGAGGAGAACGTCATCCTCACATCTGTCCTGTCTGATTTTACTAATGAACTTGGAGGATCTTCTGGTTCATGTTAATAAGCCTTTAGTGCAGAAAGTGGTTTGTGGTGGATAATAGAACAACAATATCATTTCGGGAAAAGACTAGAGCATCAACCCTAAACCAGAGAATGGATTTGTAAGAGAATAAGATCAAGCAAGAAGGTTTTCTTCAGGATAGCAGGAAAAGGCAGGTCCCAGAAGAGTTGTGAGCCGGAGCCTTAACCAGAAGACAGGTGAGCGTAAGAGCCACGTGACACCAGTGTGGGAAGGGCCCTGCCCAAAACCCTCCGGGGAGGGACGAGGAGCTGAAGCCCCCAAACCCGGGCTCAGGAAGGGGCTCCTGCAAGTCTGCAGCCCCTTCCCGCCACTCCAGCGAGGCTTTTCAGAGCAGGCTCGTGGGGTACCAGCCTTGATTCCTGCCTCAGCCACCGTGCTCTGAGGAAGAACTTTCCACGCGCAGCAGCATTTGCCTCAGAGATATCAAACCCAGATGCTGTGCTTTATGCCAGCTAGTCTTCACCAGCCCAAACTGGTAAATCCCAATTGAGCCGGCCCAGCGTGCTAGGCCTAAGGAGTGAACAATGCGATTTATTTTAACTCATCGTGGATGGACTCCAGTCTGTACTTCAGATTCATAGTAGGGACTTACAGATCCCTTCTGCCCTGCCCAGGCTGTGTGCTGCAATCCTTAATTAGCACAGCCGCGGTGAAACTGCCCTTATTGAAACATAAAAGCCCCGGACCAGTCTCCATCCTAGAGCCACCTGGTGCCTGCCTTCCCGCCTGTGAGTTCCGCGAAGGGCGGGCACATTACCTCGTGTGCTACTTGATCATTGCTGTGGTCTTTGCCTTAATAATTTCTTCCTCTCTCAATCAGGAAATCGCGTCAGAATACAAGTGAGAGGATGGCGTTTATTACAGGGATAATCTCCGGTGTCTTTTCCTTCTTTCGCTTTTCTTCACCACGTGATTTCTTTACTTTACCTTAGAAACGAATTAGTTGTAACACATTCCGCTTGATTACGACCCTGGGGTTGAGAACCAACTCCTGTCGTTTCCTCCATAGGATAACATCCTCTTTTTAAAAGGCAAATTCAAGGTCGTTTGAGACTCTAGCAAGCTGGCTGTGGTCAGGTCTCCGGATCAGTCAGTGAGTGTGGCTGCCGGCAGAACGTCGCTGATTTTGAAAATGTCTGAAGGCAGTTTCCACTTGGCGAGTGAGGTAACTGCAATTCAGTGAGATGGGGCTGCTGGAAGTGGCTTGATGGGGCCATTCATGCAGCCATTACTTCCACGTAACTTCTCTTTCTCTCTCTCTTTTTTTTTTTACAGCTGCAACATTTTATAGTTACATGTTAATCACATTGTCTACTTCCTTCTCCACCAAGTTCGGCCCAGGCAGTGATATGCTTAAGAGCCTCCTCTCAGCACGAAGCAAGGATGCTTGAATTCTTAGTTGACAGCAGCTTGCAGGCTTGGAAGATTTCCCTTCTGTTATCCTAGGGAATGTGGGCTTGTTTGAGGTCAGGATGCGGGAAGTGTCTGTGTTGGCCTGACCTGCTGGGTCCCCGGGGAGCCATATTTCAACAGCAAGAAAAATGTATAGTTCTCACTCCTGGTTGCAAGTCCAGATGTGCATCCGAGGAGGCAGCGTGCTGAGAGGTATTCAAGGCGAACACCCAGGGCAGCTGCTCTTCAGAAGCGAGGCCTGTAATTTGGCCCCAAGTACCCTCTCCTGCTGTTTGTCTGGAATTGACATTGCTATTCCAGATGTTTTCAGATAAGCCATAAATCTCTCCCTGCCTCCGATTTGATCTAACAAGCTGGCACCGCTCGCTCGTGGAACTAGCTGGTGGATTTGCTCCTGGATGGGTTGCCTCCAGCCATCCTGCAGGGGGTGACCTCAGGGGGTGACCTCAGGGGGTGAATTATGGCCTCAGGGGATGCATCGTGACTGGGAAGTTTGGCAGATGGAATTGTTACCTATGTCTGCAGGTCTCAGAAGGACAGGAGGACTTAAATGTTCCAGCAGACTGGTTGCTTCACTTAGCTGTGACCCCAAAATTGTACAGAGAAGAGCACAAGAACGAGTTCTTGGATGTGAATCCTGCAGACCTAGGAGAGGCTGGTGTTGGCAGAAGATGAACGCTGGTCTACCAACTCAAAAGATAATTGGTAAGCAAATGGGGACTTCAAGTTCAATGTCCAGAGGAGGCACCCTTGAGGGAGGCAGGTGGTTTACGTTATGGCTGTTGTTTTATCAAGTGATCACACCAAGAGATATTATTGTATCAAGATGAGGTTGTATTCATTTAAATATGACATTTTCTTTTTCTTTTCTTTTTTTCTTTTTAGAGATAGAGTCTTATTCTGTCACCCAGGCTGGAATGCAGAGGCATGATCATAGCTCACTGTAACCTCAAATTCCTGGACTCAAGCAATCAAATTCCTGCCTCTGCCTCCCGAGCAGCTGGGACTACAGCGCGAGGCACTGCAACCAAGTCCAAGCTTGTACCACTCGCTGCACAACAGCCCATGAGTTAAGAGACAAGGTGTTGGGGCAAGGAAAGCAACTGTTATTGAGGGAGCCAGCCATGAAGATGGTGAACTAATGTCCTAAATAACCATCTTAAGTTAGTATGAACTTTAGGCTCCTTTTTATGTTAAGGGAAGGGGGGTTGCAAGAGGTAACCAAGGACCACAGACAACGGTGCATCAACGAGGGTCTGAGGAGGTTGTGAAACCTCTTTGTTCTTGATCAGTTAACTTTGGATGATGTTCATCAGGTCATGAGGTTCCTATGAATCTTCAACATAGCATTGTGACTTGTGTGCATACTTTCCTTATCTCCTTGGGAGCTAATTTTGGGAAAGGAATGGTTATCATCTTTCTCCTAGAGTTGAACTACAAATTAACTCTTCCTGTAATGAGTTAGTCTATGTGCAGAGCTAAGCAGAATGGCCTAAAGGATATTACCGCAGGGGGGCAGAAGCAAAATAGAGCTAGTCATGCTGTCTCCTATCCACTGTTACATCACCACGTCCGGCTAGTTTTTAAATATTTTGTAGAGATGAGATCTCACTATGTTGCTCAGGCTGATCTTAAACTCCTGGTCTCAAGTGATCCTCTTGCCACAGCCTCCCAAAGTGCTGGGATCACAGGTGTGAGCCACCATACCCAGCCTTAAATATAACAGTTTCTAAGTGTTTTACTGTGCCCCAGATACCCTATAGACGTCTCGCTTCACCCTCACAATAGCCCTCTGTAGCAGGTATGATGACCCACATTTTACCAATGACTACACTGAGGCTCAGGGAAAAAGATAACTTGCCCCAAACCCCTCAGCTAGTAAGTGTCAGAATAGAAGTTCAAATCATGCCTCCCCCATGAAATTACTTTACCACTAAAAGCATGTCTTGGTTTAGTCAGGCTGCTATAAAAAAATACCAGAGCCTGGGTGGCTTAAACAACAGAAACAGTTCTGGAAACTAGAAGTCCAAGATCAAGGTGCTGGTCAATCTGTTTTCTAGTGATGACTCTTCCTGGCTTGCAGATAGCCACCTTGCTGTGCCTTCATGTGGCCTTTCCTCTTTGGCACGGGAGTGTGGGGGTGGGGACAGAGAGAGTGCACACGCTGGTGTCTTCTCGTAAGGACACAAATCCTATCAGGTCAGGACCCCACCCTTGTGACCTTATTTAACCTTAATTGCTTCCCTAGGGATCGCACTGCCAAGTACAGCCACACTGAGAATAGGGCTTCAAAATATGAATTTGGGGACACAAACATTCAGTCCATAACAGAGGGCCACCAATTCCCACTCAACATGGATATGTTGAGAGCATGCATGAAGAGCCCCTGGTATCCATCTCAGCATGAAATTAACAGTTGTCTTCCTTATACTACAAGGAGAACACCTGGCTAAGGATTGGGGTGACAGGAGCCAAGGGCTAGACCCAGGCCCTGTGTCCTGGAGAAAGGCACAGGTCTGGCTGAACAAGGGGCACAAGAGTCACTCGCTGTTCTGGCAGGGGTGTGGGTGGGGGCTGAGATTTCCCAAAGGGGGCCTCAGGTGGAGGATGGAAAGGACCCCAAAGGAAGGGACATGGCAGAGCTTCCCAAACCTTCCCTCTCCTTTCCCTTCCTTTTCTTCCCCTTTTCCTATTAATGTATTTGTTTATTCTGGTTGGACTTTGCCTCTGGAGCCCTACAGGTTAGAATTAAATGGGGCGATGGAGGCCACATGCTATCTCATTTAACACCACAGTTCCCCAGTCCGCCTACAGCATCAGTGCCACAGCTTCACCCAGCCTCTTCTTGGATATCTCCCCTCTAAAGAAACTCTCCGCCTCCTGAGACAGCCTATTCTTTCAAATATCACTAACTAAAACAAACCTCCTCTCTTTGTGGATCCTGGTTCTACATTCTGGGGCAACACAAAGGGAGTTAGCCCTTTAGAAGAGATTTGGAACAAATCTTCTCTCCCTCCTGGAATTCACAGATCCCTTATATGATCTTTATTCTCAGTGTTTCCTTTCATAGTTCAGTCTCCAAGATGGCCTGATCACTTTCTAAGACATATTTTATTTCCACACCAGTAGCAAATTCTGGTTAAGTAGGCTTGCATTTGCCAGAAATAAGCCCATTTTAACCGTTCCTTACATTGCTCCTTCTGAGCCATGAGGCTGCCATTCATCCCCACAAAAACCACCTAATGAGTGTGATGTATGTGCCACGCCCTCGCAAGGCACGGGGACTACAGCAAGACAGGCAGAGTTCTTGATCTCAGAGGGTTTATAGTCTAATGGGGCAGGCAGGTAATGAACAGGCAAACGAAGGAGAATGCCAGGTAGGAACTGCGATGAAATAGTAACATTTTCTTTCACAATCACGCTACAATTCTAAAGTCTGGTGGGCACTTATTTTGAGCAAAGCACTTTGCTAATTGCTTATATGCAATTAGCTTATCATATGTGCAAGTGTAGTTCACACAGGACTGGCATTGGTCTCCTTTTACCACCTCTGGCTCCCTTCCCCACGACTGTCAGCCCTGGGTGGCATTTGTCTTTGTTGACCCAGGTAACACTCAGCTCAGACCCTGAGACTCACCCTCGTGCTGGCTGATGTGACCAGTATCCACAAAAAAGGAATTCAACAATAGCTGGGCAAGAAAATCATGTGCATAAAACAGGAGGGTCTTTCTGCCACATCACCGAACAGGAAAATCAATTCAACAAATATTTATTGGCACTTACTCTATCCGAGGCACGGTCTGTATATTAAAAAGAGAAATGGTATGGCCTTGAGGTGGTAGAAAAAATAAAAACATGGTTCAACCAATTTGTAAATGTCTGGGAGACTATAGAGAACAAGGTAGGCTCCATAAAGCGCTTGTCCAATCAGACTAATATCTCTATTTATCCCACAATAAGAATAATGACAGCTCGAAGGATGTGTCATCCCTTTGCACAGCAGTATGACTTCTCCTTCAGAAGCCAAACAATGAACTACCTCAAGAAGCGGCACTGTGCCCGAGGGAATGAGCTGGGCGGCCAGAGAGCAAGCCTCGTGGGGTGCAGGCACCTGCCGGGCTTGACTTGCAAGTAAAGTGGCTTCCAGGGTTGAAGCCCCAACAGGAAGCTTAGCTGGGACAACTGTCATGCTGATTGTCCTCCTTGCCACCTTTCCTGGAGTCTCTTCCTCCTTCTGCTTTTAATATCCAGTTTAATTCCATGTAGATCTTGTGTGTTCTTTTTTCCTTGCAGAAGAACCTCTGTCCACACCTTCTGGGCACATGAAACTAAGAGATTAATTAAAGAGTTCTAGGATAGTATTTGCCTGATGGAAATTGAAAGTGGAAATACAAGAAAGCAGTGTGTGATTGGGCCCCCTGGGGAATGTTCCCTGAGCAGCCAGGCTAAAAACTGTGTCTGCTGGGGCATCACACAGAGTCACAGAGCTACAGAGGGACCCCAAAAGGTGTGACCCGAAATCCCCAACACCACTTCCCAGCACAGGGCACCAGCCTCAGCCTGGACATCTATGCTGGCCCTGGACCACGGCCCGGGCTGGCCCAGCAGCCCACCGTGGGGCAGCCCTGCCTACCAGCGCACCCCTTCTTCATGTCCACATCGCCAACAACTTCCACTTGGAGATCACGGCTTCTGCTCCTCAAGGCCATAATCAATAAACGAATTTTTAATGTTGGGGACTCTACTGCAAGATTTAGAGCTCCTGGGTTGTAGGGATCCAATTAAATGTTTGAGGTTCTTTTAAAACTATGAAAGAAATACAAGCTCATGGTGTAAAATTCAAACCACATAGAAGCAGGCATAGTAAAAACATTGAAGCTTCTCTTCCCCAGAGATAACCACTATTAACAGCTTCCAGACTGTTTATTATGCATTGATATTAATCGGGGCTGTGACTCAGTTCAATGTGCACTTTTAAAAAGTTCTCTGTGGCCACAGGGTGGAGGGTGGCCTGGAGGAGCCCCCAGTGAGAAGAGGAAGTCCACCTGGCCAAGGTGAACATAGTGGCGACCCAGATAGGGTGGCCGCAAAGGAGGTGGAGCCGAGTGGGCTGATCAGAC
This sequence comes from Cheirogaleus medius, assembly GCA_008086735.1. NCBI lineage: Eukaryota > Metazoa > Chordata > Mammalia > Primates > Cheirogaleidae > Cheirogaleus > Cheirogaleus medius. The sequence goes on from VBSM01003143.1 coordinate 18,505,566, forward strand.
GTATTTGGGGCAGTGGAACCAATAAACAATTGCTGGGTGACTCACTGCCCTAGTCTGAGGCCACCTTCCCTTCGCTGAGCTCCTCTTTTGTCCAAGTTCTCCCTGGCCACAGACAGAAAACCAGAAAGCTTTAAAAATAGACCCAAATTCCCTCATCTGCCATCTACACATGGCCCCGGGGGTAGCAGAGCAAAAGACAGTGCAGGCAGCTGCCCCCGCCAGACACAGAGGAGACTTTTCCTTTTAAATGCCTATTTTTAAACACCGAGCACTTACTAGAAAGTGACCCTCCAACGTACCTGTATGTTTATTTCTTGATGGTTTCCAACCCACGGGCAGAATTTGGAGAGGCCGGATATTTGGGAAAATAACTGACTTGTACTACCTTTTCAATGGCCCCAGATTTATCCCTGGTTGTTAGCCTATTTGCAGATTTCTTTTCTCTTCCCACTTGTTTTTAAATTGCACGCGCCACCCCTATACATAGCCGGAGAAGAGGCTGACTGAAATAGCAGCTTAGAGAAACAGAGCAATTTGGAATAAGCAAAAATAGCTCTTTGTGGTAACTCAAGTGTCTCATGTTCAATACTGATTTCCATGCCCTCCTGAGAGTGGTTTTCTGAACTGCATGTGCAGGCAGGCGATGGCACCAGCCTGTTTATTTCCCGATGCACACAACACACAGTGGCTCTTTGGTCACGTATGTTTGGAATGCAGAAATAAGCCCAGGCAGCAGACTTATTTCATGTGTGGTCATTCAAACTGTAGGTCCCACATTCACCAAAGGCCACATGGAGCAGCCCATTCTCTGGAATGTGACTCTTACCATCAGATGCTACCTGAATTCTCTTCCTTGTACCTTAGTGTTCACTGCCTTTTGGAAGTTAGTGGCATTACTTCAGCACAGTAATGCCACATCTCAGAGGCCACATCTCAGACCTATGAACCCCTAGGAATGAAGTCTAGACACATGTATTGATATGAAAAAGTTGCCTGCAAGATTCTAGTGTGTGCCTTGGGAAGTCCTGCGGCTTTACCAGTTCTACTTGCACACTCCTGCGACCCAGGGAACATCGGCGTGCTCAGAATGCAGGTGTTAGAAACCCCAGCCAAGACCCTGGAGAAGCAGCCCCTGGCCTGGAAATACTTTGTCTGTGATGTGCAGGAAAAAGGACATCCAAAAAATAAAATAAAATAAAAATCAAGATTCACCCAAGGATGGATGAATCTCAAAATAATTATGCTGAGTAAAAGGAGCCAGACAAAGGACGAGTGCATATGGTATGATTCCATTTATACAAATTCTAGAAAATGCAAGCTAATCTATAGCGACAGAACGCTGATCAGTGTTTGCTGGGGGACGAGAGGGAGGGAGAGATCACAAAAGGGCACAAGGACACTTTTTGGGGTGATGGATCCGTTTGCTGTTCTGTGATGATGGTTTTGCAAGAGTGTATATACATCAAAGCTCATCAAAGTGTACCCTTTAAAGTGTGCAGTTTCTTGTATGTTAGTTAGAGCTCAACAAGGCTGGGAAAAAGAAAGGCTACTCCAAAGAACTGGACCACAGTCACAGCTCGTCTTCAGCACTGTGCAAGCCCTTGCTAAGCCGGGACATGCATTGTCTCGTTTAGTCCCAGTAGCGTCCCAGGGAGAAGGGGAGGTGTGGCGATGATAAGTGGTTTTCTCGGAGTCCCTCAGTGGGCCAACGGTGGAGCTGGGATTAGACCCGGGTCAAAATGACTCCACATTCCAAGCTCTTCGATCTGAAGGAGTATTTTGTTCTAAACAGCCATGTGACTGAGTCGGGAAGATCCCTAGGCAAATATACTTGTAGGGGCCTGGATACTCCCCAAGCAATATCTCTTTATAAGACTTTCTTTTGGGAGGCCATCAAATTATCCCCCAAATTAGTCAAAACCTGTAGGTCTTAAATAACAAGCTGACTGATGCCACTTAACTATAATGTAGCAACTTGAACTTGGGAGTCACTAGGTTGGAAGGGTAAATGTGCATTTGGCTTTCAGCTCTATACTCTTAAGCGATGGCTGGGCTGCTTGTGCCTGGACAGCCCCGCCCTCATGGCCTAGCTGCTCTCAGCAAGAGTCCCTCAGGGCCCCCCCCCGGGACGCCCGAGGTGACAGGCCATCGGCTTTAGGGTGCTGATGCTGGCCTGCCGGGCCCCACAGCTGCTCCTCCCCACCAGAGGAGAGAGGACCAGAATCTCAGAGCATCTCGCCCGGCCTGTAAGAGGGTGAGAAGCTTTTCCTTCTCTCTCTGGGTCACAGCCTTGTTTTACCCACACCCCACAAGTCTCTAGGTGTTCTCCAACTCTCTGCTTTCCCCATTTAATGGGGAAAAAACCTGCCGCTAATTCCCCTCTGAAATGAAAACAGTATCCCTTAGTCAAATGAAGGCTGTGACTTTGAGTAAGTCACTTCAGTCTCCCAGTTTCTTCAGATGTAATAAAAATAACAATCAATTAGTTAAGTGACATTCATTGGGCAAATCACCTAACCTCTCTGTGCCTCAGTTTCCTCATCTGCAAAATGGTATAAAAATTGTGTCAAATTCATATAGTTGTTGCAAGGACTAAATGGAGTCACAGAAGTAGAGTGCTCAGAGCAGAGCCTCATACACAGTGCCTGGCATGCTGCCCCCTCTTTTCAAGCCCACTAACCCCAAGTCGCTTCCCTGCTTAGCAGTCTGCTGCTCATCTGGGGTCCACTGCCCCTTGCAAAAGGGGTTAACTCTCACTTGCAAAAGTATCTGCTGCCGGAGGATTGGCAAACTTTCTCCAATTTGAGCTCTGAAGCTCTTTGGAACTGGACGCGTGTACCGCGCTGCACGGCCGGTAGTCCTGAATCAACAGCAGTGCTGAAGGACACTCAGACGCTTGATTTAGAAGCCATCTCTGTGAACCAGACTAAAGCCCTGGGAGAGCAATGCCAAAACTATAACTTCTGATTTTTCTTTGTTTACTGCTGCAAAAACCCCAAGTCTTATCTGGCAATCCAGTGGTCTAGTTAAGAGGAACATTTTTCAGGGACAGAAACATTGAACTGAGTTTGCCTTCTAAGTTGAGAGGGGAGAAAACAGCTGGTGTTTGCTCATCAGCAGGACCTTGATACTCAGAGTTCTGGCTTCTTGGTGGAGTCGTAGAGAGCCACTCGGGCTTATGTAGATAAATAATTATGGAAAGAGTGAGGAGGGACATCAAAGGCCACGCCACAGGCTTATGTACTCAAATTCATATTCTTTTTCTTAAAGAGGTCCCCAGGTTGTGTAAGCTCAGATGTCATCCTGTGCACAATGCCTCAGTTCTCTGGGCAGGTGGGTCTCTGCTGACCACCCAGCAGTGTGCAGTGGTGTAAGCAGCTGCCAGACTTCAGGGCCTAGAGTGTCTGCCACCCTCAACTCAAGTCCCTGATGGAAGGAATCAGACCAGATGCTGGTTGCCCCATGCCCCGACTCTCTCATCCAGTGACCTGGAAGAGTGAAGGGGATGGGAGGCTTTAAGTATGAAAATGGGTCTGTCCTTTCAGCATGGCCTGTGACAAAAGGCAGGTTCCAAACATCAGTGGCTCAAGATTGTGCTAACTACAGAGGAAAACAACAGAAAGACCCTGAAGAAGCCCTCGCATTGTTCTTCCTCCTCTCTTCCCTCGTCCTCTTTCTTTCCTTCCCTTGGAGGTGGTGCACCAGGGCCCCAGCAGGGTGGCGGTGGGCTGAGATGGCAGTGGCAGGGCCGGGGCTCAGAGGCAGTTGGCACCGTCAGGATGTTGGTTACAGAAGGGGACTGACTGAAGAAGTAAATGAGCTGAGGCTAATCAGAGCTGGGGTTTCACTGTTTGGGAAGGAATTTACAAATATGAAGAAGGGGAAAGTAGGAAGAATCCCAAGGTGATGATTGTAATTACAAATGTCACGTAAACTTACAGACAGAGAGATGATGACAGATGACAGATAGATGTGCTTGCATACATACACGCATATAAATACATACTTCACAGTGGGGCTGTGTACATATACGCACACATGCAGTTCCTAGCTCTGCCTTCCAAGAGGGCCTAGAAAACAGTCATGTCCAGGAGGCGGAAGTGCCCAGCGTCTGGTTTCTAAACGTCAGCCTCCACTGAAGCCTCCAGGACTTCCGGGAGAAATGGCTGACTCCAGGGCGGAGATGAGGAAAGTCCAAGACAAGGGCAAACATCTTCTTGTTCCAGAAGGTTGTTTGACATTCTCTGTGTCAAAGAATGATGTAGACCTGTCAGAAGGGTACCGGAGCCAGCTTGAATGGGACAACTGAGCACCAAAATAAACAATATTAATGGATTATAATCCATTGTCTATACAGACATGAATAAATAGGTAGGCAGGTAGGTAGATAAGTAAATTAGAAGAAGTAGCTTTTCTTTACCATAAAATAACAAACAAATGTGTAAGGAATGTTATAGATCAATTATCACCATTTGGCAGCCATCGTCAAAGTTGCAGATACAGGCATCAGCAGACGTGGGATTTGGTGGGGAGACATTCCAAGGCTATGCCAATATCATGTTCCTCATCAGACCTCCCCCCAGCCCCTGATAGTGGCATAGCCTTGGTATATCTCGCTACCAAATCCATGTCGGCCACAAAGAGAGAAACAGTGAGTTTATATATAGTCTGGCAGACACCTTGAGCAGACAGATGTTCAAGGATCACATCTCCAATGGAGTGAAGGGTGGACATTGTGTCCCCTGATGACATGAACCGGGAAGAGCCGAGCCTCATTTCTGTGGTTTTCTTGTCGAAGTGCATGTGCTGAGTCCAGGCATGAGGAAGCATTGGGTGAACCCAGTGAGGGGTCTGTACTCTTTAGAAACTGCCAAGGTCAAGGAAGATAGGGAAAGACTGAGAAAATGTTCTATATTGAAAGGAGATAAAGAGACATGACAACCAAAGCAACATGTGATCCTGGATTGGTTCTTGGATTGGATCTTGAAAAAAGGAAAAGGAGGAGGCGGAGGAGGAGAAGGAAAGAAAGAGAGAGAGAGAGAGAAAGGAAGGAAGGAAGGAAGGAAGGCAGGCAGGCAGGCAGACAGGGCAATTGGCAAATTTCAAATAAGATCTGTGAATTGGGTGGTCATGTTGCATCGGTGTCATTTCCTGATTTGCAGAGTGTGTGGTTGTTATGTAGGAGAATGTCCTTGATTTGGGGAAACACCTACTGAAGTATTTCAGGGTTTGCGGTATCAAGTCTGCAACTTGTTCTCTCCCATCCGGTGACCTGGAACTTGTTCTCAAATAGTTCAGGAAAAGAATATGATGATGGGTAGATGTATATATAGAGAGGGGAGGCCATGAGGCCACTGGGCTAAAATGTTAACAACCGGGGAATCTGGATAAAGGGAGAATGGAGCCTTTTGTACTCTTCTTGCGATGTTCCTGTAAGTTTGAAAATGCTTCAGAATAAATTATAAAAGTTTGTTTATAAAATCACCAAGTGCTGAAATTGCTCCCCATGGCCCCCAGAGTCCTGATAAAGGGAAGAGAGCTCTTCCTCCCTGTTTGAACAGAATGTCTTAAAAACTTCTAGCCATTATCCACTTCAGTGAACCAAGTACATCCGCCTCTTCTGCTGACGGCTGCAAAACACCAAAGCAAAATAAAATAAATTTTAAAATCTCTCATGAGATTAAACGAGAACCTGGCTCTGCTTTGGCGAGACACAATGAAGTAACCCTTTGTTTACAATCTCAAAAGCAAACAACTGATTGATGCTAGAAATAGAAAGCATTTAAAATTTTAAAATTAAGTGCCTTTGGCAAATAGCTGGGGCTGTCTTCTCAGTGCCAAGGCCAAAAGCACTGGGCTAAGATTTTCATCTACTTTTGCCATGTGATCAATATGAACCCTGAGGGAGATCAGACAGCCCTGGGTTCAAATTCAGACTCCTCCACTGTCTAGCTGTGTGGCTTCAGGCAAGTCACTCACCCCTTCTAAACCGTGGTCTCTTCTCCTGCAGGGTGGGGATGATGGCAGTTACTTGGCTGTGTGAGGCTCGGTGGTGAGATAGCACATGCAATGCACCCTGCATTTGGAAGACCTCGAAATATACTTGCTTCCTTCCTCTCTGCACATGGAGAACTTTCAAGTCCCACCCACGCCCCGCGCCATATTTTAAGAACCATTCTAACCATGAGGCACTTTGCCGGCTTTATTAGGGTCCCCCCAAGCCCAGGACTCCCGTAGTGTGTGATTTCTTTCCTTCACTCCTGGGACATTTTTTCTGCCTGTCTTTATTTCCAACAGACATCCCTTCATCTCACGGCAACCTTTGCGACATGCCCAAATGTATTCTTTCCTCTTGAAGACACGTCCCTTTACTTCTCATGGCTTATAAGCCGGAGAAACCAAGAGGAAAAATGCTCGTCTGTCTCAGCCTGTCTGCAAAGAACAACAGCATGGTAAGAAATTGAACTGAGATGAATTTTTGCAGGGCTGACCTTAACAGCAAAAAGCTAAATAAATCTCAAGGAGCGTATAGACAGGACATGGGGGCGCTGCTTTGGGTCTTTGTCTCTTAGAAGCTGGTGCACCCTGAGAAGAAGCTGTCATCTTTTAAAAGCCAGTGTGAAATCGGGGTCAGCGATTGTTCCAGTAGGAGGCATCTCCCATAAGCCACATGCCCCATCATCATCTCATACTCCATCCTTTACTGTCGCGCTTGCTGGAATGGGGGAAAGAGGAGAGCAGGGTGGGCCTGCTGGGGTCTCAAGCTCTCGCACAAATTGCTTCAAACCCCAGGGAGGGACAAAAGGGAAAGGCTGGAGGAGATAAAGGACCAAAGATGCCTCACTCTATTCAGCTCCAACTTCTTAGCCTGAAACCAGGGCAAACCTGTTCCCAATTATCTCCTTAAAAATAACCCAACATGAGGGATGTTCCTCTAGTCTCCTTCCAGAAAACAGAACTATGAAATAGTATTGCTTTGAAAAAAATACATTTTTCCCTTTTTTATTAGCAAAAATATACATAGTCACAATAGAAATTTTAGGTAATACAGATAAGCCAAAAATAGGAGAGAGGAGAGACAGGAAAATTATCTATAATCCCACTGATAGATATTTTTTTCTTTTTCCCAAAATAGAATGGTCCTGGACATGATCTTTTGCAACCTGCACTTTTCATTTAATAGAGACCCATAAAGCAACCTTGCCACTAAGAATCCTTCCAAACTGTCCTTTGTGAGGGTTGCGTTGTGTTCCTTAGGACCACCGTTTATTTAACTAAATCTCTAACAGTGAATACTTAGGTTTGCTAAGTGTGAGGTGAATATCCCCGCATTTTACTATGGAGAGAATGCTGTGAGGTGTAGCTTTACAGCTCAGTCTTCCCGTATAGCCAGGATTCTTTCCTTAGAATACGTTTCCATATGTAAAATTAATGTAGCAAGGACACGCACATTTTTAAGGCTTTTGCCATGTGTTGCCAGTTTTCCCTCCAGAGAAGTCGCGCCAATAAAGCAATACATTCTTACGTCCGGGGATCACAGCTGCAAAGCTCCGCCGTTATCTTCTTTACCCCCATGTGGAACCAGTGATGTGTGATTTATTTACACAATTCACAAAGGCAGGGCTAGGTTTAGACGCTTGTGAGAGAAGCAGAAACAGGAATGAAGGCTGTTTCATGGTTCTGAAAGTCTCATTCTCACCTGCTTGGAAAAGCTTCTGTTTGAGAAAACATGGGCCATTGCTGGTGGTTCCTCTCCACAACTTAAAGACCTCAAAAATGGCCAGGTGCAATGGCTAACACCTGTAATCCTAGCACTCTGGGAGGCCAAGGCAGGAGGATCGCTTGAGGCCAGAATTTCAAGATCAACCTGAGCAAGAGCCAGACCCCATCTCTACTAAAAACAGAAAAATTAGCTGGGCATGGTGGCACATGCCTGTAGTCCTAGCTACTTGGGAGGCTAAGGCAGGAGGATGGCTTCAGCCCAGGAGTTTGAGGTTACAGTGAGCTACGATGATGCCACGGCACTCCAGCCAGGGCGAAAAAGTGAGACCCTGTCTCAAAACGAAAGAAAAATAAAAAGACCTCAAAAATCAGGATTTAAAAAAAGAAATATTTTTTCCCCTTTTTTTTCTGTTTATAAAAGTTGCACTGGCTCAATCGAGAAGATTTGAAAAGTAGAAAAAAGGAATCCTCCTAACTCCCACAACCCGGAGATGACCACTATTAACATTTTGGTAGATGTCCTATCCCTGTTTTTTTTCTTTGCATATATTTTGTTCATGTCAATGAAATACTATGGTCATATTGCATTTTGTAGTCTGATTTTTCACGTGTCTTCCAATACCAAGGGCTTTCCGACCCTTCATCCACCCGGGACTCCCTCAGCTCTCGAGAGTCCGGGAGGACACGGGGCACGTGGTGTCTGCCCGGGAGCCCGCGCTCAGCCTGGCTCCGGGAGGGAAACCACACATCGCTCCCAGGGCTTTGCCCTGGCTCCAGCGCTGACCTTCTACACACTCCTAACTGGACCTGCCTGCACAACAATCTATAAGCCATTAGCTGGGGCTATATTAAATCCAAAAGGGTTCATCCCTAAGACCTCAGCTTTTATCCAGGGTCGATATAATAAACGACCGTCTGAAGAATGTTTCTGCATCTTCTGCAAAAGCTTTTGAAGAGAGCGTCTATTATGTGCCTCACCGTCCATTCTATTGAGATTCTCATGATAAATTTGCGCTCACATTGAGTGTCAGGGAAAAGTTTGGCTCTCCTGACAAATGGCTATACTTCCTTTCGCCCAATAACTCATCACATTTTCCCTTTCGCTTTAGCTCAATTTAATGTGCAATTGCAGTAACTATCTTCTGCTAGGTTTCGGGTTTAATCATTTCCCCCCTTCATCCATATGACTTTGGATATTTTGTCTTTAATCTCACTGTCCTGGGGCCTATATTTTTAAATGTCAGTCATCTCAAGTTTGCTTGGAAGTTACAAGGAATACAAATCATAAATAAATGGACAATAATCATGACGCCTAGGCTGTCTCTTTAAATTCATAGTTGCCTTGTTAATTAATCATTCCCTTCGTTAATGCCAGGTTCCCTCCTGGTATTTCCAGGCAGCTGCACCCAATGAGCCATTAGAAGATGCAGTTGGGTACATTAGGCCTATCTGAGAGGAATAGGAATTTTAGAAATGAATGTCACTTAGTCATTTTCCTGTATAACTGAAGTCCTGTAAGTCTCTCTGGTCAAAGACACCCTCTTTCTGATAGAACAGTGGGCTATCCTCCTGTAAGGATGACAGCCACTCCACCCTCACGCCTCTTAGCAGCTGATAAAGTGCAGAGGCCTTGGCCAGGGGGCTTATCGGCAATGCCCTGGGACCCATGGGAGGGGATGCTATTGTTTCTGCCTGAAGCAGCTCTGCTAATTGGCACTTTCTTCCTTCCTAAACCCTGCCATGAACCTTCCTTGGTGTATGTCCCCTGGGGATCTCTCTGCCTCCTAAATCCACCCCTACCCAGCAGGGCCCACACTATAAGTAAAAGATGAAATTAGAAACCACAATT
>VBSM01003143.1:18515236-18550937 GCA_008086735.1 Cheirogaleus medius
AAAGAAAGAGAGAGAGAAAAGAAACTACAATTCTTCACCCCTCCCTGCAAGTACCCCTTTGCTGTGGCCCCATCATGGGCAGAGTATACTTCCCTGCTCCTTGACTTCAAGCCTGGCTCTGTACCTTGCTTTGGTCAATAGAACAGAACAGAGTGACAGTGTGCCAGCTACAAGCCTAAGCCTTAAGGGGCCTGGTGAGCTTCCACTTGCCCCCTTGTGCTTCTGCCATAGCACGGTTCCTCCTGGGTACGTGCTGCTGCTCCTTCAGCTGGGGCCCAGGGGAAGCAGAGCTTCCCAGACAACTCATAGACTCACAAGTACAATAAATGCCTGATGTCGTATGCTGCTGAAATGCAGTGGCTGTTTGTCATGCAGCAGAAGCTGACTGATACACTCTGTGACAGATCCTTCCCAGAAGATCTGGTTCTGTTCTCATCCTCATCCACGTGGCCTTGATTCTTCAGACCATTCAGCTCACTCCCAAGTCCTCTAGAACTCAGACTCCACTCTGATGTGCAGTCCCAGCCTGTCCCAAGGACCCCAGGTCAGGCAGAGTCATAGGCCCCCAGCTTGTCCCACAGGACTAGAATCTCTAGGATGTCCTAGTAACAAGCAGGTACAGATGCATGTATCATAGTCTCTGGAATTTGGGCTCTGGACACGAAAAACATGAAAAGCTAACACTTACTAAGCCTGCACTAACAACACGACAGGCCCGGCACTAAGTGCCACATGTCTTATTTCAGGTGGTGTTCAGAAGTAGGTGGCGGGTGTTGTTATTCACTTTCCTGTGTACCTGAGGAGACTGATGCAAAGGACTGGCCCAGGCCTCACCACCACGTGGAGGGAGAACGTGAACCCAGCTGTGTCCAACTCCAGAGCCCCCGCCGTGCCGACACCCTTGTGTTTACCTACGCGTGTGAATCCCTCTGTGCCCTACCAGCTAGGCTGGCAGCCAAAGCCATTTCAGTCACAGCTGGGCTTTCTCCCGACCCCTGTGCTCAGGGCCAGAAAGCCAGGTCCCGGATTCATGGTAGTCGCCATCTTTGCCGTTGTCCTCTGCCCCACTCTGAACCCCCCACTGCCTGCGGATTCAGAGAGGGGAATTGTGGCAGGAACCTGCAGGGGCCAGATGCCCTGTGCCGTGTTCTGCTGAGCAGCAGTGAAGCCTCGGAGAGCCATTCAGTGGCCCCTGGGGATGGAGAACTCAGAGGTAAGGGAGCGATCGGATAATGAGGGAGGCTTCCAGAAACTTCTGAGGGAAGCTCCGTGTGGCTTGTGGGTAATCTGGATCACACTGCTCCCCCAGGACAAAGCCTGAGCCTCCACCCCTCACCAGTACTGCTGCAAATCACTAAACCACAGCAGGGCAGAGTTGGGTATGCCCTAGAGAACTTTGGTTCCAATGCCCTTCGTTTTACAGATGGGGAGACTGGGCCCATTTCCTCGCAGTGCAGCGTCTCACTCCCCACCTCCCAGGAGCATCAGCAAGGGTTACACCGCCGGGGCAGTGCACTGGTACCCTTGTCAAAATTTTTATAGTGTTGTCTTTTTTTAACCTGAGACTATGTCCCTTAATACTAATTCTGCATCTTGCACATTTATTACTGCTAGTGCCCCGTTCCTTCAACTGACACGCGGGCATGCCAGACTGCCGTGGGGCCAGGCGCTGTTCCAGACCCTGTGTGATGAAAGGGACACGTTTGCCTGTATACATAAGCTCTTGCAGAGCTTCTGTTTAACTAGGTGGGTATATTTACACTATGAAAGCCTGTCCCTTCCTGCGTCCTCCCCCTGCACAGGTCCCAGGGACAGGTGAATTTGTCCCTCCCGCAGGTCTCCTGGGATGGGCATGTGCTTCTGGGCAGGCGTGTGCCAGCGCCGTCCCGAAGAGAACGTGCTCGTCGCCTCTCTTCCACGTCCTCACGCGCCTCTCCCACCTCCCAGTGGGCGCTCACGTGAGGAACGGCGTTCACTGCCTGAGAGATTTACTCCTTGGGAGGGAACCAAAGCTGGGCTCCATTTGGAGTCCAGAACACTTCATCCATCTTTTATCCATTCCCTGGGAGCAAGGAAGAGGGTCACTCCATTTTGACCTTTCCCTCCACACCTGCTGTCCACCCCCACGGTGGGGTGACACGCCCCAGACCCCCCTCGGGGAGGGAGGCCCAAAGTCCTCCCAGTAAAGTCCCCAGAGGCCTATGCCCAGCTGTCCCTCAGTAGGGACCATGTGTCCTCACTGCCCTTCAATAAGTCTGCCCGAGGTGACAGCCTTGTTCTCTGGCCGAGCCTTTCGGCGTCACCCGGAACCTCTCTCACCCCTCTGACGGGTGTAAATTGGTTCACAAATCCTGCAATTCGTTTAGCTCATGCTCCGCTGAGTTTCCTCAGCGATTTTCTGGTTTATTGCCCCTCGCCTGGTTGCTAAGATTCCTTGTAAATTGTGCTGCCCTCTGCTCTGTTCCGCCATTTGTCCCGGCTCCGCGTGGAAGCTGCTGTCCCAGCACTTGCCATGTGCCAGCCGTGGATCACCATAAAACAGCATCTCCGCCACAGGCAGGCCTGCTACCTGGATGGCAAGGAGGCAGCCGGGAGACAGAGCCCCAAGGGCACGGAGCTAATTTATGCCGCCGGGCAGGACTCATCTTTCTCTCTTGTCTCATTCCAGAGGAGGAATCAATACATCGAGGTGGTGGGATCGCTCAGTGCTCTTGAAATATTTCTTGACACTGTCCCATCACACCCTAGGGACTGCAGATGACTGAAAGACAGACAGACAGCGCGACACTAGCACTACAGAGACAGACAAGGTGCGACTGGAAAGAGGCTAAAAGTGCAGGCTTTAGGCAGATAATCTAAGTTCAAACACAAGCTCTGCCACTTCCTGGCTGTGTGACCTTGGCTAAGTAAGTTACTTGAGCTCTCTGTGCTCTTCTAATTGCTCTTGTAAAAAATAGAGGTAACAAGAGCACCTACTACGTTGGACTGTTTGAGGTTTAAATGGGATGTTATATGTAAAGCATAGTCCCTGGCAAACAATAAGTGCTTAGTAAATGTCAGCTATCACCACTATTATCATCATCAATATCATCTTCCCAAAGCTGCACACCAGAAGTGAGTGAACACTGCACCCATCTCGTCCCTGCGCCCAGCTGATGTGTGTCCACGCTGCAGCACTGTTATTCTGACCACCCTTCTGGCTGGGTGTTTAGTGGCTTCGTGTTCCCGCACCCTTTAATGGGGGAGACAAGCCACGCATCATAATGACAAAAAGGGCCCAGACAGACTTTCACTCCCACCTCTTTAGGGCAGAATTGTAAATTGCACATCACATTTATATATATTTAAGTATATAATATATAAAAACATTACATATTTTTATAGATGTCATATAGTTATATAACTGTAGGCCATGTTTTTATAACATATACATACGAACCTTTATATAGATAAAATCTGTACATAGATTCCTATAGAAAGGCTAATGTACATTCTCCCGGCATAGACCATTTCTCAAATGTTCTCAGCAGCCCCCAGCGTCCAGCGTGCTGATGGAAGCATTCTTCCAATTAACCTTCCTATCAGCTGTCTTTACAAAAGAATGTGGCAGAACCCTGGGGGCTCAGAAGCCACTTTTGAGCGCTTCACAGGAACCGAGAGGTGGAAGAGACCTTGGAAGTCATTGAACCCACACTCCTGGCAAGTCCAGTAACCTTGCGGTGGGTACCGCAGGTCTCCATGGAGGAAGAGCCGTTCTGCTGATGGATGGCTCCAGAGATTAGAAAGTTATTTCTTAAATTGAACTGAGATGTGTCCCTTTACAATGCCTCCATCCCTCACCCTGCTCATTTTTTCTCGTGGCCAGCAGTGGGGAAGTTCAGCACTCTCGAACACAGCAGGTTTTCCAACATTCGAAGTCATCCTTACATCTGTCTTGAGCCCTCCCTTCTCTAGGCAAAACATCCCAGTTTTCTCAAGCATTCCAGACCCAATTTCCCGACACTTTTCCATCCCAGCCATTCCCTCTGGCCACACCCTGGTCGTGCTCCTTAGAATGTGGGGCAGGACCTGGAGAAGCCTTCGCCTCGGTGTGTTCTAAGCAGCCTGGGGCATTGCCGTCCTGTAGCGTGACACCATAGTGTTCATTCTGCAATCTGAGTTCCAACTGGCTTCTCAGTAGCTGAGACGAATAAAACCTCGCCGGGATCTTTTTCACAGGGACTGATCCTGCGCCGTGGCTCCCCTAACCTGCACTTGCAAAATCGATTTTTTGAACCTAAAGCTAGAACTTTACATTTGTTCTTTATAGTCTTTCATTTAACATCTCCATTTTTCCTACAAGCAGACATACAGGCTAGAAGAGATGGACTCAACCACTCAGCACTTAGTGAAGCTTGAATCTTTACAGGGTGACCTGTGACCTTTATATTTTACCAGCATCTATTGCGGTGCTGTGTATACAGTAGGTACTCAGTAATAGCTGAATCTGCAGCTGATCTGCTCTGTTACCCTCTCAATCATAAGTTTAAATATATGATACATGTGAAAGTTCTTTAAATATTGTTAAGCACTGTACAGATATCAGTTATTGTTAATGCTGCTGTTATTATGGCTACTACATGTATTGAAGGCAAGAACCATGTGTTCTTTTCCTCCATCTCCATAGTATCTGCTATGGAGTCTCTTACACAGCAGGGGCTCCATAAATGTTGGCTGAATTGAAATGAAGGTGCTTGCACAACATCTCATGGACTTAGACAAAGAAAGGCCAAACATGAGTGGAAGGCTTTGGCTAGGGTATGACAGGAGATGAGGGTATACAATAAAAGAGGGTGATGGCCAGGCATGGTGGCTCACGCCTGTAATCCTAGCACTCATGGAGGCCAAGGCGGGAGGATTGCTTGAGCTCAGGAGTTTGAGACCAGACTGAGCAAGAGTGAGATCCCATCTCTACTAAAAATAGAAAAAATTAGCCAGGCATTGTGGTGCGTGCCTCTAGTCCCAGCTACTCGGGAGGCTGAGGTAGAAGGATTGCCTGAGCCCAGAAGTTGGAGGTTGCAGTGAACTATGATGATGCCACTGCACTCTGCCCAAGGCGACAGAGTGAGACTCTGTCTCCAAAAAAAAGGGGGGGGGTGAGGAAGAGACCTCTAACGATGAGACATCGGGGCTGTGCTGACCCTGGAGGGTGTAGTTTCTCAAGATTTCTACATTGTTATCAGTTGGCTATCACTACGTAACTACCCACGACATAGCTAAGCGGCTTAAAAGCAATAAGCACTTATTATCATTCATGAGACCATGGTTCGGCAGAGCAGATCTAAACCAGGCTTGGCTGACCTCGGCTGGGCTCACTCTTGCATCTGCAGGTCACCTGGTGGGCACTCAGAGGCCCCTCACGTGCATGCCAGGTGGCTGGCTGGCTGTAGGCTGGGGTTGGGGGTGACTGGGCCATGTGCCTCTCATTATCCACTCAGCTCATGCTTATTCACTTGTCAGCTTGGCAGGGTTCCAAGAGAAAAAGCAGAAGTGCACAAGAGGTCTCGAGGCCTTGACTTGGAGCTGGAACGTTGTCCCTTCCACTGCATTCCATTGGCCAAAGCAAGCCACAGTGCAATTTAGATTTAAGTGATAGGGGAAAAAACCCTCCACCTCTTCATGCAAGGAGCTGGAAAGTCACAGTGCAAAAGGAGTGGATACGGGAAGACATGAAGAAATGGGGTCCCTTTAATCATCAGTTACCCTGTGCTTCTCTTCCTCCCTCCGTTTCATCCTTCTGCCATCCATCCTTCCACCCATCCATCCTTCCATCCCATACACAATGATCGAATTCCTACTACAGGACAGGAACATGCTAGGCGTTGGCGGCATGGCTGGAGAATGTGTACACTGGTGACAGGAGCCCAGACTTTGGAAGGGCAAGTCCAGCCAGAAGGAAACAGCATTGACGCGGGTTGGGAGGGCTGCGGGTGGCCCCAGAGCTGCTTCGCAGGGTCTGTGGCCACAGGACGACGGGCCCCGTGCAGAGGCTCATCTGTGCTCATTCGCTTTTGCAACCAGCCTGCACCCTCATGCCCGCATTGCTGCCGCTGCTGCCAGAACCCTAACGATTTACGAACCCCGTCAGTCACTGTGCTCGTTGTCACACCGCACGTCATTCTAGCCCTGGCAAGGACACAGACAACCTGATAGGCCTCTCGAGGCCCGAGGAGCCCGGCAGCTGTAATCGACTGCAGAACTCTCCCAGGGTGACTGGGGACAAGACCACGGGGCCAGCACAGTCCAGGACAGAGAGCCCCGTGCAGAGCTCTTGGCAAGGCACTGTTGTAGCTCAGTTTTATGAGCTCTTAAATCTCAACATTTTCGAAAATGAGAGAGCCCGGCAGGAAGATTAAGCACTGCCAGGCCCTTTAAATCATCAGCGCCAGCCATCCTGGGGGCTGGATTTGTTTTAGGTCCTGGCGTGATCTCTGTGTCGAAGACCCAGGGAAATGAGCTTGATTTCCTTGCCAAGTTCTGCCACTGACGAGCTCTGTGACCTTGAGCAGGGGACCCCACTTCTTTGTGCCTCAGTTTCCTCCTCTGTAAATGGAACTATAAACACTCAAGAGAGAACGCCTTGGGAAGTTCAAGAGCCCTCTTATAGGATCCAGTGACTCTAGGGGCTCTTGATGGCTTCCAGCTCCAGGAAGAACCCCTCCACTCCCGCCTCGCCCCCAGTGACCTCGGCTCTTAAATCAGCCAGAGTTAGAGGAAGATGCCCTGAGTCAACTCAGACAACCCAGCCCCTGGAGCACTCTGTGATCACTCAGAGTTGTCCTGGGCCCAGGATATAAAGGCACCTCAGCAGCTGTCATGCTCCTAACTTGCTGAGTAAGTCTGGAGAAGTCACCTAACTTCCCTGAGCCTCTGAGAAGCATCACAATGCTCCCAGGGACTTTGGTGGAATAAAAAGCACATCAGGTATGAAAATCCTTTGGTGATTGTACTGAATAGATCTCTGTGTAATCCATTCATTCGTTCAGCAATCCCTGAGCATCATGCACCGAGCATCATCCGCCGGGCCCTGGAGGTAGAAGGACGAGTGAGGCTCCATCCTCGCTGGCCAGACAGCTGCATGGAAAAGGAGATGGCCAACCAGCTCCTATCATGGGGTCAGGGCCCTCAGGGAGCCCAAGAAGAGGTGGCAGGGATGCCTGAGGGTCCCTGGAGGAGGCAACAGCAGTTGAAGCACCATTGAAGGGAAGGAGCTGGCCAGGCACACGTGCGTGTTCCCACAGAGAGGGCAATAGGAGACGCTGTCTGTTGGGCCCGGGGCCTGTCTCAGCAGCGAGGAGGTCTGCACAGAGCAGAGGCTAAGGTCAGTCCCTGTCCCTGCGGGGCTTTGTGGGCCATGCTGAGGGGCTGGGTTTTAGCCTGGGCTGGGGTGTCAGTTAGCAGCAGCCACATCAGCAGATGTGGGAGCCGGGCTCGCTAGGCGAGAGCTACGCTGTGCTGGTGTTTCCTGCCTACTTACTATGCCGCCCTGTGCTAAGCACACACATTCTCCCAGCATCCGCCCTAGAAGGTAGGGCCAAGTGTCATCTGCATTTTGCAGACGAGGTGACCTTGTCTGCAGCCAGAGGCCACCCCGTGAATCAGAAGCAGAGCTAGCTCTGGTCCACACTTCTCACCTGGATGGTTCCTCACCTCTCTGGGAATCGGGATGAAGTGCAGCCTACCCCCACTGTCCCCAGGGGATCCCAGGGTCCCTAGCACGGGCTCCTCCATCCACATCTGCAGCCCTCCCCGCCCTCAGCCTGCTCGTCTCCCTTGCCGAGCGGGCACCACCTGGTCCGCACTCGCCCTCCCTCCCCAGGGCCCAGTGCGGAGCCTGCCAGTAAGCCCTGTCCCCAGAGAGCGCACTTGGAAACTCTCTTCATTAGGCTCCTAATGGGGGAAATTAAAGCTAGGAGCTTGAAGCTTTTCAGGGCAGCAAATAATATTTACAGTAATATTGTTTTAGGAGATCAAATATTTATACTAGGGTAGGCTCCATCATATTGCCCGGTGTCTGAGTTTCTGGGGCTGCAGTGGCTGCATTATAAATGGACCCAGTCATTAAAATGCTTTCAAAACTATTTGTGCTCCTGGTAGCTCCTCTGCGGGGGGCACGGTGTGTCCCAGCGTGAGGACCGCTGCCCAAGGCTCAGTGAGCCGGGTCCCTTCTCCCCTGCTCCCTGGCACTGGGGCAGACACCCCTCCTCTTTTCAGACCCTGATCATCCCCGATACTGTAATTATCACCTTTCTCATTAGATTCCGCACTGAAGAGTTCATTCCTTAAAGGACAAGACCGTGTCTGTCTTCTGAATAGCTGTTTCCACAGGGCCTAGTCCAGTGCCTGACACATGACAGGGTCTGAATAAATTATTACTGAATGAACAAATGCCCTGAAACTGATGATTTTCTTGAAGAGCCAGTTGTGGATCCATCAAAGAGGGATTTTGCTAAATCTTTTTTTCCCCTAGTTTTCTGTGCATGCTTTCCTGTAATGTACTCCATTTCACAAAGAAGCCTTTCTTCTTGTTTGATGTCACCCTTTCAAAGTCACCGTTTCCAAGTCTAAAGTGTAGCCCTTGTCTCCTTGCTTTTCCTTAACCATTTCTTCTGTCTCATCCCGTCGTATGATATTATTATAGTATTATTAAAAAGTATTATTACTGTATGAGTATTCTTTTTATTTCTCTGTCTTCTTATCCCAAATTGCCACCCCATTGGTCTTCAACAAACTTCTCCACGCTGTCTCTGATTTGGGGATGTCCAGTGACCAAGATGCACTCTGCACTCCGGCGGTGGCTGCTCTGTCACTGAGTTCAGAGGCAGAACAAAGTTTCCTGGCAGGCAGCCAACATCCAGGCTTCCAGGCCTTGGAAGAATGTCTTCCCATATAACCACAGAGAACAGTTTGCAGGGACTCTAGGACTCTTCTGTAGGTTTCATTTGCCAGCTTAGTAGGATACAGTTCAGGTCTGGAAGACTGCGGGTGCTTCCAGACTCAGCTGGTCGAGAGGTGGACCCTGTGAACGCTGGGGCCCGGGGCCAACATCTGTGAAGTGGCTTTTATACACACAGCATCCGTTTGCGTGGACGGGCTGGGATGGACAGATCAACCTGTGGCCATGAAGTAATGAGGCTATGTTTGCCTCATGAAATAATGACGCTGATTTTCTGGTTTGGCACCAAGGCCAAAAGAGGTCTTCAGCAGTGTTTTGTATCCATTCTAGCAGACATGAAGTGTAATCAAATACTTTTTGAAAAATTTAAATAACTTACATGTATCAGTTTGCCTGTGCACAGGACAGTTACCACCTCCCGGAGTGCTGACGGATTCGTGACAAATGGCTTCTTTCAAACATCCTGCTTACTTATGTGTTCAATGTTTTTACCCTTTATTATAGATCAGTGGTTCTCAAACTTGTCCATGTGGCTGAGCACCTGGAAGTTATGGGGCTTTTTGCGGAACACCATGAAATACTGATATATTTAATCCCATTATATGAGCCAGGAACAATTTTACTAGCAGAAAATATGACTATATTAATGTGTGAAATATAATATCACAACCACAAACACACGTGTCCTGGAGGGGGAAAAAGGCTGCCAAGCTGAGATCGGCTGTGTGTGAAACTTCTCTTTAGCATTTGTCTGCTGCCTGTTCATTCACGCCGTTACCTCCTAAGGCTGCCCAGCTGGCAAGGAGCGGCACGTACCAACGCTTTGAGGAAAAAATGAAGGGTTGGGGGCAAGAAGACGGAGCAGCTGTGAGTTGGAATTCAGCAGATGAGCTGCCCAGACACGGGGCTTTGGTGTCAGCAGTGCCCCAGGGACACGGGCAGCTCCCAGAGAGCCACCACACTGTCCTAGAGCCCCGCAGCCGCTGGCATGTGGTTAAAGCACTAGACTCCAGTGTGACCTGGCCACTGCTGAGATGATGTCCCCACCACTTCATGATCTCATGTGTTCTTAAGTCACCTTAGTAAATCTCTTCCCAGTGACCATGACCAGCCAGTGGGCATAATCAGAAGGATGGGGAAGCAGGAAGCAGGAGAGTCACCCGCTGACCATCCCTGTCACCCAGGATGGTGCACACCCAGGTCACCCAGGCTGATGTCATCTTTGGCCAGATGGGGATAAGAGGCTATAGACCTCTTATCCCCTCCTTCCCACAACAACCCACTCTGGGCCACTGCCTCGAAAGGTCCTATTTTCGAGCCATAATCTTCATGGGGGCAGCCTTTCGATTAATGTCTCACCACTTAGTTCTACACCCACTGGACACATGGCCTAGGGCTGCTGTACCAAAGCAAATCAGTATGAATAAAGTCATGACACTGTAAACGCTTTCTGATGGAAAAAAGAAAAAATGACCTTAAACTTGGGGTCTTAAAACAACAGAATCTATTCTCCCATGGTTTTGGAGGCACAAGTCCAAAATCAGTATCGCTGGGTGGAAATCGAGGTGTCAGCAGGGCTGTGCTCCCTCCGAGCCTCCTGCTCCCTCCCCATCCCTCCTGCTTCTGGGGGCTCCAGGTGTTCCTGGGCTTGCGACTTCATCACTCCAAGCATGGCCTTCTCTCCTCCATGTCTGGTGAGGATTTAGAGCCCACCCAGATAATCCAGGATGATCTCACCTTGAGATCCTTAATTTGATCATATCTACAAAGACCCTTTTCCAAGTAAGGTCACATTTGTAGGTTCTAGGGGATGAGGTGTGGACATATCTCTTAGAGGGGACATCATTCAACCCATTACACCCCCCAAGACAAGATCACCCAGTGGGAACTCATCCCACCTGGGATGAGGCTAGTTCACCCATGTGTCCTCCGCTGTGGGCGCCCTCTCCCTCATCCTGGGTCTTGGATTAACATCACTGTGTCACCTAGACCACACTTGGACTCTATCAGTTGCCCAGGGGAGAGTCCCACCAGCAGACAAACCTCAGCGTCACGTTTACCTCCAGTCCCATCTCACCCTAAGACCAGCACACCTGACCTTCTAGAAGAAAGATTTTCCATACAGACTGATTTACTCTAACCTGATATATCATTTTTTCTTTTTGTAAATCTGGCCGGACACAATGGCTCCCACCTGTAATCCAAGCACTTTGGGAGGATCGCTTGAGCTCAGGAGTTCGAGACCAGTCTGAGAAAGAGTGAGATCCCATCTCTACTGAAAAAATAGAAAAATTAGCCGGGCATGGTGGCGCACACCTGTAGTCCCAGCTACTCGGGAGGCTGAGGCAGGAGGATCGCTTGAGCCCAGGAGTTTGAGGTTGCTGTGAGCTGTGATGACACCACTGCACTCCAGCCCAGGTGACAGAGCAATACCCTGTCTCAAAATAAATAAATAAATAATAACAATTTAAAAGTTTTAAAAATCTTTCTGAAAGTATCTCCTGGGGATGATCTTTGGGTACAGAGTTGACAATAGTACAGAAAAAACTAAGTTGTTTATTTTCCACAATTATGATCAGGGAGTAAGATCACAGATTTGATTAAAGCTAAGAATTTCTGGGGCCCCTGGAAAGTCTAGTCCCCTCTGCCCCCAGGGAAATATTGTCCTTAAGATCATGAGTATAATAAACAAGGTGACACTTGAGAACAGAGCTCTGCCTCTGCCCCCGAAGCCCCCCACCAAAGCAAGACAGCTGACCACGTCCCCACCCCAGAGGAATTCCACTAGGCTGGGAAGTGGGGGTCCCTGACCTGACCCCACTAATCCGTTTCTGCTTAGCTGCTTCCAAAATGCTTGTCACATGCTGGAGATTATCATTTCATGTGCCGCTTCTCATCAAGGCTGTTAAACTCCTTGCTCATATATTCATTTGGCCATTTGGATTTTCCATCTCATTGTCTCCTGTCTGCGGTGCAGGATCGTACAGGAGCCTCAGCTACTCTTTCCAATCCCAGCAGTTTTTCTCTCCTTTCCGAAGGTGAAACCAAACAGCAGAAGATGGCGAGGACCCCTGTGGTGGGCCCACAGCCCGGGGCAGAGGGAGCGCTAGCAGCCAGACCCCATCTCCGGAAAGAAGCGCAGAACGTGACCTCAGCACACTTCATAGAGAGCAGAAAGGCAGGAAATTCTGACACCATTACTTGGTGTAACCCGGCATCACTTCCTGGCCCAAGTCATTAGGAAATAATCTGTTTCTTTTAATGTCCGTGTCTCACCAGACTGCGAACTCCCAAGGACAGAGATGATAATAGCACTAATAGCCACCATTTATTCAGCTCTTGCTATGTGCCTGTGTGCGTTCTAAGTATTTACTGATAATATACATAACCTCGTCCGATCCTCAGGACAGCTCAGAGGGCTGGGGCTGCCTCTGCCTTCATTTTGGGGATGAGGACGCTGACGTGCAGAGAGGGTAAGTGACTTCCCAGGGACATAGCTAGAATTTGAATTCAATCCGTGAGCCCCAAAGCCTCTGTGATCAACACCAGCACCTGCCACGGTGCCCAGCACATAGCAGGTAGGTAATAAAACGCGGTGGAAGGAGGAAGTGGATAAACGAATGCCTTCTTCCTGCCTCCCCCAGCTCAGCCTGTGCAGACACCCACCTCCGTCGGCACCTGCAGGCAGAGCATCCCTGCAGCCCGCTCTTTGACTGCCTCCATCCTGTGCCCTGAGTGCTGCTGTAAGTTCCTGGTCCTGCTGCTGTGTGCTGCAGTGACATGTCAGGGAGAGGCGTGTGGTTCTGGGAAAAGAGCAGGTCATGGGTCTGAACAGGGAAATGTCCATCCAGAGGCCAAGAGGGAAGAGAAACCAAAGTTTTCTGCAGAGATTCTTCTGGGCGTGGCCACCACAGGGGGAAGACAGGCGATCTGGGTCACCCCATTATCACGTCTCCTCCTCTCTTCTTACCACCTGCCCTTGGGTCTGGACTGCGGAGGATAGATTGGAAGTGAGCAGAGACCCACTCCCATGGGTGCCCTCTGAGAAGGACACAGTGTGCCTGGGTTGTCCAAGGACTCAGAACCTTAGAGAGCAGAAGGATCCTAAGGGTGAACCAGATGTAGAAGGACAAGAAGGGCTTTGGAGCTAGGCAGACTGGCGCTCCCACCTAGTGGGGTGGCCTTGGACAAGTCTCTCTACACTCTCTGAGCCTGCTGTTCCTTGTCTGTAAAAGCAGCACAGTAAGACCCACCTTAATTATGCAAAATAATAAGATATGAATATGTAAAGGGCTACCTCTTTCCCTCCAGGCCTGGCCTGGGGATGGGACCGCATCTTTCCCCTTTGGCCATTCCGGGTCTGAAACACCAATGTCCACAGAACGCACAGTGCGGCTCTGGAGCCAGCACGCCGGGGTTTGTCGCCCAGCTCGGGAGCTTACTAGCTGTATGACTTTGCAAAACTTTTCTCTGTGCCTCTGTTTCTCCAACTATGAAATGAGGTGTTTAGATGCCCCTCCCTCACAGTTGTCGTGAGGATGAAAGGAGACAAAGGGCCCCACGAATGGCATTGCTGGTGGCAACATTGCAGCAGCAGCAGTGCCGATATTGCAACCACCTCCTCGCCGGGAGAGAGGGAAGGACTAGAACCTGCCAGAGCCAGAGCGAGAAGGCCACTCCTCTCTGGGGACATCCGACATAAAAGACGCCAGGAAAGAACTGGGAGCCCCTAGAACCCTGCGCCCTCACTCACAGTGCTCAGGCTTCTCCTCCCAGCAGCCCCCGATAGGAGAATACTTCTCTGGCAAAGATTATGGAACTGAGGTCTGGGGCTCTGCAGAGAAACCCCAGTTCTATCACATGGAACCTTCAACAAGTTACTTAACCTCTCTGGGTCTCAGTTTCAGCATCTGTAAAACGGGGACAGTCATAGTATCCCACCTTGTAGGGTTGTGAGACTTAAACGAGATAATGCAGGTGACTCATTCAGAACAGACCCTGGCAAGCAGGGGGCATGTTCTGGACACCTGGCAAAGTTTAGCCTCAGTCCTTTCTGTTTGAACAGCACTGTGCAGTTTATAAGCATTTTCACATACTCCTGACAATCACATCCTACAGGGACACCCCAGGGGACATTGAAATTCAATTCATCAAGCACTAGACATTCCAAGGTTGGAGGTGTCCCTGTCTTACAGAAGAACCCAAGGCTCAGGAGGATTATGTGACAGGCCCAAGGCAAGGCCAAGCCCGCATGACACTGGAGCACATCCTCTTAGTCACGGTGCCAGGCTCTTTCCCAACCAAAGAAAAATGTCACCACACCCATGAAGGCATTTAATTTTGCCACATCCCCGGGGATCTAAGTCACTTCCCTGCACTGGCTCTGCTGGGTAAACAGCCCTGCCTACGTGTCACCTCCGAGAAGAGGCCACGGTTATGAGGCCAAGACTCGGATGTTGAGATGCTGTAAACAGTTGCCCGCCCATTTTCATCCTGCAAATAAATGCCTGGAGTCTGGCCAGTGGGCAGGGTGACCTCAGCTGGGATGAAAGCAGAGCCCTGTTGACTAAAGCCTCCAAGCCGGAGGCCAAATGGCCCCTCCTCTGTTGTTTCCCAGTGTGTTTGCCCTATTAAAATTTAGGTGGCCTATAAGGGTGAAAATCCTACATCTATTATCTATTTTACCTTGGGTGAATTAGGGAACCTCTCCATACCTCCATTTGTTCTGCTATGAAGGGAGGATTCATGTACCTATTTCTTTGTGTTGTTATGAAGGGTAAATTAAATAATACATGTAATATGCTTAAAAAAAAAAAATTTAGGTGGCCTCAATCCCCTGTTAGAAATTGTGCCCTTGCATATGTTTGAAAGCTGTGACCATATTCATGTGTCCTAAACTTTTGTTTGCTGACCCATGGGATCCCTTTAGCTAAAAGGCTGGAAGGCCTGAGTAATCCCCCAATTGTGAAAGACCCCCTTGTAAGTACACAGCCAAACCTGAACAGCATCGGCAATGGATCTTCCATCCAAGAGAGCAAAGGCTGAGAAACACCCACAGCCCCAAACAGTAGAACCTCACAGTTTATTCTAAAAGAAGAGATTGTTCATCAGCCCCCCAGGTCCACCATGGAGCTACCCACAAGCCACCGTGTCCCAAAATGTGTTCCATGGAACATTCTAGGATGTTAGTAAACATTCCACCAGGGGCAAGGGGGTGTTGGAGAAAAGGCCTCCACTGCCAAATAAGCTCAGGAAGCTTCGGGCTGAAGAAAGTTAAACCAGTGTCCTTCCTTCTCAAGCCTTTGAAAATACTAATACCAATGAGCTGCAACAGAAGGTTCTGGAACTCGAAGCTCCCCAAACATGTTTAACGATCGTCACTGAGGACTCCGCTCTCCCACCTCTGGGGCGCAGGGCTGTTCGGTGTGGTGAGGCCAGAAATGCCCCTGCCCCATCCAGAGAGTTCCACAGAGGCAGCGACCTGCCTTATTCTTTGTTGTTTCCCCCGCAAAGCACCTGGCACAGCACCTGGCTTGTAGGAGGCCGTAATAAAAGTTTGTTGGATTTAATTGAATTCCAAAGCCCCTTTAATGGGCGTTTGTCAGCAGCTTTCCGACATCTTTGACCTTGGAATTCCAGAAACAGGTTTTAAGGCTCCCAAGCGTCCCTGGTTTCTTGGAACAGTTTCTACCTTTGTCTCAATTAAATGTAGCTTTAATTCCTGCCCAGGATGCTGCTGGCTTCTGAGAACCACTCCCAGGGCCTCCCTCCCTAGCATGTGACCCGGCAAGTCACAGACTCCATTTCCCACCTGAAACCTGAGCTTGATGACCTCCAGGCCCACGCTGAGGACTCAACAAGAGAACAGGAGCATCGTATTCTGCACACAGTAGGCGCTTGCTTCATATTAACTCCCTTCCCTGCCACACTTCCAAAAACCTCCACAAGGTGCACAGACGAGTTCAATCTAAAACGTCAGGGAGGGACCCTTGCCGAGGGGAAGAATGCAAACCTCTAACTGACAATTATTATAAATGCCAAGGAAGAGCTCACGAATGCCGACTCCACAAATAGCAAAGTTATACATATCTTCAGGATCCCAGAAGTGGATTTCTAGTTGAGCTAGCCAGCTTACA
The DNA here is from genome assembly GCA_008086735.1 of Cheirogaleus medius. Lineage (NCBI taxonomy): Eukaryota > Metazoa > Chordata > Mammalia > Primates > Cheirogaleidae > Cheirogaleus > Cheirogaleus medius. The sequence goes on from VBSM01003143.1 coordinate 18,531,308, forward strand.
GATTTGAGGGAAGGCATTTACACTTAGTCAAAACCACAGAATGCCTAGTACTTAGCCTGAGGTTTTAGCAAATAATTTATAACCCCCACCACCAAACTCTGCTTCCCGTTCAGAGCACTTAAGCCCTCACAGAGTGACGGCGACTCAGGGCCAGCAGAGCGTGGCGAACTGCGGAGGGCTAGAGGAGCGGGCCACACACCTGGCCTGGGGTCCCAACGTGGCCACTCAGTAGCTGTGTGGTTTGGGACAAGCTAATGTCTTTGAGCCTCAGTTTCCCCACCTATAAAATGGGAATCATGACGCCTACCTCCTGAGAGTGCCATAAAGTTCCAGTGAGCTAGAGCACTATGAAGGGACTTTATAAGCCACATCGTGTTCTGCCATTTAGAGCAGCTGCTATAGCAGCATTTATTGGAAGAAGCGCAGTGACGTGCCCAGGACATCCAATGTGTCCCATGGACCTCCCAAGGAGAGGAGACTCAGCTCTCTGTGACGGCAGTGCTGGAAGTGGCAGGAGGGAGGGGCAGGTGTGGCCTTGGCCTCGCTAACTTTGCTGCTATGCTGTACCTGAGCAAGCAGCCCGCAGGGTTCCTGGGAGGTGAGCTTTGTGGGTGCTGTGGCGGAGCCTGTACCCCACCACCCACAGCTTAGCACTTGCTTTACACCTGCTGTCCCCATGTTTTTATAAATAAGACTCCTTTTACTCTCAAAAGTGTCCCAGTGTCCCCTAACAATGTTAATTGTGTCTCATGAGGGAGGGGGGAGGTGTCCACTGTTTGGGGAGCTCTGGGGGCAGGAGCCAGCACCTCAGGCAAGGGGATGCATCTGGCAGAGATCTGGGGACTGCCACGCCCGGGGGGCTAAATGGAGCACAGAGCGTGAGGAGGGAAATTGCGAGGAAAGGGACAGAGGGGACCGGAGCATAGCACGCAGCAGGGAGCTGTGCTTCTGAGCAGGGCAGTGACTTGGGCAGCTGCCTCTGTCCTCTGGCGGAAAGAGATTCAAGGGTCGCCCCCAGGGTGGTCCCTTGGGAAGGAGCGCTCCCAGTTCACCTCCCTCCAGGGTGGATGTGACCCTTCTGTCTCCCATCCAGGAGCCAGGCCCTGGGACACCTTGGCCTGGGTCACAGCCAAGCCCAGCTTCCCTGGCTCGGGGCGGCCATAAGAGGGCAGGAGAGGGCCGGTAATGGGCCGCGGCAGCCAGGGCCCTGTGCAGGCCACAGCAGGTGCCCCCAGCAGCCGCTCACAGAGGCCAGGAGCCTGTGCTGGGAGGGGTCAGGGTAGGGGTGAGGGGGAAGGAGAGGAAGGAGGGAGAAGGGGGAGGAGCAAGGCTAACACCACCCTTGGGGGCAAACGCCAAGATGAGAACTGGACTGTGTCAGACAGCCCTGAGTGAGGTTCCCAGCAGAACCACTCCCTGGCTGTGTGAGACCGCATGGGTTAACTGACCTCTCTGTGCTTATTTCCTCTTTGGCAAATTGGGAGATACTAATAACAAGGTTATGGGGGTGTTCACATGAGAGAAGGCGAGGGACAGTCCTGCATTAGCCCCAGTGCCCTGGCCCACGCCTGTCCTGCATACATGTGAGGTTTTCGTGTGGTCAGGGGTGGGGGCTTCGCTCACTTCTGCAGGAACAAGGTCCTCGGGGCCACTCGCCAGCACGTGCAGCCTCCCAGGGCCTCTCTCTGCTGCCAGACAACACTCCCCCTCCCTCTTTCTCTCACCCACCGCACCACCTTCCCAAGCAACACCAGGAAACACTGACTCCCCCTACCCTGCTGGCTCCCAGGACCCCTGCCTCCAACCTATTGGAATGTGTCGCCAGGGTGTGCGGCTCCTCCAGGAACGCCCTCTGGCTTCAGGCCCCACCTGTGACCTAAGAACCCTGAGTTTTGGGATGTCCACATGTGTGTGCATCCACATGTGTATGAGTTTTGGAATGTCCACATGCACACAAACACACACACACACAGCCAGGAAGGAACAGAACAGAACAGAGGCGGCTTCTCCAGGAGCTGTGTGGGGCAATCTGGGCCCCATTCCTATTCCCCCTCTGCCCCCTACATCCCCCACTTTTGCCCTTTTAGGACTCTGCTCCACAAACTACAGGGTTAGGGAGAGCAGGTGCTGGATCCTGCTCCGGGGACTGCCCCCATGCACGGGACGGAGTGGGGGTGGAGAATGGTCTGTAAGGCCCCCAGGGTGAGGACCACAGCCCCCTGTTCTCCTCGGTGTTCCCAGCCCCTTCCCTCAGTGCACATGTGATACATATCTGTAGACCACAGGTCACCGGATGGCGTCCCTATCACCTGGTGACAACTGGGGACCACTAGCCTCCCCAAGCCCCATGTCTGTGACCACCTGCTCTCTCCTCATCTCTGTTCTCACCCCAGACTTTGCAAACAGAAGCAGCTGGGCCTGGGTTGCTTCCTCAACAATATCTAGGTGCTTAGAGCTGAGGGATCACGGACCCCTTTGAGAACCTGATGAAGGCACCTGTGCACACTGTTCTCACATGTTTCACCACCCTGAGGATCTGGCCTCTGCAAGACTAGAACTGCGTCTGCAAGCTTAAGTAAACCCATTTGCTTCCATGGGCCTCGGTTTCCTCATCTGTAAAAGGGCCTTGTTAAGCTGCTTCAGGACGAAGTGTGCTAGTGTGCAGATCGGAAGTACAGGGCTCATAGTCCAGGGCTCATTGTCCATGGTGTCCCTTTGCAGAGCTGGTGCTGGAGGAGCAGGGCAGCTCATCTAGGACATAAAAGGAATGACTGTGTCCTTGGCCCCAATATCCCCATCCCACAACTTCCTCGTCTTTAGGTACACCACAGGCTGCCCAGGCTGGAAGCTCGGGTCCCTGTGTCTTCCCAGCCCCCTGCATCCACTCCGTCTCACAGATGTGTTGTCCTACCCCTGCGACAGCGCTCAGCTCTGCGCTGCTTACTCTGATGCTTCCCTGGAAGACTCGACAGGTCCACAGCCTTGCCCTCAAGTTCACTCTCAAAAGAGCATCACAGGGTCACTCCCCTGCTGACACTCCTCAGGGCCTCCCCATTGCCTCCAGGATACAACTCACACTCCTTAGCATGGCCTAGGAGGTCGGCCACCTCTCTGGCCTCATCTCTCCACACTCCCTAGACACTTGTGGCCCCAAATGTGTGCTGCTCCCTCTGGCCTCCGGGCCTTTGCACGTGCTGCGCAGCCTTCCCTTTCTCCCTCCATCCCCTCCCCACCCTTCCCTAGCCAGCTCCTACGTGCCCATCCCCTCACCTCCTCCCCTCACATCCTCTGGGAAACCCTCCCTGTCACCTCTCCCCAGGCCAGGTTAGGAGCCCCTGATCTATGTCCCCAAGCTCCCTCCCTTCTGCAAAGCACTAACCTCCCTGGGCTTTAGTCACCCATCGCTCCAGTCTGTCACAAGCTCCATGGGGCAAGAACCAGGCCTGTGAGTCATGGCAGCCCCAGCCCTCAGCAGCACCCGGCCTGCGTAAGGTAGATGCTCCAGAAAAGTGTGCTGAATGAATGAATGAATGAGCAAATGCACACACTGGTATGACTAGGTACCCTCAAGGATAGCTGTAATTCTCCTCTGTCCCCTCCTCTGCTCTCTTGCATGTGACACATTCCTTTTCCTATAGAAAATCCTTATCCCAGCACTAAGCTGGAAATAATCTTGGAACCCAATTAATTATGCAATAAAAGTAACCAGAGCCAGTAGGAACTGCCCCAGGCACTCTGCCCAACTCTTCACATGGGCACTTTTTTATCCTCAATGACAGCTGTACGAAGCTGCTGCCCTATTTCACAGATTAAGAAGCCAAGGCCTGGGAAAGTGAAGTGGTTTCCCCAGGACCAGCCAGCTAATAAGGGACAGAGCTGGCTTTCACAGCCAGTCGTCTGATCTGAGAGCCCACTTGCCTATGCTTCCATCCGTCCTTGTTCTTACCCAACTGTATGTTTCAGATGAGGAAACTGAGAGCCGAACAACCCAAGGTGACACAGCAGAGTCACAGAGAGCTGGGACTGGAGTTCAGACCTCCACACTCCGGGTCCAGGACTCTCGTCCTCTGAGGCAGCCCCCAGGCCCAGAGGATGTCCCCCTTTCCCTTCTCCCTAACACCCTGCCACCTGCACAAGCTGAGATGCTCCCCAAAAGCCACACTCCTCTCCCGACCATGGGAGAGACCCACGGGCAGGGCAGGTGCTTGTACCCAAGGTCCTCCACTCCACCTCCAAGGCCTGCTCCCAAGACGGCAGCTGCCGGGAACCACAGGTCATGATTTAATGAGCTCAGTTCTTCCCGGGGCTTGTTTGGGACTGTCTCACAGCTACCAAGACCTCATCCCAAACCCCTTTCCACCCAGAGGCCCCATTCTAGGCTGCACCCCACACCCCCTGTCCTTTCGTGTGCCCCCCTCCTCAGCTCCTGCTTGGACACGGCCACTCCTCAGCAGGGGACGGCAGAGCTGGGGGCCTCTGAGTATCACACCTGGAGGTTTCCAGCTAAGCCCTGAGGGTATCTCAGGGGCGGGGCAGAGAGGGGCTTTTACTTCAGCTGGAAGCTCAGCGGTAACCCAGTGCCACCCAGGCTGTCGTTGGAACAAAGGATTCTGACTGTAAAAAAGTCTCCAAGCCCCCGAAATGGGCTCAAGCTCTCAGCAGGTTCTGCGTCTCTCCCGCCTCCAGTGAGACAGATTCCATTCTCTCTCCCTTGTTGTCACCTTGTGGATATTTATAGCATTACCGTGTCCACCAGAGAGCGTAATGGGCTTTTTAGGCTAAACCAATTAAACTCTCCTCCCGTAAGTCATGTCTCCTAGATCGCTTCTGCCGCCCTTCTCTGAACTTGTTCCATCTTCATTATCTGGCTCTGCGAGGCAGGGGGAGGGCGCGGCCTGGGAGTTCACGGGCTGGTTACTGGGGGGTGTCTGCCTCTCCTTTCAGCCTTGCCTTCGTCCTTCTGCCCAGGCGCCTCCTCTCGTCCCCCTGGCTGTGTAGACAGGATCCAGACCCAGGCAATGCAGTCGACCCCCATGCAAACCGGGGAGCGAAATATCCTCAAAAGAGGGTAATTGGTCTTTTCCTCCTTTATTTCTTTGCTCCCTCCAAATATTAAGCAATGTCAACAAATGCCTACAAGCAGCAAGCATCTAAGCCTCTGTGCTGGGCACCCTGCAGCTGTAAGCCACAGAGAGGACTGAGTCCAGATGTGCCCCCAGGTGGAAGGTGATGCTGGGGGACATTCCCCAATTGGTTGCTTGTGCTCCCCAAGGGCTCCTGAGGATTCTGCAAGGGGTCCGAGTGCTTCAATGCAATGATAGTATATTTCCACTTATTTTCAAAATCACTAATAAAATAGATATCTCTTTAACCGGAAGGGCGTGCACACTCGGAAGGCATGCCAGGAGGGCACACCCGCCCGTCGGCCAAGATCGGAGCAGTGTGGCTGTGACTCTGTCCCCAGCCCGTTGCTCCTCACTCAGCTGAACCCCGTTAACCAGCCTGGTGGGTTCACCACCACGCGGCATTAAATTCTTTTTATGTTTAGTCATACTCAGTTTAATTTACACCCAGTATGGACCATTGGTTTAAGATAAGGAGCATAAGGAACACTGAGATGGAAACACAACATCAAGTTAATGAGGGACATAAAAACCAGAATAGTCCTAAAAATCTTCCTAGTACTCCATAAACCAGTGCTAAAAAGGGAAAACACAGTGGCAATTATGGCCAATTTGGCTTTTTTTATTTATTAAGAATAAAGATGATTCTTTCCTATAATGTATTTTTGAGAAGTACTTGCAAATAGCAGTTTCAAACTCACCCAATAATCGCAATATCCAATGCAAGAAAATTCTTTACCTTTAAAAAACTATTTGATTTTTTTGAAATACAAAAATTTCACTAACTTCAAATACGAAGTTCTAAAGGCAGTTTTTTATGCTGAAACTTATAATTATAACCTGCATTTTAAAATACATTTGGTCCTCAAATGAAACTTACATTAAATTAAAATTTGTCAGCAAATCACCTCTTTGCATAATTAAAATAAATTAAACAGTATTTATTACTTATTCAATGGGGAAAATGCCCAAATTCATCTTTATACATCATGGATATAATTAAAGAGTGATTCAAATAAACATTATAATACAATCTTTAATAATGTACTAATCTAAAACAAAATTATTACATTTAAAAGTCACTCTTTTTCATATTGCAAGAAAATTACAAAATGATTTTCAAAAATTCATTAGTGTTGTTCTCTAAATTTTTCTGATTTTTCCTTTTTCTGGGTCCATGGGAGATTTGAACTTTTAGGGCCCCCTGTAGTTGGGTGAGGCTGTGTGGCTACTTCTGGCCAGTGAGTTGTCAGTGGAAGGTTCTGGGCCTTCCAGAGCTCCTTTCCCTCTGGCCCAGCGATGGGCAACATTTGAAATGGTGGCTTTTGCGTCAGCCAGGCTCCCTGAGCCACTGTGATGAGCACAGCACTCTCGCTGCTCCCATGGACATGGCGACTGAGCTAGGAAGAAAATGTGTGGTTTTTTAAGCCACTGAAATTAGAGGGCTGTTTGTTGCTGTGTCTTAACCAAGCCCATCCTGACTGATACACTTCCCAAGGGAGAATATGTGAGATTATCTGTCTATGATACCCAACTTGATTGGCTATTAAAGGGATTAGAAATAGCATACAGGAAAGATCTTACACCAAATCTAACACAGACACTTTAAACACAGAAGCCATTGTAAGATCATTCAGTAAACTGCTGTTATGTTTATCCACCCAGCACCTCTTGCCCAGGTCCCTTTCTTTTGGCAACCACCCCTCCCCGTCTCTAATCGTGTGATTCTAGTGAGGTCGCCAATCGCAGTGGTCTGTGCCCTGGCTGAAACGGTGGGCATGGAACCAAGGCCTCATCAGTGCACAGAGACCAATCAAAGGGCTGGGCGTATGACCAAGCGGGGCCGGTCAGGACACTTTCATGGGATGTGATACAAGGACAGTGGGAGAGAAGCTCCTTCTCCACGCACAGTGACCGGTGATACAATAAGCCTGGAGCCGGCAATGGTCACATTCTCTACCATGTAGAGAACTCAACCATGAAAGGGAACAAGGCTCTCAGACAAGGAGAAGAGCCAGGAGATGGCATGATTGATGGGGAAGGAGGAAAAGAAGAAAGCAGGAAAGGAAAGAGAGAGCGAGAGAGAAAGATAAGCTCCCTCATCAGTCTATCACTGCGCCCTTGTCCCCAGAGCGTGGATCACAAACCCCATAGACAGATCTAGCTCCCACACTGCCCCATGGCCAGGCACGTGGGCTTTCCTGGTGGCCAAGCCTGAGTTGGAATGCTGGCATTGCTGTGGACCGGCTGGGTGGCTTCCGGCAAGGAGTCACTCTCACTCAGCTTCCGTTTCTTGTCTGGGAAATGGAGCTAACAACACGCAATGGATGGAGCGCTTGTGTCCCTCAAATTCATCTGCTGAAATCCTCATCCCCAATGCAATGGTGCTAAGAGGTGGGGCCTCTGGGAGGTGATTAGGTCGTGACAGTAGAGACCTCGTGAATGGGATTAGTGCCCTTACGAAAGGGACCCCAGAGAGCTCTCTTGCCCTATTTCTACCACGTGAGGACACAGTGAGAAGTCAGCCATCTGCGGCCGATGAGAGAGCCCTCACCAGAATCCGGCTGTGCTGGCACCCTGGTCTTAGACTTCAAACCTCAAGGACTATGAGAAATAAATTTCTGCTGTTTGTAAGCCCCCAGTCTACGGTACTTCTTATGGCAGCCCCAACTGACTGCGGTACCGTAACTCTTCTACTTTTGCTATGAGGATTCAATGAAATAATACACGTAGCAGTACCTAGCACACAGCCAGCACTCAATAAATGTTAGCTATTACCACTATTATTACCACGGTCGCTATCATTATTCCTGACAACCAAGCTCTCATTCTCAGTTCGTCAATGGCACAAGCCTCCCTCCGAGCCTCTTCTCGATGCTGCCCTCCCTGGGTGAGGACGCTGGTCCGGGTACTGTCACACAGCGGTTCAGCCGAGGGAAGATGGGTCGGGGGCAACTGCCCCTTCCCCCAGGGTGGAGCACACGGCCTGTGCTGGTTTTTCAGGAAGGAGAGGGGCTGCGTCCCCGCCTCTCATTTCTGCCGCTCTAACATCTATTTTTATCAGCTCTGCACTCCCCAAGCTGAGATGTTTGGCTACAGGGAACAGCTTCTCTGGGGGCGAGGGGAGAGGACGCATATAACCTCCAAGCATCTCTACAATCAATTGCTCGAGTGGTTCTGCTGCTCTGGCACCTTCGTGTGCTCCAGCTGGGAGACTAGCTGTCTGGGAGCTGGGGCCACGAGGCCGGGCTGGGGCATGCCCGGCTCCCAGATGGGAAAGGAATGTGTTTTCTTCCAAGCAAGCAGCCTGGAGGTGGCCTGAGAGCTCTAGGCTCCAGGGACAGGGCCAAGGTGGACATAACCCACACGTGCCATCCCCGCACGTGGTACGTCCAGGCTGCCAGGGGCTGAGCTGCCCAGAATCACACCTACCGGAGCTGGCAGGGACCTCAGAGATCATCTTTCCCAACCTCTCCACCGAGCAGCGGGGGAACCAAGGCCCGGACGGGAACGTGCTCTCGGAGTCCACAGTGAGGCAAAGCCACAGCTCCTGGCCTCCCAGTGACCTCCCTGGGGGACTCACCGGCTGGGTTGCTCTGCTGGGTCATCTGTTGCCCAAAGTAGCAGCTCCACGTGTGGCTCAGCCAGCGCCCTCTGCAGCTGCCTGGCTGCCCCCGGCCCCACTCTGTGGCTGCCAGCACTGCCCTGGTGTGTTTTCTTCTGGGAAGAGCCAGAGGGGCTGGGCAGGGCCACAGCTATTGAATGGCCCTTCTGAAGAGCAGACTGTTATTCCAGCACCTCTGGAATGTCTAGAAGGATGAAATGCAACTGCTGTTTGCAGGAGTGGGAGAAATCTGACCCTGCTCCAGCCCTGTGTATATTATGGTGTCAGAGTTTTTAAACAGCTCCAAATCCCAGATTCCGAAGCATGTGTGCATCACTCTCGTGCCTGTACCTCCTAGTGTCCCCAGGAACTCAGGTCAATGGACTTGACAGCCGCCACAGCCTACAGATGATCAGCTGAGGTCCGAGCAGTCACGTGCCTGTTTCAAGAGCACCCAGCTGCCTGTCTGTGGGTCCCATTCCTCGCACCCTGAATGCAGGCTTTGGAAACCAGTTTGGTTTCACATTCCTGAGGCCCAGACAAAACTGGTGGAATGAGATTTACTTCCTATGTGATACAGAAAGTCCCTCAAAATGTATGGGGTTCCCAAATAGAGAACCACCCAGCCTGTACAGCATCTTTGTACAAAGGAGAGAACAGTTCCCTAGACAACACACTTTACTTCCAACTGTAGAAAAAGTAGGTACTATATGATTCTGTTAGTACAGGATCCCTGATTGCAACAAACCTGCATTCATTCATTTATAAATCTGCAGTGTGTAAGACACAAGTGGGGCCCCCACTTTGTGCAATGTGTCACCTGCATGTGGCAGCCTAGACAGATGGCACTGCTTCTTCCTGCCTCTCATCTCAGATCCCTCCAAAATGCCCCATGGAGACCTTGGATTCTCCCCTTCCATTCCCTGAACAGGTGGCGCAGCCTGGAATGGAAAGCCATGGTGATCCTTAAACTCAGCGAGCCCTGAGCTGGGCCCACAGGGCCTCTTCCACCCTCCCCAGCATGAAGGCATGGCCAGAGGCCCCAGAGATAGGAGCCTAGCCCAGCTTCTGGTTGAAAAAGGGAGTGAGGTGGCTGTCGGTGTGGGTAGGAGGTGCTGGGGGGAGGCAGGTCAGCGTGGGCGTCTACAGACAGGCAACAAAGGGGGTCACAATGCAGCCAGTGAGCATCGAGACCCTGCCTCCAGGGTTCCTCTCTCAGTGTGGAAAGAAAAGCCCTAAATTGCTTCTTTTCCAGGAGAACAGTCTCCTGAGTCTTACTGTCCCACACAGCTGGAGACAGATCCATTATACCCCTGGATACCCCCCACCAAAATCCCCCCAAATGGAGGGAAAAGAGTCAGACCCCAGGGGTTTCAGATTCATGGCACTTTCTTTTAGGAGCCAGAAAGACAGCTTTGCCCCCCTTCCACTGGGTCACCCCACCCGTCCCTCCACATGGGCCCTGGCCCTGCCTCTGGGCTCATTATCTGCTCAGTGATATTCAGGATGATTTCATTAACATCATCACAAGTGCAGCCATGAAGAACTTATTAAGGAAGTCTGAACTGGCCAACGTTTCCCACAGAGAACAAACTTAAATACCAAGCAGAAAATCCACTTACGGTGTTGAAGAAAACCCCAAATGCATATGGTTAAGGAAATATTGTTGCTCTTGGTCAATGTAGAGGATGCTGCCAGAGAAGCTGCAGGAAAATTATTAATATCTATTTTGGGGAAACGTGGGTTAAAAATAAACAGCCGTCTGCAAGGGCAGACACATGACGGTGGAGCAAACGGGAAAGGCAAGTGCAAGGAGGCTCAGTCACAAATTTCGAGCCTGAATGATCAAGCCTTATTTGTTCCCTGTACGGCTCATAATTTTACCCTTTTATTATGCAAAGCAACCAGTCTGGTTTTCCTTTGCCAAAGGAGGCTTGGCATGATTAACAGATCACATTTGCCAGTCAATTCATCTATGAAAAGGTGGGCTAGTTTGAAAGAGATTGTTTGAGTTATTTTCAACTCTGGATACGGAGACATGAGCACCCTAAATCAGCGTTCCCTCCCAATAGCCGATGCAGAGAAAGACTTACAGCGGGGGTGGTGCAGAGTGGGAGGGGCAGGGGTGATCCAGGATAAACCCCAGGGTTGCAGGGAATAAACCCTCCCTGTGGATGCCAGTGAACAGCTGGCAACATCTGGGGATTCGTGGTAGAGGCTGGACTACTAGGTAGGTCTGTGGCTGTGAAGAGCACAATGGGTTAGTCTTTGAGGCTCCTTGGGAGCTCTCCAGGGTCCTGGACAGCCTCTGCAGGAAACTCTTTTGGGCCCAGTGGACCCTCAGGCCTCGAGCTGGGTCGGGGCCTCTGCTTTCCTACCTTCTACCTTCCATAGACCAGCTGCATCTACTGCTAACAGCCTGCCAGTGTCTGCGTCCTCTTCAGCCTCGCAGTGTGGTGTAGTTGAAAGAGAATGGATTTTCAAGTGCCAAAGGCTTAAGTCTGAATCTCAGCTCTACCCTTCATGAAGTGAGTTGAGAAGGTCATCTCTTCTCTTAGAGCCTCAGCTCCCTTTTCTGTAAGATGAGCTAACAACATTTGCCTATTAGGGTTGTTGTAGAGATTTAAAAGATTGGGGACTATAAAAGCCTTATCTTGTGTCTGGCATATAGTAGGTGCTCAATAATGAACCCCTAAAATTAATATCCATGTTAGCCTCCATGCTATGCCAAGGCTGCTCTTGTACCCTGCCAATCTCTGGATCGGAGAGCACTTTTCCTGTTCATGAGTTAGGACTTAATGGTTGCAAGTAACAAAGAATGGGTGTGGGGTTACGTGAACAAAAACGGGATTGTATTTCAAGGACATGGCGGTGTCCTATGGAAGCCAAGAGCATGAAAGTGCCACACTTCAGTAGGGTTGGAAACTAGGAGGGGTCATGGGACTCCTCACTGTCTCCCCTCTCTGCTCTTCCAGGTGTCTCCTTACTCCCTCGGTAGGTCGGTTGTCCCTGTTCTTCCATGCACTCGGCACACTCTGCCCCCAGTGTTGGTGAGTACTCACGGTGTAGGTCTGGAATAGACAATTAACTAGACTGACTCCATTTTCTCAGTACCAGTTCCAATTTATGGGAAGAGAAAATTTGATTGCACCTGTTTGGAGTCTCCCCTGATCCAGAGAGGCCAGACTGGGGCGGGTCACCCAGCAGCGCCACAGCCACTAAGCAGGGGCAGCCGTTCCCAGAGAGACAGCTGGGCACACACCCAACAGCGTCACTTTGACTGCCAATAAAAACCCCTTCCAATGTTGGTGGATGTATAAAAGTTGTTAAGATACTGTATGATAGATAGATCGATGGATACATAAAACTTTAGAAGTGATAAGGCAGAGGTACTTCAGTCACATATTTTTAAAATGTGTTTTGCGTCACAGACTCATGCAGAATAAAAAGTTAATGGTCCTTGTCAACGTGGGTCCTACCTTTGCCATTCGATAACTCTTGCTGCGTGGGGGCCGTGGTGGGAAACATTGCAGACATTGCATTTGCAGAGATGCCCCCAAAGGTGTGTGCAGTCCCAGAGTCACCCAGTGTCCCTGGCAAAGGAGGATACCAGAGTGACAAGGGCGGGGGAGGGTCCTTTGGTTCCAGAGCCAGCATTGACCCTGAAGGAGACATTCCTGATCAAGAAGGACTGAGAGCTCAGCCCAAAATCTGTCCCTGCAGAGCCTATTCTAGGACAAATGTTCAGCCTCCAAGGGTTTAAGTGCATAACTTTATTCTATATGCACTCCAGCCCCTGCTCTGCATCCTTTTCTTCCACCACAATGCGCTAGCAGCCTCCGGCATGCCGTGATCTGCCTGGGCGGCACTTCTCAACCTGGCTGAACGTCACTGTCTTTCAGAGAGTATTTCAAAACATATAGATCCTCACACCCCCACGCCCAGGGACTCTGTTTTGAAAGTTCAGGGGTGGCGGGCAGGAGCTTATTTTTAAATAGCTTCCCAGGAGATTTTGATATACATCACACTGGAGAGCCCCTGAACAAAAGTAAACAGTCTCGTACAGCAAACACAAGCTGAGGTTCTGTTATGTTGCGCCTGGGGGTGACGGCTTTAGATGTGATTTATAAAAACCTCTTTGCTTTCACTGCTCAAAGGGAAACCATGTCTTCCCTTTCTTCTGCACCGACAAAATCCCAGAGAAAAAGGCCTTGGGGAGTAGCCTGGGGTGATCAGTAGGATGAAGTCTGAACTCTTAAGGATGTTGTTGCCCTCATCTTCCCAAGAACTCTCAGGAAAATGGTACCCACAAGCCTGCAATTTGGGCAAAACAGTGTTTTGGCTAAAGACAGCTAAATCAATGCCTGTGGGGCAATGGCTCAGTGACTTGCCCGTGGTTCCAGGGGAAGACCCTCCATTAAGCCACTGTTTGCATAATCCAACTGCCAGGGCTCATTGCCAAGGGCTCACTGGTAAGGGCAGTGAGAGCCTGAGGGACAGAAGGGCTTTGGGGCTGGGTGGGGCAGGCAGAGAATCAGGGGGGCTGGGCCAGAAATGGAGAATAAGGAAGAGCTTGAGGGCACAAGGGACTCAGAGGACACTCGGTGCTAAATCAGGAAACAGAGGGCTCTACTGACATCCCAGGAAATCGTGGAGAGGATCCTGGGCAGAAGCAGGCTGACCTCAGCTGACCCGCAGAGACTTGTAGGCTGAGTGATCTCTGCGGCTCATGAGAAGAGCTAGGCGCGCTCCAGAGACAGAGAATTCGGCCCTAGCCACAGACTTGCCTCTAACAAGCTGTGTAACCTCGGACAAGCTGCCTAACCTCTCTGGGTCTCAGTTTCTCCATCAGTGAAATGGCAAGGTGGAGACAGTTGATTGCTGGGTTAGCTCCACCCTCGTGCTGGAAGCTCCTTCTCACTCCCAGCTGGGCCCTACGGGGACCTTGCCTGCTCAGAGCCATGGCATGGAGGGGACCGTTCCCTGGTGACTGACTAGGAGGTGGGCACCCAGGGGTGGGGACCACCTGGGAGGGGGCCACAGAGGTCGGGAGCCGGCAGGGGTGTCTCATAGCCATTTGGAGAGCAGAGGGCTCTGCCAGCCCCAGGAGATCTGGCCTTGCTGCCATCATCCCCCCTTCGGGGAGCTCAAAAGACTCTGCAAAAAGGCCTCACTATTTCTCAGGAAAGAGAGAACAACAACTTTGCCCATGATCAGGTTACACAGGCTGCCGGGGGGGATCAGGGTGTTTGCTGCTTGGGGCTGGAATGGCCCCAGCACAGTGTGGTCGCTGGGTGGCTGCGGCCTCCTGCTCCTTTGATGCAGCTGGTGAATTACAGCCTCCTCGCGCCGTCTGCTTGGCGCTGTGGGGTCTGTACCAGTCAGTGTCTGGTCAGAGAAACAGAAACGACAGCAGTTATTTTAACAGAGAGAATCTAATCTAGAGAATTGGGGGACTGAAAAGGCAAAACGGACAACAAAGGGAAGGGGACACAGTGAGGTAACAGAGTGAATAACTGAAAAATGCCACTACCACCCCCGGAGCAGGAATAAAGGGAAGGGTGGGGGGTATCAGAGCCTAGAAACTGGGACAAGCAGCTGCCTGGGGAGGGGGAGGAGCTGGTGTATCAGAGGGGCACGGCACGGCTGATTCTAGAAGGGTGCAAAGGAAAGCTGGAAACTGGAATGGACTAGGCTGCCAGGGCGAAGACCCATTGTTGGGGTGAGGTTGCCAGGAACAGATGCCAATCAGGAAGGAGAGACGCCCAGCTCCCTCCCCTGCCCCTGCCCCCTTCTAACCTCCCGCTGGGAGAACCTAACAGCAAACAGTGGCAAAGGAAGCCTGTGGTTTGCAGAGTCCCAGCCCCAGCACCACAAAGCAGAATATAGAACCATGGGGTTGGGCTGAGGGACACTATCTGGCAGTCTGTCTGGCAGCCACAGGGTCTACAGCAGGTGGCAGAATTAGGGACACAGCACAAAAGCTAAGATAAAGTTTGCTTTGATCTGACACGTTGAGACCCATGAATTGCGAGGGCCCCAGGTAGCCGGGTTTAGGGTAAGACCCAAGCTTGTCACAGCAGTGGGCACCCGGCGGGCAGCAGTGCCGTTCAAGGCTGAACAGCCACACTCCAAAGACTGGAAACCAAGAGAAGGCTCCTCCCTTTCATCTTGGTGTTCCCTCCTCTTCCTTCCTTCCTACTGGGGAAGGGGAACAAAGCATGAGGAACTATCTCCTCGATGCTCATGAGGATGAGACCAGATACTGTCCTTGCTGGATCAAACCCACTTGCCCTGCTAGAAGGAGGAAGTGTGCGGGAGGGGCTGGCACACGTATAACATTTTGCATTGGCCCACTGTCACTAGCACTGTACCTGTAGGAGTGTCACGTCTGGCACACACTTGCATACGTAGACCAGGCTGCGGAAACGTAGCCCAGTGCAGCAGCCACACTGTGTGCTTCCTGGGGTCACCCCCTGGGTCTCAGCACATGCATCTGGGGAACTAAGACACCCAGGAAATGGGAACACCCAGGAGAGGGGTGTCCTGTTTAGACAGGAGCAGACCTAGCCAGGGACACTGAGTGGCTCAAGCCTCACCCTCTGCAGGTGTCCCCAGAGGCCCCCACAGGAACAGGCCACAGCCAGGCTGACCTTTGGAGTCTGGCCTGACACTCAGGCTTGAGGTTTTTCTGAGCAAGGCTCCAGTTGTGCTTGGTGGATGTGTTTTCCCCGTGACTCCGTCACGCCCATGTCTACATGACACCATGCCTTTGAGCTCTGAGCATATTTTTGAAATGGGAAAATCTGGGTCAGGCAGTCACCATCCAAGCAAGGTTTCAAAGGACTTTCCATTCCCCAAGTGCTTCTCTTTGAAGTTGGCCAAAACTTTCCTCCTGGGCTGATATTTCTTCCTTGGAATGATAGCCCAAAGGTGAAAACGCAGGGCGGCGTTCACCGCACGTGGGTGGAGTTGTTTTTGAGTCAGATGAGTAAGTGGGGAAAAGTACTGGCAGCTGAGGCCAGAGCCCCAGCCCGCCCAGGATCGCCCAGCTCGGTGCCAAGGCCTTGCCAGTCACTCGTGCCACAAGCTGCCACTGCGGGAACTTCCCTTCTGTAACCATAAATGGTTAATGTCACTACCTGGCCTTTTCTCCTCCTGCCTTCCGGTGTGACCCTGTGGCACGTGGGTGACCCACAGAGCTCCCAGCCTCAGACATGGGCTCGGCCCAGACAGGGCCAGAAGGCACCGCCAACATCACTGCCATCACCCTGGGAGCCGATCGCCCTCGGCTCCCCTTCCTGGCACTGTCAGGTTATTCGTGCCTACACCCCTGGGCTCCCAGCTGGGTTGGCCAATTCAGGCTAGTTTGCTTCCAGGAGACTTTTCCCAGTAGCAGAAGAGAATAGCTGCTGGTGTCCCTGTGGGTATGTGTGTGATTTGGGGGGTGGAAGTGGAAGGTGGGCTTCCTTTCTCTGGAATCCCAAGGAGTGGAGCATAGCCCAAAGGAACAACCACGTGTGGGTCACACCTCTGTCCCCTAGGGCTATCCAGCTGCTCCCCAGCATCCAGAGGACAAGGGCCTTGGTGTCTCTTGGCCAGTCCCAAGGAGTCCAGAGGAAATCTTGAAGGTGGTAGACTGCCCCCCGCAACCCCATGGAGAGGGGAGGAGGACAGTCAGGGTGGATCTTCCTCCAGGACTCGAGGGAGCTGCTGGCGATGGACCAACCTGCCGGAGCTGGGCCTGGATTTGCACGGCTGGTCTGGAGAGGGGAAAGGCAGGGTCCTCAAAGACTGGCCCAGAACCGCCTGCTCCATGCGAAGTCCCTCTTCCTGGTGCCGTCAGAGCTAGACTGTCCTAGCAGAGATGGATCCTTTCCTTTTTGATTTTATTTTATTTTTGGTATACAGTTTCATGAGTTCTAACACATCTATAGACTCACATACACATCACCACAATCAGGATGGGGACACTTCCGTCACCCCAGAAACGCGTGCTGCCCTTTGTGGTCACACTCTCCCCCCTTCCATAACCGCTGGCAACCACTGCTCTGTCCTCCATCACCATGGTTTCACCTTTCCCAGATGTTTTATAAATGCAGTCATGTGGTCTGCAGTCTTTGAAACTGGCTTCTTCTATTCCGCGTGATGCCTTTGAGACTCACCCGAGTTGCTGACCATGTCAGGAGCTTGTTCCTCACAAGCTAAGCAGCATTCCACTGCACGACACAACACCGTTTAGCCAGTCACCTGCTGAAAGGCACCTGGACTGCTTCAAGGAGGGTTTTTGTGTGTGATTATGAACATTCATGTGCAAACATCCTTGTGTGAACATGTTTTTATTTCTTCAGGGTAAACACCCAGGAGTAAGGTGGATTACACAATAAGCATGTGTTTAACTTTATAAGAAATTGCCAAACTGTTTTCCAGAGTGGCAGTACCATGTTGTTTTCTTACCAGCAATGCATAACCTTTCTTTTAGACTTTTATCTGAAAACAAAGTCATCTACCTGTCAAGGTAGAGGGTGGAAACCCAGCAAACTGAAATAAAGACAGAGTCAAGGAATGAGTTACATGGTGACCAGAGTGAGTATGAGCCACTGGGCTTTCCCCAGATGAAAACACCTCAAGTTGAAGCCTCAGGTGGACACAGTGGGACATGAGCTTTGCAGGGAGAGAGGAGGTGGGTCCCAGGAGAACTGAGTCTGAGTTGGAATTCTGCCGTGTGCCTGGGGGCAGGCGTCTCTGCTTCTCTGAACCTCAAGTTCTTACTGAGATTGACTCTTGAGGTTTGATGAGGTCACAATTTGTGGTGTTCCACTTGTTACGTGGCCAGGCATTGTGCTGAGCATCACAAGAAGCTCTAAATAAAGACTTCGGACCCGCATGGCCTCCCCCCACACCACAGGGGGACAAAACTCTCCCAGAAATACTGAGCCAAAGATATTTTGTAGAAACATGCAAAAATCTGAAAATGCTTTTCTTCACTATGGAGACATTTCCAGTAGTGTGGGAACCATTCCCAGACTTACAGGCCAGGGAGTAGATCTGGTTCTAGTATGATCCAGAAGATAGAGATGGATTCCGGAAAACGTGGCCAAACAAACCTGTGGTGGTCTCTGAACTTTCTCTATGGACCATTCCTATGCCTTCTGCCTTTCCTCATCTCCCTGGGATCTCTAGGACCTAAACCGCCACTCCCCAGCTGAACAGAGTCCCCAAAGCTGAAGGTTGAGAGCCTGGGCTTTGGATCAGGAAGACCTAGTTCAAAGCTGAGCCGCTGTCTGGCCGAGTGATTGTGGACAAGTTATTCCACTTCACTGGGCTCCACTCTTCACATCTGTAAATGGAGATGGCAAGAGCGCCTGTATCATGGGCTACTCTGAGAGCTAAATAAGGCCAAGCTTGCACAGCCCTTAGCCCAGGTCTGGCACATGGTCTGTTGTCAGGACAAGTTAGTTTTGATTGTTTGTTGCTTGGTTCTTTTCTTTTTTTAAATCTTCAAAGAAAGCCATTGGACCTCAGATCTCTAAAATCTCTCCCAGCTCTTAAGTTACATAAAACAGTATGGAGCCAACTTCATCCATTTTAGAAATATTAAGTTATACCAAATGGAAGAAGGTTTAGTTCTGGCCCGGTTTTCACCACTGAGCCAAAACTGACTTTGGCATCAGTTTTGTTGATGGTAGAAGACCAGAAATCCTACAGCTCCTCATAGCAGATGGCAGAGTCACTCCTGAAAGGTCAAAGGCCCAGGTCAAGGGCTTCTGGAAGGCTGAACAAAAGAGCAAGACCTGTGTGCTCCTTTCCCACCTACAAGGATCCATCACTCACAGCCCCCTCTGTCCACAATGAGTCTCTAAACTTGTGTTTTAAATCGCAGAAGGTTGCTTCTCCCCTTTGCCTTGGCCATATGAGGTAAAGGGACATTCAACCCCCACCTCCACCTCGTAAATGTACAAACGAACTCTTATTTGTTGCAACAGGTTCCTGAAAACTGAACAATAAAATAGATTGCTGTGAAGCAGCCCATATTTTCCCAGAGGCCCAGGGTTGTAATTGGTGGTTACTGGACTGATCGGTGGTAACTCAACAGCCAATTTATCACTGATGCCACCAACAATGTCATAAAGCAAATACTGCATGTCTTTATAATCACCTAAAATACTCACGTTATACTCCAAATCCTATAAAATGGGCATAAATATACTGAACACTTCATTATACGAAGAGAACCAATGGCCTACATGCAATATATGGGCAGCTATAAAAAATACAACCCTGTCATAAATTTGAATAAAAACCAATATTCTAGCCTTAATGGACATGAATTAAATATTTAATTAATGCCAGTTTTCCTTACTTGCTTAGAATTCAAAATGAGTTGGGGACAGACGATTTGGGTCAGTCAAAAAGGTCTCTTTTTAAACCTGCCCAGGGAAGTTTGAGTTGTTACCTTTGTCCTTCGATAGATGAAGTTCCCATGGGAGTAGCGCACCCAGCTCAAGGCACCAAGTAGCCAGTAGCAGTGGGGAAGGATGGGGTTTACCCCTAAAAGCATGTTTGTAGGAAGTGCTGCCCCACACAACACCCCCGCCGTCCTCTCCCACCTGGTGTCTTATGCAGTGGAATAAGTGGCCCTGCCAGTTACCCAGCAAGGCTGTGTCCTGCCATCTGGCCGCAGAGCCACCAGAGGGGGGTGGTTATATAGATTGTTACAGGACGGCCTCGAGGGTCCCGTGGTGTCAGAATCGCAGGAGACTGAGTCAAATGCAGACCTGTGGGCCTCGCTCTGACATCCTACATCAGTGTGGCTGCAACAAGGCCTGGAAATCTGCATTTTAACCAGCCCCTTGAAAATTCTGGTGCACACCAGGGTTTGAGACTTTCTGCAATGGGAGTT
>VBSM01003143.1:18551037-18563949 GCA_008086735.1 Cheirogaleus medius
CCCCCCTCCTGGCCATGCATAGCCAGCCACCACGGTCCCCTCAACTACATAACAAAGCTATCACAACCCTCCTCATACACATTTTATAACTGTGCAGGCATCCTCAGTATCTGCGGGGGGCAGGGCGGGGCATGGTTCTAGGACCCTCTGCAGGAACCCAAAGACCTGATATAAAATGGCATTTTCATATAACCTACACACACCCTTCTCTTGTCTACTTTAAATCAGCTCTAGATTACACCTAATGCAATGGAAATGCTACGTAAATAGCTGTTATACTGTATTTTTTAATCTGTACTATTTTTATTGTTGTATTATTTTTTAATGGTTTTGTTTCTGAATATTTTCCACTCGCAGTTGGTTGAATATGAGGATATGCAACTGCCAGATACAGGGCGCTGACTGTACTTCTAATATTTAAAAGTCATTTTAATTATGCAAGTAATATAGGAATGCATGTTAGTTGTTTAAAAAAATGTAGAACAAAAAGCAAAACCTAAAGTGCACAAAGTGAGTGTCCTCCTTTCCCAGTCTCACCTTCTTCCCTGTAAGGGACCCTGTCAATCATTGGTTAGGCATCTTTAATACCTTTTTAAAAATGTATTTGCATACTAGTGTATTTTGAGCTTCTCATCGTGCACACTAATGGCATGCTTCTACATGCACTGGTGTGGAACGTGCTTTTTTCACTGTACAATATGTCTGGAAACCATTCCGTGTTTTCCTCATTCCTTTTCTCTGTTGTTCTGTATTCCATAACAGGGCTATACTAGGGCTTATTGAATCACTCCCCTACCGAGGAAAGCTTAACTTTCTCTTTTTTCTTGGTACTCAACCATATTTCTTGCTCAGGTCCTGGGATTCACTCACAATCTGTGCAGCATTTCCCAGGTGCAGGCACGGGGGAAGGGCAGGCGGCACCTTGCTCATATCCGTATGTCAACGCAAAGCTTCTGATCAGTGACCAGGCCATTGGCTCAAGCATCCCCATCTCTACCAGCCTGCCTGTGCTGCAGGTGAGGGGCCTCATCACTTCACACCTGCTGTTAACTTTAGGTGTCAGCCCGACTGGTTAAGGAATACCTTCAGAGCCGGTAGTGAGTTACTTCCAGGTGCGTCTGTGAGGGTGTTTCCAGAGGAGGTTGGCAGGTGAGTAAGGGGACTGAGTAGGGAGATCTGCCCTCAAAATAGGTGGGAACCATCCAATCAGCTGGGTGCCCAAATAGAACAAGAAGGCAGAGGAAAGGTGATCTCCTCTCTCTCTCTCTCTCCTGGAGCCGGGACACCCTCCTCCTCCTGCCCTTGGATCAGAACTCCAGGCTCTCTGGCCATGGGGCTCCAGGACTTACCCCAGCAGCAGCCCCCCAGGTTCTCAGGCCTTCGGCCTCGGACTGAGAATTACACCATGGGCTTCCCTGGTTCTGAGGCTTTCGGACTTGGACTGAGCCATGCTACTGGCATCCCAGGGTCACCAGCTTGTAGACAACCTGTCGTGGGACTTCTCAGCCTCCAAACTGCGTGAGCCAAGGCCCCTAATAAATCTGCTCTCATGTGCATGCGTGTGTGTGTGCACACGCATGCACGCACACTCTATTGGTTTTGTGTCTCTGGAGAACCCTGGCTGATACATCTGGGATAACGTCCCAGCTCCTCTCCCGCTCAGGTGTCTCCAGCTGAGCTGCCAGCTCGCTCTTCCTGGCCCACAGAGGCGTGGGTGTTCACAGCCAGGCCGGAACCGCTGCAGCTGGCCCCCTGGCCTTTGACCTCAGCCCTTCCCCCCTTCTCCTCACTGCCTAGACCTGAGGCAGCCCCAGGCCCTCCCTGCTGACCTGCACCCCTGGCCAGGCCTGAGCCATGTTGCCCGCCATGATGATTACAGGTAAACAGGGTGGCCTGGTATCTATGCAGGGTCACCTCTCTTCAATTGCCATCCTCACGAGGGGTCACAGCCAATCTCTAGGCCTCACCCTGTGTCTTCTCTGAAAGGGCATCTGGCGCAGTGGACCCCATCCTCCCCACCTAGGAACGGCGGCATGCCCCATTAACCAGGCCGCTCCTTCCCACTTAGATGCAGATTAGCAATGGAAGGAGCTGCCGTTCTGTCCTGTCTTCAGAAACAATTAAGATGAAAAAGGATCTCAAGCAACCACACGGAAAGGTTCCCTTCAGCATAGGGTGTTCACACACCTGCAAGAGTCACAGTGTCAGTGGTAGCATCCCAGGAGGGTGCTTTAAGATTTCCAGAATGAGGGACTCTATAATCAATACCAGGAGACAGCATGGGCGATTGAAATTGATTAAGTGAAGCACTTAAATAAAACGATTACAGTCTAATTATTGCTCATTGCTGACTCAAGGTATCCTCTAAAGCTATAACAACAACAACAAAATACAATCTGTGGCTTTCCCTAGCCCTTCTGAGGAGCTGCATGGGAAGAGGGAGTGGCTGCGGTGGGAGTCAGGGCAGGAAGAGGAACAGAATGACAGGCTCATGCCCCTGGCCTGGGCAGCTGGTGTTCTTGTCTGCCCAGCATCCTTTCCCCTTTTTGGTACCCACTCTTCACTCTCCCTTTGAGGAACTACACCCTCCCATTCCATGACTTCTTGGTAGGACTGTCGAAGAGTCCCCTTCCCACCCTCCATCCCCTTCCCCTAAGAGAGGCCTGGCCCAGAACCTCATTTGGCCAATCAGCCCTTCTCAGGACGAGGCATCTTGCTGGCGGCAACCTGGGTCAACTGCCCTTGGCTAGTAACCAGGTCTCCCAGCTGTTAGCCTGCCTCTTACCAGACTAGATTGTTCACATTCCCTATGTCCTATAAATTCCTTTTTCGTTTAAATTAGTCAAAGTTGGTTTCTACCGTTTCCAAGCAACACAAGCTAACTGACCCATATCACCCCAGGGGTCCTACTAGGAAAGACCAGAGGGGTGACGGGTGGTGAGGTTGTGTTCCCATGTCTCTGGCAGGGCAGGACCTGCACACTAAGCCACTTTAGGGCAAAATAGGGCATCACACAAGTCAAGACAATATCGAGTGGATTTAAAGAGCTCAGACATAGCCACGTTGCAGCTGTACTGGGGCTGGGGCTCCTGAGGATGGGGGGGGGCGGGGCAGACCCCTGGAGTGGGTGTGCTTCCCAGCAACCAGAGGAAACTTGGCAGTGGGGCAGTTACTCCATCTTTGGGGCACTTGATTCTCTCACAGCAAAGGTTTGAGCCTGTGGCTGATGTATTCATTTCCTAGAACAGCGATAACAAATTATCTGTGGCTTAAAACAACAGAAATTTACTGTCCCACATTCTGGAGGCCAGAGGTCCCAAATCAAGGTGTCAGCAGGGCCATGCTCCCTCTGAAGGCTCTCAGGGAGAACCCATCCTTGTCTCTTCCATCTCTCTGTCTTGTGGCAGCATCACTCCAATTTCCAACTCTGTTTTCACGTGACCTTCTCCCCTGCACTCATGTGTCTCCCATCTCTCTCATGTCTCTTATAAAGATACTAGGCCCGCCCTAAATCCAGAATAAATTCATATCAAGATCCCTAACTCAATTGTATCTGCAAAGACCCTTTTACCAAATTAAGTCACCTTCACGGATTTCTGGGGTTAGGACTTGGACATATCTTATTTGGGGCCACTATTCAACCCACAGCTGGTACAACTGGTATCTGAAAGTAGAAACAGGCTCTGCCTATGTCCTCCTCTCCCCACCCCTCATCAGAATCAGGCAGGGCATCAACACCCCAG
Organism: Cheirogaleus medius; assembly: GCA_008086735.1. Taxonomy (NCBI): domain Eukaryota; kingdom Metazoa; phylum Chordata; class Mammalia; order Primates; family Cheirogaleidae; genus Cheirogaleus; species Cheirogaleus medius. The sequence goes on from VBSM01003143.1 coordinate 18,554,781, forward strand.
AAAAGCAGGCTGCATCTCATGGGAGAGAGCCAGCAGCTGAGAAAGCCTGGTCAACTAAGAGACTAGCAGAGTTAGGATCCGGATAGGAGAAACCAAGGCACTATGGTGGGTCATGCCACAGAGTCAAACCATACTGAGGGAGAGACTTTGGGTGTGGCTGTCATTGCACCCAGATGCCACTCTCACAGCAGATGCTTTTTATCCTGCCTGTCACACCCCCCTGGGTGGGCATGTCCCCAAGGCAGCCCTCCACAATAGAGGACACAAAGGGAGGAAGAGTTGGGGGACAAGTGCCCCAGACTCCCATCCTCCATGGGAAAATTCTTAGGCGCATCCCTCCAAAGAGGGTCCCCAGTGGACAGAGCCCCAGTTACTTGCCATGGTAACCAGCTCAATGCTACATCTTCTATTGGCTTTTCTCCCTTGTCGGTATGGTTCTTCTTGGTCCTTTACCTCTGCTTTCTGGAATGATCTCCCATGTAAACAATGTGTGCCCTAGGCCTTGTCTCAGGCACTGCCTTCAGGAGAACCAACACTAATTCCACTGGTACCAAAAGTGTTTCTAGAAGTGCACCCTCAGGATGGGATTCTGGGACTGGACCACCTAGGCTCACAAGCAAAATGACTGCATGAACGGTGGTGAGAGGGCGTGGTTCACACCCTCAGTACTGTGCTGTAGCTCACAGATACTAATACTCTTGCCAATGGTGTGTTGGGATGACATGCAGGTGGAAAGGAAAATATTGGCTCATGCAGTAACTGTGGAACTTGAATGTTGAGGTGGCAAAGATACTAATTAGGATTATGGGATTGGATGACTTTTAAAATATTGTCCTAGAAATCCTACAGAAAGAAAACAACAGGCTCAGTCAATTATCAACTCTGAGTATGCTGTGGAAGCCAGAAGCCCTCCCTGGCAGCATTTAAAGAGACTCTCATCTTCTACAGCCATACGGCAGAGTGCTGAAAACTAGACACAGGATTTATTATTAGGTGGTAAAACTGCAGAGGATATGGATACACAATTTCAACAAGGTTCTTATGCTAAAGTCAGGACCCAGATAGGGAAGGAGTGCACCTAAGCTCTAGGATGAGACATGGAGGAGAATGTGTATGAAATCTGTGAACCCCCAGATTCACCTGAAGCATCTGGGCTGGCAGGAGCACCCTCTCCCCTTTACTAAAGAGGCTCTTCCCATTTAGAAGATCCAGCCCATGGAATGGACATATATTTAAAGCCCTCAGCTGAGGTAGCTGCCTCATAAGATAATGCTTGTCTTCCTCAAGATCTTACTGTCCAAGAAAAAAGAGGGAATACACAATAATAGAAATTAAACAAAGGATATCACTATAGACATTAACAATAAAATGAAGAAATGTTAAAAAAAATTATGCCTATGAATTTGACAACTTAGATGAAATAGACAATAGATTTTCCATGAAAATCACAAACCACCAAACTTAATGAGAAATAAATCACTCAAATAATCTTAGAAATATTAAAGAAATTCACAGTTAAAAATCTTCCAAAAAGAGAATCCCAGGCTCAGATGGACTCACTGGAAAATTCTACCAAACATTTAAGGAAGCAATAATGCCAATCCCACATAAACTCTTCAGAAAATAAAAGAGGAGGAAACATGGACTTCTGCTTCTGGGAAGATGAAATAGTACTTTATTTTGTCACCCCTACTCAGTGGTGATTTAAGTACAAACAAAAACCTTGGGTATTATATGTAAACAAACATAAGGAGACTCTGAAAGGTGGAGAGAAGAAGGCAAACCAGCTAAGGACCTTGGGACCCAAGAAATGACATGACGGTGAGTTCCCTGGGTTTTGTTTCTGCCTCGTGTATGTCCCAGACTTGCTGCTAAAGAAGCCAGCAATGTGCACAGACCAAAAAAAAAAAAAAAAGCCCAAACTGCTCTCTGCAGCCACATGATCAGAAAAGGGGCAGCTTAGCAAGACAGAAAACATTTAGACAATGACTGCTCTACTCCAGCCAGACAACACAAAAAGAACTATGGTAACATTCCCTACCCCAACCCCCTAACCAAAACACACACACACACGCATGCACGCACATATCCCAGCAATGGCCAACTGGAGAGTCAAGACCTTCACCCCCACTCAGTCGTGACAAGGCCACCCAAGGGTGGTAACAAGGCCACCCCCTCCCTGTCGTGTTGGTGACGGCCATGTGAGGAACAGTGACACGCACTTCTACTCATCCCATAAGGGAAGTATCAGGGCAGGCCTAGTGTGGAGCCAACCAACCACTCCTACCCAGCAGTAGTGAGCAGCCCTCCCTTCACGTGTCAAGGGAGGCTGGATGGGGGACTTATACCCCCACCCAGCAGTAACATGTGATGCCTCCTTCCCCTGCTGGAGCAGTATCAGAGAAAGCCAGTTAAAACAAAAGGTTTAAACAATATTCAGTGTCATAACATAATACCCAAAATGTCCAGGTTTTGATCAAAAATCATACATCATACTGAGAACCAGGAAGCTCTCAAACTGAATGAAAAGGATAATCAAAAGACACCAACACTAAGATAACAGAAAGGGTAGAATGATCTGACAAAGATTTTAAAGCAGCCATCATAAAAATACCTCAACAAATGATTACACAGTTGAAACAAATGGAAAAAAAAAAAAAGCCTTAACAAAGAAAAAGCCTCAGAAAAAAATTGGAAAATATAAAGAAGAACCAAAGGGAAATTTTAGAACAGAAAAATACAATAGCCAAAATTTGAAATATCAGTGGATGAGCTCCAGAACACTAATGGAGAGGACAAAGGAAAGAATCAATGGATTCAAAGATAGAAAAATAGAAATTATCTAATCTAACAACATAGAGAAAATAGACTAAAAAATGAACAAAGCCTCTGGGAACTATGGGACTATAACAAAAGATCTAACATTCACTATTCATGTCATCAAAGTCCTAGAAGCAGAGGAAAAAGAGGGCAGGACTGAAAAAATATTTGAAGAAATAATGGCTGAAAAATTTTATAAACTTGGCAAAATATAAAACCTCTAAATTCAAGAAGATGAACAAATCCCAAACTGGATAAACCAAAGCAAATCCATAACAAGACACATCATAGTCAAACTTTTGAAAACCAAAGACAGAAAAATTCTTGAAAGCAATGAGAAAAAAATGACACCTTACTTATAGAGGGAAAACAATTTGAATGACAGCGATTTCTCATCAGAAGTCACAGACACCAGAAAGAAATGGCACATTTTTAAGAAAGAAAAGAACTGAAAGAATTGTCAACCCAAAATTCTATATCCAGCCAAAAAAATCCTTTAGGAATGGAGAGGTAATCAAGACATTTTTAGATGAAGGAAAACTAAGAGAATTTGTTGCCAAGATATCTGTATTAAAAGAATGGTTAGCAGAATTTCTCTAAACAGAGAGAAAATGATAAAAAGAAGGAACTTTGGGATATCAGGAAGAAAACACAAAGACATAAAAGTAAAAAGATGGGTAAATACCCATTTTCCTTCTGTTCTTGAGTTTTCTAAATTATATTTGATGATTGAAATAAAAATTATAACACTGTCTGATATGGTTGCAAATATTTAAGACAATTATATTATAAATCAGGGAGGGGAAAGAGACATAAAGGAAGATAAGTTTTCTACAGTTCACTCTGGGAAAATGTCAATACCAGTAGACTGTGATAAATTAGAAATATATAATGTAATACCTAAAGCAACCACTTTAAAAAGCTATACAAATAGATACACTCAAAAACTGTATTGATTAATCAACATGGAATTCTAAAAAATGTTCCAGTAGCCCACAAAAAGGCAGGAAAAAGAAAATGTGGAAACAAAAAACAAGGGAACAGAAAACAAAAATAAAATGGCAGAGTTAAGGACAGATATATCAATAATTGCATTAAAGGTAAATGTTCTAAATATACCAATTAAAATGCAGAGATTGGCAGAGTAGACTAAAAAACATGACACAACTATATTCTGTCTACAACAAACTCACTTCAAATATAACAATATAGGCAGGTTGGAAGTCAAGAATAGAGAAATATACATTATGCAAGCATTAATCAAAAGAAAGCAGGAGTGGCTATACTATTATCAGATAAAGTATATTTTAGAACAAAGATAATGACTAGACACAGAGAGGGGCATTACATAATAATAAAAAGGTCAATCCACCAAAAAGACATAATAATCCTAAATATGTATATACAGACAACCAAACTGAAAAATATATGAAGGAAAATTTGACAGGAATGAAAGAAAAAAAATAAATAAATCCACAATTGTAGTTGGAAACATCAACACTTCTCTATTAACAATTGATAGAATAACTAGATAGAAAATCAGTGGGATATGGAAGAATCCAACAACACCATCAGCCAACAGGATCAAATTGACATTTATAGAACATACCACCCAACAAAGGCAGAATACACATTCTTTTCAAGTGTCCCTAGAACATATGTCAAGTTAGACCATATTCTGGACCATAAAACAAACCTCAACAAATTTAAAAGAATTTAAATCATACAGAGTATGTTATCTGACCAGAATGGAATTAAATAGAAATCAATAAAAGAAATATAACTGAAAAACCTCTAAAACTTGGAAACTAAACAACATACTTCTAAAGAATTTATGAGTCACAGAGGAAGTCTCAAAGGAAATTAAAAAATACATTGAACTGAATAAAAATGAAAATACAATATATCAGATCTTGTGAGACAGAGATAAAGCAGTGCCGAGAGGAAAACTTACAGCACTAAATGCTTACATTAAAAAAGAGGAAAAGTTTCAAATCAATAATCTAATTTCCCACCTTAAGAACCTAGAAAAAGAACAAAATAAACACAAACAGAAGAAGAAAATAATAAAGATAACAACAAATCAATGAGATTTAAAACAATAGAGAAAATGAAACAAAAAGCTGTTTCTTTAAAAAGATCAATAAAATTGGCAATCCTCTATCAAGACTGACAGAGAAAAAGAGAAAAGATGCAAATTAGCAATATCAGGAATGAAGCAGGGGCTGTAACTACAGACCCTGCAGACAGGGTCTTATTACCCAAAAGGATAGTAAGAGAGCACTATGCATAACTTTTCCCTTAAGACTGAGAACAAGGCAAGGATGTCACTGCCATCCCTCTCTTCATCTTCATACTGGAGGTCCCAGAAAGTGCAATAGGGCAAGAAAAAGAAATGAAAGGCACACAGATGGGGAAGATGAACTAAAACTGCCTCTCTTCACAGATAACATGACTTTCTATGCAAAAAAGTCCAAGGGAAATACAATCTGCTAGAAGTAAGCGTAGCAATTCCACAGTATACACCATCAATATGTAAAAATTGATTGCATATTGGGCATAGCAATAACCAATTAGAAATTTTAAAAAATTGTAAGCATTTACAATATTACCAAAGGATGCAACACTTAAGCATACATCTAACAAAATTATGTCATATGTGGGGTCTTTATGCTGAAAACTATAAGTCACTGATTAAAGAAATCAAAAATGACCAAAATAAATGGAGAACTATCCTTTGTTCATGAATCACAAGGCCCAATTTTCTTAAAATGTCATCTTTCCTCAAATCAATCTACCAATTCAGCGCAATCCCAATAAAAATCCCAGCTGGATTTTTTTTTTTTTTAGAAATTGACAAGCTGGTTCTAAAGTGTATATGGAAAGGCAAAGGAACTAGAATAACCGAAGCAATTTTGAAAAAGAACCAAGTTAGAGGACTCACACTCTTTGATGTAAAATTTACTACAGAACTGTAATAGTCAACACAGTGTGGTATCGGTGAAAGGAGAGGCCATAGGTGGGTGGCATAGAATAAAGCACAGATGACAGGCTACAGCCCAGTGGAGAGAAGCATTCTCCTCATTACTGCAGAAAGGTAGCGCCATTCTGTGCCTCGACAGACGGCAGCTTTAAAAGCATCAAGAGCCAGCCCCTCTGGTCTGGACCTGAGCATTTTTTGCAGTGGAAACGAGCCGCAAATACTTGAAAAGTTTTTCAAAAAGCTTCTCAGGTAAGTAACATCAATGGCTGGAAAGGGGAGGATGAAAAGCTCAGAGGGAAGATTACAGAAGAGGCTGCAATCTTGCGATCTTACCGCAGCTTACAGCCTGGTTTGTGAGCACCCATTGACCACCCCCTGAAAGCTCCCAGCTGTAAACTGAGTGAAAATTTGATTGCGGTGGGGATGGTGCTGGAAGTGCTACCTGAATAATAAAAACCTGGACTGGACACTGTGGCTCACACCTGTAATCTCAGCAATTTGGGAGACCAAAGCAGGAGGATCACTTGAGGCCAGGTGTTTGAGGTTACAGTAAATTCTGATCACACCACTGCACTCCAGCCTGGGCAACAGAGCTAGACTCTGTCCACCGCCCCCCAACAAAAAAAAGATTAAAAACAATTTTTTTAACCTAGAAAATATGGCCATTATCATTAATGTGACCCCTGCACTATCCTGGAGCCCAGGAAACTGGGTTATATTTATTTTTCTAGATCCCCAAAGTGGCTGCATAAATAATAGGTGCTCAAAACATATCTGCTGAATGAATAAGTGAATGAAAGATTTCATACATACAAACAGATTTCACATAATTCATACAATGCTAGGAACATAACCCATGACTTACATGACCTACCCTGAGGACAGGAAGTGGGTCTTTCCCTTTCTATGTCCCCGAAAGACCTAGCAAAGAGACCTTCGCTCTCTTTGCAAATATGATAGATCCGGGCCCAAGACTTGTCCCAGGACAACACCCTGACCTGAATGAGACACATTCACCCATCAGCTCTCATTTACAAATCCTCGCCAAAGGCCTAAGGCGTTACCCCAAGTTCCCATCACACCACCTGAGCACAGTGACAGTAATTCACAGTGCTGTGGCCAGAGTTTGCTCATTAATCGGTAATGAGGAGAGGAAACTGTTTCTCCTCAGAAGTCACATTTCTGCTGATATCTTGGTGAAATTCCTTCTCTCCCACCTTGTTTACTAGTACTCAGTGCTAAAAGGAGACATCATTTATCTACATTTTTTTTCTAGATAGTTCAGTCAACACTTTAGAGGTCAAGTTGTCCTAAGAAAAGTGGTTTTCAGTTAATGGCTAGGAAATGAAGCTTTTCTTTATCCTTTCTGGGCAGTTTCCTTTGTGAACAAATCAACAACCTTGCAGCTATTTAACTCTTCTTTGGCCACAAAGAAGTATCCGGAATGGTCCAAGACTAAGACTTATTCTTGCAACTCCGAATCCACTGTAAACCCCAAGGAGAAGGAGAAGGCATTTGGAATAGGCTCCAGGTCCCTCCGCCTGCCCAGAGCTGGGCATCAAGACACCTACCGGCCAGATGGTTTCCAGGAAGGGTTCAGACCTCAGTCTGATGTTCACAATTGCATTGATTTTTGTGGCGTGGAATAGATGCTGAAATTCTAGTCATGCAGGAAGATTCTCCCAGAATCTAGACGTTGGCCTGACTCCCCACTCCTGGACCAGCACAGGTAGGGACCCTGAGGACAGTAAATGAGGAATCACCACCACCACCACAATGATGGACTCCTTGGGGACATAAAGGTCCCTGTAGAACTCTAAGTAGGACGTAAGATGTGGTCCTCCCACCCCATCATGAAAAGACTGAAATCCATTTGGGAATAACTAGGATGTTGAAGGCTGTGATTCCCAGAGACTCAGCCCATCATATACAGAGGTGCCCCTCCTAATGCAAGAGGCCCCCAGGAGGGGTGAGCCCACCAGGCAGGTCTGAGACCCCAAGGAAAATGGTACCCATGGGGCTCTAGACTTGGCCAGAGCAAACATTTTCCAAGGGTGTAGTCTAGAGAAGTGACTCTCAAATGGTAGCAGGCATCAGACTTACCTGGGGGGCTTGTTGAAGCTCAGATGCTGGGCCCCATCACCGGGGTTTCTGGGCTGGGGCCTGAGATGGGCGTTTCTAACACATTCCCAGTGATGTTGATGGTGCTGGTCCAGGACCATCTGCAGAGAGCCACTGGAGTAGAAGGGGACATTGTCTGCCTCCTGCGTGGGCTGGCGGTGTCTAGACAGAGCCCCTGGTGGGGCCTATCTCTCTCCCCTTCCCCCTTGGGGCCACCGTCTGGCATGGTCTTTGGTTACCCTTTGATGGCCATGACCCACGTCTCGCTCCCAGCTCTCTGCCTCTGGTCTTGGTCACAGCTCAGCTCCTGTTTGACCCAGGGATCTCCCTTGACCTCTGTCCTCGCTGGTCCCCTGCCCTTCTGCTCCCTACCCCCAAGCCAGGTCAGGGGACTCCTCCACCAGGACAGATCCCTGCTGCTCCCTCCTGCTCCCTGGAAGCTGAACAGGGACTGGACACTTGAAAATTAACTCTTCAGAATCTGTGGGTCCCTGCCTTGAACGATCATACTCTCCACCTGGGAGATAAAACCAATTCCTCACAAAGCATTTTTAAAATGTTTGCAAAGCTCTACATCAACGAACTCAAATGCAAGAGAATATGAAACTGAAGATATCTGTGTTAAGGTCACGTGTACCTCTCTTTAATCAATAACTGTTCCTGAACTCCTATTTCCCACTGAATGCCTCAATTAATTCTAGAGAGCATTCAGGATGGGTGGTAGGGGCTGGGAGCGGCTCCTAACACTTAGCATTCAGTTTGGCTATGTCCCCAGATAGGCAGTGATCTCCCTAAAGGGAGCAGAGGCGAGACCCTCAGTGAGGGAAGGCGCTGCGAAGTTCCCAGGCCAGCCCCGTAAGGCCTGCTGACCTCAGCAGCCATGAGACACTGGGACATGCGATGCAGCTACTGTATAGTCGCTTTAAAGGACCCAGGAAAACAGCAAGAAACAAGAGATGTCTTTTAATTTAACTTATCTGGTATTGCTTGAGGAAAAAGGGATTCGATTACTGGCAGGTAAGAAGGTCAGTGCTGACCTGCGTGACATCTTGAAGGGACCTGGGGGCTGTGCGGCAGCAGCACTGGGTCTTCATTCTGCGTCATTTCCCCTGGAACTTACGGCTTTCATTTACTTGAGTAGAGCCACCTGGGCACTGCGCCTGCGTGTAGCTGCTGAGACTGGGAGACTGGGGGCTTGCAGGAGGCACGGGGTGGGGGGGACGAGCGAAGGGGGGACGAGGGAGG
>VBSM01003143.1:18564049-18595677 GCA_008086735.1 Cheirogaleus medius
TCCAGGCATCCTCTCCCCTCTCTCAGCCCCCAGAGCATGTGTGTGCCCCTAAGGAAGCCAGGCGAGCTGCCCTCACTCTCCCCTGGGCCCACCTCTAAGCCACATTCCCACCTTCATGTCACATCCTCCTGCCCCAGAACCCCACATACACACAATGCCACTTTCATGCAGCCTTTAGGCCTGGACAAGGGTCTTGCTCTGGTCTTCTGCTCCAGGGACATCACTGTGGCCCTTGTCCAGTCACATCCCTCACCACAGCACACAGGGTTCACAGGGCCAAGAAGATGCACCCACTGGAACCCCACCCCATTTCCAACCCCTGCTCTTGGAATTCCTTCCCAGGAGGCCTAAGCCTGCTTCCAGCCCTTCCTCCCGAGCGTGGCCTGTGCCTCCAGAGCCTGCGCCCTGGCACGGGCAGCCACAAGGCAGCTGTCTGTGGAACGTCTGCACAGAGCCTAGGGTGTTGCACGTTTTTTGTCACAGCAGAAGACCCCTTCTGTGTGGGCTGGAACAGAACGTGGGAGAGGAGGGGGTGGGCTACACCAGGGCAGGGGGCTGGGGTAGACACTCCTGTAATAGCATGTTCCGCACAGAACTCCAAGGAGTAGGAAGTTCTGAATGCAAACCCGACCTTCCAGATCTTTCCAAAGGTGTATTTGTCAAAGTAGGAGGATAGATCATGTTTTACTTAACAATGAGTTCGTTTGATTCATGGCTTTTAAATACTTAGACACATAGTACAATGAGGCCTCCTCTGACTCTTGCCCTAGCCTGCCAGTGCTGGGGTTGGCCTGTCCAGCCCCAAATCTGATGGCGTAATGGAGATTTTTACTGAAGCTTTCGCAGAGGAATAAGGGAGAGGGTGACATTGCACGTCACAAAGCAAAACTTCCTAAAATTCCTATTGAGCCAGCACTGCTCTCCTCCCCAATTTCCTCCCCATACCGCAGCCAGCCCATCTCTCCCTTCTCAGGAACCGTCTCCTTGGCCTGCCTCTCCAGCCCAACTAGAGCCACTCTCCTCATGCCCCCGGCCCCATGACCTCTCAAAATTCCCCCAGCTCCCATCCCCTCTCTGAGCAAAAGCCCTGTGCCTGGTTAAATAGCTCTCAGCAAAGGAAAAGCCTGTACTTGGCTTTGGTTTGTTCCCCAGCATTTGTCCTGCTTTTTGTTATCACAGTCCACTTCCCCCCGCAGCTATGTCTTTGAGTCACCTCTCCCAGTAGGCAGCGAGCTCCTTGAGGGCAGATGGTATGTCTGATTCAGCTCTGTGACTCTTCCAGCACCTTCTACTTTGAGAGCATTCATGCACATTTCCATAGAAGAAATCACAGAGGAGTTGGAACCTGAGTGAGGCCGGAAGGGTAGGTAGAGTATGGAGTCAAAAGGGAAAAGGAGTTCTGAGTAGAGGCAACAGGACAAGCAGCAACAGATTCTTCATATCCTGTGGGTGATAGTGAGCCATTGAAAATTCTTGAGCTAGGGCATGATAACACTTTAGGAAAATCTGTGTAGGGTCTACTGAAGTTAAGGACAGCAAGATGCAAGAAAGAAGGGGCAGCAGTTTGAAGCCTGTTGCCATAGTTCAGGCATGAGGCACTGGATGTCAGAGGGGGCAGGATGCAAAGGCAGGACAAAGGGATGGGGGGGCAGTACCTTGGGCTCAGTGAAGTGACTTGGTCAAGGCCACACAGTTCAGAGTCAGAACCATAACAGAATTCAAGTTGCCCAGTTTCAAAGCTGTACGATTTCCTCCATGCTGAGTCTCCAAGGCTGCTGAAGAAGAAGAGTCTGCCCAGCAGGAACGGGCCCTCCACCAGCATCGCCCCAGGTTCTCCCACGTGCAACATGCCAGGTTTCCGGTCCTCCCCCTTGGGAGCAAAGCACAGTCCCCGATTTAGATGGGGAAGGAGGGAGGCAACCCTGGGAAAGAGACTCATGTTAGCTCCTCTCCCTGGGAGGGAGCGGGTGAATGGTGATGCTTATATACCTGAGTCCCTGGGGACTGGCTGAGGGACGAGGGGAGCTGTGACAACTCCTGACACCCGGACAGTGCCCCACGGCTTCCACACACTGTAAAGCATCATGCCTGACCACCGCTTCCCCACCTCCCTGCCCAGTGAATCAGACCCACGCTTCAAGGCGCTCTCTGCGGGAAGCGTCAGTCCTCAGACCTGTGCGCAGAGCCCTGGGCTCCCACTGCCAATACCACTGCCGCCCTCTGCAGATAAGAGCTGTGTGACTTTGGCCAAGCCACTTAGCCCCTCTGTGTTCATCATCTGTAAAAGGGGGGTGATGAAAATGCTGTCTACAGGGTTTTTGACACTTGCTGGCCATTATGATGACGATGATGCCGCCTTGGCCTGCTGGTTGACTGTGGATCTGTCTCTCTCACCACTCTGCAAATTCCACTGGTGCACGCTAGGCCCACTTATTCAATCCACAAGCACTTACTGAGCACTTGCTATGTGCTCAGTCCACAAGCACTTACTGAGCACTTGCCCTGTGATAGATTCTGAGTTTGGAGATAACTAAGAAGGCCTTGGGGCCCTGCAGTCGAGCTGGACACAGACCTGTGTAAGAAGAGTGTGGCAGAGGGTCACGGGCACTGGGCGGAGGCTGTGTGAGTATAGCCAGGCGCGAAGGAGGATGAGGGCAAGCTCAATGGAACCAAAGCTGACTGAGATGAAACCGACTGTCCCACTTGACCCCACAGCAATTGCAATCAAGGATAAGGAGATGGCAACTCAACTGAGAAGATCCACCACTAGTAAGTCATGGACTGGGGCTGGGACTACAGCCCTCACTTCCCAAGGAGGGGGTCTTCCCCACCTCCTCTTCTCCCCAAGCCTCAGCCTCTGCCCACAGTCTGGCAAGCTAAAGACTTCCGGGCAACATCCATTCATTCCCTGGGTGCAGCCGGTGCCAGTCCCTGGGCTCCAGAGTATTTTTAGTTCTGGGTGGCCAGGCCCGGTGGTGACAGGCAGCAGGCAGAGCTCACATTTCGGAGCCCTCTGTGTTGCTCCTGGCTCAGCATGAGAGGTGGCTGGGCACCGGGAGGGGGCTTAGGCATACCTGGCACCCCAGCCCACAGCTGCCTCCTTGTCCCTGGGAGGAGCTGGGCTGCTGCCACCACCACTGACCCGAGGCTGGGAGCATTCCTTCCTGTTGATTCATCACAGGGAATGTATTGGGCCCAGCTGGGGTGGGGCAGGGGCACTGGGGGGGCATCTCAGACATGGGCTGCCAGGGGTGGACAGCAGGTCCCCGGCAGCAGGGTGAGTGTGACCTGGCAGTCACCCAGGAATCCAAAAGGTCTCCTTCTTGCCATCGTAGCCCTATCACCCTTTGCCTGTGGCAGTGCTTGTTTGCACATCTGCCTCCCCCACTAGACTGGGAAGACCCCTCCCAGCGTCTAGCACTGCAGCACCCTGTCTGGCGCGTAGGAGAAAATCAATAAAGTCTTGCTGGATGAATGAGCCTTTGGAAGGACAGTCAGGCAAGGTGGGGGCAAGAAGGGAACCAGGTTGGTCTGGTCTGGGCATAGGGAGGAAGCTGGGAGGCTGGAACCCTCTGCCCACGTTACAGAGGGGTCACTGAGGCAGGAGTAGGCCCCGGACTGGGGGAAGGAAACTGGAGGCTGGGGCTTGGGCTGGGATTCAGGCACTGGGTGCTCAGTTCAGCTGATGGGCCTCCCCTGTCAGCCCCTCACTCACACCCTCCCCACCTGAGCCTGATAGGGCCGGGACAACCTCATTCAACTCTGTAAGGGCTGTAGCGGAGAATTTCAGTTCTCCCATTTACTGTTTGTTACCTGGGGGGGGCCAGTCATGTCCCCAGAGGCTCAGCGTCCCCAGCTGCACAACGTGCGGCACAGAACTTCACACCACGGGGACCAGGGCAATGGAGAGGCCTGCCTGTTCCTCCACCCCGACTTCGTCTGGCCCCCTCCCCAACAAAGGGCGTCCACCCTGTCCCAAGTGTCCTAGCTTATGGGATTCGGACCTTCGACAGCCAGGCGCTACCGTGGGAAGGGCGCTGCGCTGTGGCACTGGCACCTGCCGGGCCTCACTGCACGGGGCTCCGGGTGACCATCACCACCGGGCTTGGCGAAAGAGGGAACTGCGCCCCGTGAGGGACTGGCGAGGCCGCCGCGGCACTCCCTGCAAACGCAGCCGCGGGCCGGCCGCCGCCCTCTCCCAGGAGCGGGGATCCGCCCCCGTCGCTCCGCTGCCGCGTGCGCCCGCGGCCCGTGTCCCCGCGCAGACGGCGGCCCCCGCCCCCGCCGTTCCCGCCAGGGACTTCCCGCCCCCGCCCCCTGGCCCGCGTCCCGACCGGGCGCCGAGCGAGGGCAGGACCGAGGGCGGGGCCTGCGGGGCCTCCTCCGCGCCGCTGGGGGCTGGGGGGCCTCGGGCGGCAGGCGGATAAAAGGGCCCGAGGCGCCCCGCAGGCCGGTTCGCGACGCTAGCCCCGCGCCGGCCCAGCCCTGCGACGGTCCGCGCTCCAGCTGGTGAGCCCCCGCCCGCCGGCGCTGGCCCCGGGTCTGTCTCTTGCTGTGCTGTCTGTCCTTCTGCCTCTCTGCGCCTTGCAGGCCTCTGAGGGTTCCTGGAGGCTGGGGACTGGGAGGGATGAGGTCCCATGGATGGTCAGCCCGGCCCGCTAGTCGCTGCTCGCTCACCAGCCTGCTTCCAACTGGACAAGTGACCCAGTTGGGAAGCTTGGCCCAGGGCCCGCGCCGGGTGGGGTGCTGTGCCCTGGCGTGAGGTGCCTGCGTGTCTTGTTTGTGAACACGCTGCGTGTGTGTGCTGTTTCTCTGCCTTCCCTCCCAGGAGGCTGGGGAAGGTGCAAGGTGGGTTCAGATGTCACTGTCGTGACTGGGGGACAAAGAGCCAGGGCAGATCTGGGCTCTCCAACTAACCAGACCAGGGCTGAATGCTGGGGGGTGAGAGCAAACAGGAAGTGGAAGTGGAAGGGGTAGGGGGCAAAGGGCTTCAGCCCCCACCTTTCCTAGCCTGGACAGGCAGAGCTCAGGGCCCATTTGCTGGCACTGCTACAGGGCCACACAATCAGTGATCCCAGGTGGCCACTGAGAGGAGAAGCCCCACCCCCAGAGCGCTACAGAAAAAGGGCTGTGAATGATCCCAGAGTTGGTGTCCCCCCAAGACAGCACCCCAGATGGCCCTCTCCTGAGTGACCTTGGGCATTGACCCTCTTCCAGCCCTCCCTACCTGGGCCAGGTCAGGCCAGGTGCCCGCATCCCCTGGCAGCACCTGGAGCAGGTACCTTTCTGCCTCAAGCTGGCAGGGTCTTGGATCTGTCACTTGGTGGCACTCAGTGTGGGCACCCAGCCCAGTGCCCTCACACCACGGCCTGGGTCATAAAGAAACCAGCAACAGTGTGGAATTTCAGTGGAACTTCCTCTTCTGACATCCATCTCCCTTGTGGTTTCGAGAGCCGGGCTTTCAGCCAGGTTGCCTGGGTTTGAATCCTGGCCGGGCAAGTGACTTGACTTCCCTGGGTCTCATCTTCTCATCTGTAAAATGGAGATAAGTAGTCAATAAATATTTGTAATGTATTATTGTCAACCTCCCCTCCCTCTGTCCCCCTTCTCCTCCACCTTCCTTCCCCTTACCTTTCTCCTTCACCTGAGTGAAGAACAGCCACTTGTTGAGGCTGCTTCCTCCTCTGAGGGATGCTCCTCCCGGCCTCCCTCTGTGTGCTGGGCTGAGGGAACAGACACGTGGGAACTTGCGTAGTCAGGAAGCAAACACAAGAGTGCCAGGCAGGTGGGGAACTGGGCGGGTTTGCTGGAGGAGTAGCGTTCAAGCTGGTGTTGAAGGACGTGTAGGAGTTTAACAATCTGGGAGAGGAAAAGGGCCACCCGGAGGTGAGACAGTGAGAGCAGAGGCTTGGGGGCTGGGAGATGAAGGTAAGTTTGGGGACCGGAGAGAAGACAAGTCTGGTGTGACCCAGAGCTGTAGAAGGCCCTGAGGTAGGCAGGACCGCTGAGAAGAGGGAGGAGCTCTCCCTGCTCTCTCTGCACCTGACTCGGTTCTGCCTGCTCCCATCCGCCTCCCCGCAGCTTTCCTGGAAGGGAGTTGCCCTGGCCCAGACCGAGGGGCTGCAGCAGAAGCCCACCCTGCCCTCAGGTCGATGCCTTGGTGAGGCGGGAGCGGCTGGCCTGGGACTGCCCACGGCCTCTACCAAGACCTTTTCAGTGTTTCGGGGACTTCAGCCACAAGCCAAGCAGCAGCCCTGCCCACCCAGCAGGCCCTATCAGAGCATGTCATGTAGGGGACCTCTCGTGCCACCCCTCATTTTACAGGTGTTGCAGCTGAGACTCGAAGAAAGAAAAACACCTGCCTCCAGACACATGACAGTTTGGTGACAGAGTTAGGAGCATCCTGACTCTTGGGGACCGTAGAGGAGGTGTGGTCATCACTCAGCCCAGACCCAGTGTGACCACTGGGTCCTAATCTTTCCCACCCTTTCTTGTCAGCTGGCAAGTGCTCCTACCCACAGGGACTGGTTTGGCTCAGTACCCGGCCATCAGAGAAGGGTGTGGAGACATTGGAAGGAGCGGAGAGCACTCTGCTTGTGGTGACAGCCAGCTGGGAGCCCCCACGGGCCCCTGAGTGAGGAGTGGCATGCAGAAAACAGTGTTTGAGACTGGAAGGAAAGTACAGCGGAGTCAGGGTGGGAAGACTGCAGAAGTGAAAATGAGGGAGGCACCTGCGCAGCCTCAGGGAGTGGAGAGAGGAGAACCCAGGCTCAGGAGTGTGGGTGGAAGGGACAGGGGTGAATCTGGAGCACGTTGCAGAGAAGGGTACCAGGGACTTGCAGGTGAGATGGGATGCGGCCTCCATCACCATCTTTGTACAAAGAGGGGGTGGGACCAATCTAGACCGATGGCTCTCTAGTAGCTGTTAAATAGCTGTTAGTAATAAGTAATTGTTACTGAGGGCTTGCTCTTCTAAGTGTTTAATATCTATTCATTCACTGAATCTTCACAAAAATCCTATGCAGTAGGTGCTATTATTATCCCCATTTTACAGAGAGAGACACTGAGGCAATAGAAACTATTAATATATCAGCTGGCTGAGGTTACCTGGAAACTAATTGGCGGAGGTGAGATTGAACCCAGGAGATCTGAGTCCCCAGTCTGTGCTCATAAGCACTGTGCTATGCCACCTCCCTCCCATCCATGCAACCACAGATATTTATGAGTGCTGCTTACATGCCAGACACTGTGCTGGGCACTGGAGAATGGCACAAAGTCCACACTCCCATGGCACTTCATTCCCAGGGCCCATCTAGTGCACTGCTCAGACCTCGCTCCACCCCTCCTGCTGGGAGGAAAAGGAGTGCCTCTCCGCCAAATACCAGCCATAGGGATGGAGTGGCAGGGGCCGTGAGACCCTCCCTACTCAGGCTGATGAGCTGCGTGATTCCCCAAGAGCGGCCGTGGCCATGGCAGAGGCAGGTCTCACCAGAATGGGCTCTCCTAAGACTGAGACACTGGGCAGGGAGCCAGGGACCCAGCCTTCTCCATCTGGTATTCCAGGTGGGCCTCAGCCCTCCGTTGGCAGTGGCGCCTGGGGGTGGAGGAGCTTCAGCATTGGTGGCTCCAGAGGTCTGCAGTCTCTAACCAGCTGTGACTCTCTCCTCTATGCCCTTCCCCACCCACTGGTCCCAGGACCAAGCCCACTAATATGTGAGGGGGAGAGGACCAGCCCCCAACTTTATCCTCCCTAAGGTCCCAAAGGGCATCCGATGCAGCCTCCTGGAGACAGGGGCTCTCTCTGATGTATGTCCGCTGCCTGAAACCCTCCCATCGCCCCTCGCTTCCTATAGGACGAAGGGCAAGCCCTCTGCATGGTGCACAGGCCCTGACTGTTGGCCCAGCCTGTCCCTCCACCTCTCTCCCCTCGAAGCCCCCAGTGCTATTAAGAGAAGGGTGCTTCCTCTCTTGCACAAGCACCTCCTTCCCCCTTTCCTCCTTCACCCATCCTGTTCTCTTCCCAGAATGCCCTTTTTCCTGCCCAGAAGAACTCTTACTCGTCCAACGAGGCTCAGGTTAAGTGTCCCTTCTTTGAAAGCCCTCCCTAATTCTTCCTCACTGAGCTTCATGAGGGTAGGGAGAGTATTTGATGTCTTAGTCTCTACATCCAAGCACCTGGCCTATTAATTGGCCTGAAGTGAGTATTCCAAAAATGTTTGTCGAGTCACTGCAGGAATCACACCCCTGGGGGACCCAGAACGATGGCTCGAGGATATCGTAGGCTATCCAAGCTGGAGGAGATACAAGACGGTGCTTGGTTCACCCTCCTCACGTTGGAAATGAAGCACTGGGGCCCAGAGAGCTTATGAGCCTTGCCCAAGGCACGCAGCAAGTGAGGGGTGGGGCCTTGGCTCCCCTCTGCTGGACCTTTCTGCTGCGGCCTCCTGTGCCTTCTGTGGTGGAGGTGGCACCTTACACATTGGAATAGGGCGTGGGAACATCAGATGGTAGGGGCAGGGCCCCTGGGGTAGATATTCTTGACCCAAGGACACCCTGGGGCTGCCTGTGACCTGCATAGAAGACTGTGTTAGGCAGAGCTACTGTGTGTTGAGCAAGCGCGTGCCGGGCCAGTGCTGAGCGCTTCCCACACAGTGTTGGGTTTGACGCGCATGTCCACACTGCGAGACGGGACTGTCATCCCCATGTCACACGTGAGCAGACTGAGACTCAGGAAGGTTAACCTTCAACTTCCTCAAGGGCCCAAGGCCCATCAATGGTGGATTTGAACCAAATGGGCTAACCTCAGAGCCCAGACTCAATCAATGCCACCACGCACACGGGTGCGCGTGGAGGGACTCTGGCATCCTTTTTCGTGGCAGCAGCAGCCAAGCTACTGAAGAGATGGTGATCATTGTCACGTTTACTCATTGCCCAGGTACCGTGGCCCCAGCTGCCCTTGAAGTCACCGTGATGTGGTCCCCGCCAGCCACTCTCTCCCTGTTCCTGCTGCTGCTGGGCCAGGCCCCTCCTAGCAGGCCACAGTCTCCAGCCACCACAAAGCTCCGGCTGGTGGGCCCCGGGAGCAGGCCAGAGGAGGGCCGCCTGGAGGTGCTGCACCAGGGCCAGTGGGGCACCGTGTGTGACGATGACTTCGCCCTCCAGGAGGCCACGGTGGCCTGCCGCCAGCTGGGCTTCGAAGCTGCCTTGACCTGGGCCCACAGTGCCAAGTATGGCCAAGGGGAGGGTGAGTGACTGGTGTCACCCGGCAGGATGGCCAGGGGATGGCAGCAGGCTCCTCTCAGGAGCCTGGCTCACTGGAGCTGCGACAGAACACATCAGACACCCACCCGTCCTTCAATACCCAGCTCACGTGAACTCCTCCACGACGCACTTCCTGAGTGCCTCAGCTGCAAACGGCCCTGCTCCCCTCCGCCCATTCTCTCTTGTAATGAGCCCATCACCACCACTAAGCCCTAAGTTCCTTGAATACAGTGATTGGCACACAGTGGGTGCTTAGCAAATGTTGTTGAAAGAATGAATGGGCAGACAGGTAGGCCTAAGTACTACACCTGCCTGGCATTTTCCGAAAACAGATTCTGCAAACCCTGCTGCCCAGAGGAGGCAGTAGGCAGGGCTGTGGATACCGAGACCCCAAGAGAACTAGTTCCTTTCTCCCCCCCACTCTCTACCAGGGTTTGGAAGGGGAGGCTTGATGAGTGTGGGGTCCTATCCAGGAGGCAGGTGACCTGACTCTCTGTGCCACCTTTGAGCATCACCCTCCCCTCCCCAACAGGGCCCATCTGGCTGGACAATGTGCACTGTGCGGGCACGGAGAGCTCCCTGGACCAGTGTGGGTCTAATGGCTGGGGTGTCAGTGACTGCAGCCACTCAGAAGACGTAGGTGTTGTATGCCACCCCCAGCGCCAGCGTGGCCTTTCTGAGAAGGTCTCCAATGCCCTCGGGCCCCAGGTGAGGAGGCTGTTCAGGCCCTGGAGAAGGGTGGGGACTGGGAGCAGAGCTTGCACTAAGCAGCAACCCTGGGGCCCCGTGTGTGGCCAGAGCAGGTGTGTGGAGATAGGGCCCCAGCCCAACACGGGGCAAGCCAGAGCACCAGGGCTGGGCCTGCTGGGAATCGCAGAAGCTGCTCCCATAGGGATGCGGTGGGGGGCAGGGGGCTGCTTCACCCGCAAGGCCTGGCCACAATTGCTGCCTCTTCCCAGCACAAACAACCCCGAGCTAAAAACAGCCCAAGCTGAACAACAGGAGCAGGCAGGGCAGGGCTCTGGCTCCTACCCTGTGCTGTGTGGCAGCCCCAGCCTGAGGACTGCTGGCCCTGGCCCGTGAGGGGGTGCTCTGTATGGGTCTGAGTAACCCCAGGGCTAGGGCGGAGGTCTCAGGGGCCAAAGGATCCTGCTGGTGCACCTGGTCTGCGCCCATCTCAGCTCTCCCCTGGGTGGCATGAAGAGGCCACTCCATGCCCGGCAGAAGCCTCCCAAACTCGAAGGGCTCCATCCTGATCCCAGGAAGGGACAGAGCTGCCTAGCTGACAAATTTGAGGAATTGAGGGAAAGGGCGTAGACACACCGAGGTTCTGCCTTGCACTTGCCACGTAGCCTTTGCCAAATGCCTCCTTGTCTCTGGGCCTCAGCTCCCCTGCCTGCCCGATGGCGGGGCTGGGCAGGACGGTCTGTAGGAGCTCAGGCCCCTGCTTTCCTGCGCAAAGCTCTGCAGTGGGCTCTGCAGTGGGGGCAGGAACCCTGGGCCCACGGGTGACTGTGTGCCCACGGGTGACTGTGTGCCCACAGGGCCGGCGGCTGGAGGAGGTGCGGCTCAAGCCCATCCTTGCCAGCACCAGGCGGCGTAGCCCGGTGACCGAGGGCGCTGTGGAGGTGAAGTATGAGGGCCACTGGCGGCAGGTGTGTGACCAAGGCTGGACCATGAACAACAGCAGGGTGGTGTGCGGGATGCTGGGCTTTCCCAGTGAGCTGCCTGTCAACAGCCACTACTACAGGTAGGAGGCGGTGGGGCTGAGCGCCTGCAGGAGGTGGGATCAGGGGGTGGTGGGATTGTGGGACAGTGGCTGTGTGTGTGTGCATGCATGTGCATAAGATGTGCACATGATATGTGTGTGTGATATATGTGTGTGCATGTGAGTGTGTGGTGTATGGGGGTGTGCATGAGTGCATACGTGTGTGTGCTCATGTGAGATGCGTGAGGGGTGAGTGTGCACACATGTACACGTGATGTGTGCATGATGTGTGTGTGCGTGTGTGTGATGTATAGGGGTGTGCATGAGTGTGCACATGTGTGTGAGATGTGTGAGGGGAAATGAGTGTGCACAAGTGTGTGTGTGGCACGTGGGCCCTTACAGAGTTCAGTGGGGACGGGAGGGACTGACTAGCAGCAGTGGCGTCCGTGGCAGGACGTTCGGCAGGTGTTGGGATCCGGAGAGAAACAGGCCCAACTGAGGAATGTGCCTCGATTTCCTGGGTTATGGAGCCCTCAGAATGATGCAGAGGAACGTGAGTGAGGATGAACTTCAAGATCCTGGGAAATATCTAGAAACAGTCACAAAAATAAACCTTGTACTTGCCAATCACAAAAAAAGAATAGGTTACAGTATGTGCCTCCACGATGAAAACCACTGCATGTAAAACTGTATCCCTAATTTAAAAAGCAGACTTTCCTGAAGACACTTTCAGTGACACACAAGCACAGTGTGTGGACAAAGTCCTGGTCTCAGCTCAGCCGGCAGCCGGCTGTGGGCCCTTGCTTGGGCAGGGCCTGGATCCTCCAGTCCCCTGGATCCCAGCTCTGCTGCCGCAGACTCCCCAGCTCTGACCCAAGCCCGGCTATGACTGGGTTGCGTGTTGGCAAGGCGTGGGTTGGGTGGGTTCTGCGAGAAACGTGAGCAAACTGTCGCAGCAGATTGCATCAGCCCCGCAAACGCTGACCAGCCACGGCGCTGCCCTGCCAGTGCAGACTGTCCGAGTCTCATCAGGGAGAAATCTCCCACAGTACATCTGAGTCATCTGCCTCGTCTGCCCAGTTTCAGTCATGCCCCACGTAAGGGGTTGGGAGTCCCCATTGCTCTGTCCTTGTGTCTCTGACTTAGATGACCTTGTCCTGAAGAAAGATGGGTGGTGGCCGGCCGCGTGGCTCCACTCTGGGGGATAACTGGGATGTGGGTCCTGACTCCCCTCTGCCCGGTGACTGCATATCCGGGCCTTGCTGACTCACCCACCACTTGCGAGGAGGGCAGCCCTGATGACAGTCTGGGGGCCTCTGGGTGCACAGCCTCCACCAGCAAGACCTGCACCTTCCACCTGTCCCCAGAAGACCTTTCCCCCGGGTCCCAGCTCTTGGGGCAGCCCCTAAAGGCTCCCCTTCCTCTGGACCGAGCTGCCTGTCCCGGGGGCAGCCCCGCACAGAGACCCCACTTTAGGACTGGCCGAGGGGCCTTGCTTGCCTGCCTTGTACAGTTACTATTTGTGAGGTGGCTACCCTATCAGGGCTGCTGGGAAGCTCAGCACTGAAACAAGATTACAAGTTTACAAACTGTGAAGTCCTGTGCAAAACTGAGGACAACTATGAAGAGCCAGCATGGCAGCAGGTGGGACTTCTGCTGCCCTTCACCTCCCATCCATTTTCCCAACAGGAAAGTCTGGAACCTGAAGATGAAAGATCCCAAGTATAGGTGAGAAGCGGCACCCTGGGGGGGAGGAAGAAAGGAGGTGTGGCCTGAAGGGTCTCTTCCCCTCCCCTCCCCTCCCCACCTCTCACCCCTCCCCTGCCCTCCGCTTTGGCTTCCCTTAGCCCCAAAGCTCTTCCCTCAACCCCACCTCCACCTTCAGTCTCCCTTGTCCTCCAGGCTGAAGAGCCTGACAAATAAGAACTCCTTCTGGATCCACCGTGTCAACTGCCTGGGGACGGAGCCCCACATGGCCAACTGCCAGGTGCAAGTGGCCCCGGCACAGGGCAAGCTGCATCCGGCCTGCCCGGGTGGCATGCATGCTGTGGTCAGCTGTGTGGCAGGGCCTCGCTTCCGCCCACTGAAGGTGAAGCCACGACGCAAAGAGCCCTGGGCAGAGGTGAGCCCCAAGGGGCCCTGCACCCAGCCTGGAGGCACCGCCCCCTCTCCGTAGGCCCCGCCCAGTAGGGGATGGGGTGGGTGGCTCTAGCACAGGCAGGAGAGAGAAGAACTAGACTTGGAGGGGGAAATGTGAACCACAGTATGGGAGAACCTTGGAATTTATTTAAAAGGGATCGTTTATATCCCTACCATAAATGGAAAGCTGACATCACCAGCCTTGAGTGGAAGGTGACCATAAAAACAGTAATTAACTCCTAACTACATCCCATGGAGGGCTGAGAGTCTGGAACCTGAGCCGGGCCCTTTGTTAGAAAAAGCGGACAAGCAGGTGCGAGTGAGGTGTTCCGGACACCTCAGCACACACTGGGACAGGCTCCTTGAAGACACTGTGGTGGGGATTTGTCATGGAAGAGGTGGAGGTCAGGAAAATGGCTTATTCAAGGTGATGGCTCTGGGAAGTCAGAGGCAGGACCGGAACTCCTGGACATCAGCTCTGGCCACCACAGCCGGAGCTTGACGGGGCCCTGCCCTGGGTCCCTGCCTCGGGGACTGGCTGCCTCCTCCCCAGCCCACCCTGAAGCAGGTTTTCTCCCGGCAGGAGCCCAAGGTGCGCCTGCGCTCAGGGGCCCAGGTGGGCGAGGGCCGGGTGGAAGTGCTCATGAACCGCCAGTGGGGCACGGTCTGTGACCACAGGTGGAACCTCATCTCCGCCAGTGTTGTGTGTCGGCAGCTTGGCTTTGGCTCTGCTCGGGAGGCCCTCTTTGGGGCCCAGCTGGGCCAAGGTGAGTGAGGAGGCCTGGGGTTGGGGTGGTGGCAGGTCTGGATATGCTGCTGGTCCATCTCTTGCTGGCCCTGGGCTGTCAGGGCCCAGGGCAGAAAGTTCTCCCCCTCTGTGGAGGGAAAGACACAAGTGTGGGGTGACAGAGACAGAGCCTCACACAGCACCTCTGTCCCCCCCAGGGCTGGGGCCCATCCACCTGAGCGAGGTGCGCTGTAGGGGACATGAGAGGACCCTCAGTGACTGTGTCACCCTGAAAGGGTCCCAGAATGGTTGCCAACATGAGAATGACGCTGCCGTCAGGTGCAACGTCCCTGACATGGGCTTCCAGAATCAGGTGAGCTCGGGTCAGGCTGGGGGACTGGGAAGCCCTCAGGAAGCCCCAGGACACCACGTGGAGCCAGTGGGGCAGGGTTCATGCGAGGCACAAAGGCTTCTGCCTCAGGCCCTAGACCACCTTCCCATGGAGCCAGCCGGGAAAGCCCTTTCCTCCCCGAGTCTCGCCTGGGCTGGCCCGCAAGCCCTCAGAGAAGCAGAAGGCCACAAGGACTCTGCGGGTGGATGTGCTCTCCCACCCCCACTCAGGGCCCATGAAGCCAAGGAAGAAGGTGCCCAGGGAGGAGGGCCACAGGGCTGCTGGCACCGGGAAGTGGCCCAGGAGAGGCAGCATGGGATGCTCAGGTCCAAGCATAAGTTTTAACGTGGACAGTGGGCTGTGGGCAAGTTGCTGGTGTCGCTGTAAAATGCGGTTAACACTCACGGGGTCATTGTGAATAAGGTAGAGAGACAGGAAAGCCCTTTGCAAACTGCAAGTTGTCATTAATGGTGGGATTTCAAGAGGAGACCTGGCGCAGACATTTTGAGTAGGATTTCTCCCGCGGGCAGGGACACTGGAGACTACCTAGTGAACTGCCTCGCTTTACAGAGACCAACACAGAGAGGGGGAGTGTCTTGTCTAGGGCCACACAGTGAGCTGGCCTGGGCTGGCCTCCACTCAGAGCCCTGGGCTCTTCCTCCCAAGGCTGCCCCATTGCTCACACACCTCTGACCTCGCAGGTACGCTTGGCCGGGGGGCGCAGCCCTGAGGAGGGCGTGGTGGAGGTGCAGGTGGAGGTGAACGGGGTCCAACGCTGGGGGAGCGTGTGCAGTGACCACTGGGGGCTCACCGAAGCCATGGTGGCCTGCCGACAACTCGGCCTGGGCTTTGCCAACCACGCCATCAAGGTAGGTCCGTGTCTCGCTCCTTCACTACAGCCTCTCAGCCTCCTAGACTGAGAGGCCCAGAACTTCCTGTGCTATAGTTGCTGCCCTTTTATTCATTCAACAAGTCGTTATTGAGTGAAACTATGGGCTGATGTGATGTTGGGTGCTGGAGACAGTGTGGTAAACCAGAAGACACTCACCCTGACTCACAGAATGTACAGTCGAGTGAAGGAGGTGGCCATTAGTAGAATGTTCACACAACCAGGTACACAGTTGTGTCCGCAGGAGAGATGAACAGAAGTTAGCTAGACAAGGTGGGACAGGATATAAATAGCTTATGCAAAGGCCCTGTGGCCAGAGAAAGCTTGATTAGTTGAGGAAATCAGTGGCCATGGGCTGGAGTGTGGCTCTGAAGAGGAAAGCCCTGGGAAGTGTGAGGGTGGAGGAGGAGGCAGGGGCAAGGCCATTCGAAGTTTGTAATCCAGATTCTAAAAAGAATTCTGCCTTTGCTGTTTGGAAAACAGTTGGGGAGGAGACTAACATGAATGCAGTCTCAGGAGGCTATAATAGTAGCCCAGGTGAGGAATGATGCAGGACTGGACCAGACTAGTGGCAGTCCAGGGAGGGATAAGTGGATAGATTTGAAAGATATCAAAAACAATAATAGAATCGAGACTCTGGGTACAGTTGCAATGGAGAAAGCTGTGCAACCACACCCACACTGGTGTTGCACATGCCTGGGCAGACCCCACCTGGAGAGCTGGGCTCAACTTTGAGCACAGCCAAGTCTGGGGCTGTGTGAGGAGCAGCTGGGGACATGGGAGCATCCCCCTGGGTGGGGGAGAAGGGAGCAGGACCATCCTTTCCAAATGGCAAAGGGCTGCCATCTGGGAGAGAGATGGGTGCAGGGCTAGGGGTAAAAGCCACAGGTAGCGGATTTTTTGCCTCATTACATGGGAGAAATTTCAAATATAACAAGAGTCCGAACATGGCATAGACTGCTCCAGGGCTCGTCACCAAAGACGTTCAGGCCCAGGCTGGGCACAACCTGGTTGGGAGGAAAGGGTATGACAGGGTCCAAGCCTCAGATGGAAGTCAGAAGAGATGATTCCAAAGGCACCGCTCTGCCCTGACTGGGTGACACTGTTTTCTTAGGACACCTGGTACTGGCAGGGGACGCCGGGGGCTGGAGAAGTGGTGATGAGCGGGGTGCGCTGCTCGGGCACAGAGCTGTCCCTGCAGCAGTGCCAGAGGCATGGGCCGGTGCACTGCTCCCATGGCACCGGGCGCTTCTCGGCCGGAGTCTCGTGCACAGACAGTGAGTAACGAGAGGGCTCACGGGGCCGGGGGACAGGTGGGCTGCACTCCCCCTCAGGGAGGGTCCTGCGTGCAGGTGCCAGCTCCACAGCCGGCAGGGTTGGGGAGTGGAAGCACCAGCTTTGCCATTTCCCAGCTGTGTGTGGCCAAAGCACCAGTCACGTCAGGATACAAACCCTGCCCTGCTGACCTCATGGAGTTATTGTGAGAAAGAAAACCGAGAACCGGTGAAAGCACAGGATATAGAACAGGTGTTTTTCAACTTTGGGGTTATGACCAACAATTTTAAAAAATGAAAGAAAATAGAAAACATCAGAGTGCATTACATTTAGCAAGGATGACATTTTTTTCTTGGAACTATGTATGCGTGTACTGGGTTACAACATAAAATACACTTCTTACTGTGGTTTGTTCTAAGAAGTTTGAAAGCTGCTGTGGAGGATACACAAATGTGAAGCACACCGAGGCCTAAGGCCCAGCTGTGTGTTCTCTTCCTGAGATTTGGGATTTGCCCAAAGGGCTTTGGTACGAGACTATTTGTGGCATTGGTCTGCACCACAAACCCAGGGCAGCAGCATCTTTGTTTGACATCTGCCCACCAGGCCTGTGCCAAGATAACTATATCCAGTCCAAAGGCTGGAGGTGGGCACCAATCCAAGTGGCCACTTGACCTTTCTTCCCAGCCAAACTTCAATGCCAAGAGATCCTTAACCTTTGTCAGTGAGTTCTTGGCTTTCCCTCTGTCCAGTGTACCCTGGGGAGGACACTGGGCCCATCCATCACACTGCCCTGCAGGGTGACGGGGCATCAGAGTGGGCCTCCCCAGCACCAAGGTCTCCCTGCATCTTGGGAGCCTGCTCCCACTTGACTGCCCTTCCTGGGAACCTCGTGCCCACGCCTATTCTGCCTACAACGGCAGCTCTCTTAGACGCTTTTGATGCTTCACAACAGCTGGGCAGATAGTCAACCTGCAGCCTCTGTAGCCATGCCTAGTTCTCCTTTCTGACATTTCTCACTTCTTTCTTTCCTTTACTCTCTTCTTCTCATTCTCTCTGAACACTCTCCTTCTTTCTCCCAGAAACCCTCTAGGGTTTGTCAGTGGTCAGACCCTGGCTCTCTCCAATATATACCACAGGAATTTCTGGAATATTTTCAGTGCTAGTACAGGCAAAGTATCCAAGTTAGGTATCAGCAGAGCTTTTTGGGAGGATTATATGAGCTAAGCTACATAAAGGCACTTTACAGGCTTAAAAGCATTTTACAAAAGAAATACTAGCTTATATCAACTGCTCGTTTACTGTGGGCCAGACAATGGTCTAAGCACGATATAGGTATTATCACACTAGTATCACTATTATCTCCATCTTACAGATGATGAAAATGAGAGACAAAAGGGTTAAGCAGTCACAGAGCTAGTAAATGACACAGTCAGAAACTAAGCCAAGAATAAACCCAGGTGGCCTGGCCCCAAAGCCAGCAAGCTTAACCATGACACTACAGTTATCTCCCAAGTTAAGGTGATAGATTGTTCCTTTTATTGTTATTACGTGTTTTAAGAGTTAGGATATGTAATTAACTCTTAAAACGCCTTCTTTTTTGGGATCTTCCTGGAGGGCTCAGTCTGGGGCCAGCCTGTCCTCCATGCTGGAGAGCAAGGCTGGCTGCCTCCCCATCCTTCCCACTGCCTGCCCTCTGCCCACCCAGGTGCTCCAGACCTGGTGATGAACGCCCGGCTGGTGCAGGAGACAGCCTACTTGGAGGACCGCCCGCTCAGCCTGCTGTACTGTGCCCACGAAGAGAACTGCCTCTCCCAGTCTGCTGACCGCATGGACTGGCCCTATGGGCACCGGCGCCTACTGCGCTTCTCCACACAGATCTACAACCTGGGCCGGGCCGACTTTCGGCCAAAGACTGGACGCCACAGCTGGATTTGGCACCAGTGCCACAGGTTAGTGCTGGCCATGCCTTGCCTCTAGAGGGTTAGGAACAAAAAGCAGGGTCCAGGGACCAAACAATCTGGCCCCTCCCTGGCCTCGGGCAAACTTTCCTGGGTGTGTGCTCTGGATAAGCCTGCCTTCCTGGCTGCCTTACTTCCGTGTGAGCAGGAGGCAACACTGGAATCCAGCAGTGCCCACCTGCCCTCTCCATCTCCCTTGCTTTCCCTGATGTCCCCATGTGGATGGTGCTCGTGAGTATTTCCCACAGCAGTGTCCTACAGAGAAGTTATTACCAGCAGAGCTGGTCTCTGTCAGAATGGTATCTGACCATTTTCCTATGTAGGACCATAGACAGGCCTTGTCCTCAGAAGCCAGGTAAAGTGGGGACTCCCAGAAACCTGGAGGCCCGAAATAGACATGCCATCCAGGATACTGGCTGTGCAGAAACAGCTCACCTGTTCCTGCAGCAAGGCAAGGCCCCAAACAATAGCATGAACAGACCGGTACTAAAAAGGGGACAATGAGCATTCTTTCCTATCAGGAGCTCCCAGACCAGAGAGAGGGAGAGACAATGCCTGTGAAAAGGACAGAATGTAATTTTTTTTCCTTCAAGACATAGCAGTGGGTGGGGAAAGCTGAGAGGAATGGGCAACAACTTTGGGACTTGGCCTTGCCTGAGATAATAAGCATCTTTCCCTGTAGCAAGAACAGAGCTGTCATTATAACTGGATTGGGAACAATGGTAGCAATTTGGTCCCAGGCTGACAAGGAGCAGACTAAGCTCCCTCCCCAGCAGCTCAGCTCCCAGGCTGGTCCCTGAACCAGGTGCCCTTCCTTCCACCTCCCACCCAGGCCTTGCCCTCCAGCACTAGCCTCCTGGAGGCTACGAGGCAGGGCTTTTAGCTCTCGTACCTGGGTGAAGACCCTAGGTGATGGCGAAAGCTATGCCTTGCTGCCTAGCAGGGGTGCTAACGAAGTAGGCTGTGGGTCACACTAACCTCGGGTTTGGGAGGGAGAAGGGCACTGCCCTGCTATTATAACTTTCCTTTGAGGGTAATGACGGGGCCCAGTACCTCGGTCATCCCTGCCAACTCCTGCACAGAGGACCCTCCACTATTGCTGCAGGCTGACAGCTCTCTCTCCCCTGTAGGCACTACCACAGCATTGAGGTCTTCACCCACTACGACCTGCTCACTCTCAATGGCTCCAAGGTGGCTGAGGGGCACAAGGCCAGCTTCTGTTTAGAGGATACAAACTGCCCCACAGGTGCGTAGTTTCCTATCGGCGTCTACCAGCATATCTTGGGACCAGGTTCCCTTGCCCTGTGCAATAGCCCCAGGCACCTGGAGACCCTGGCTTGGAAAGCTAGCACTCAAGACAACTCGAAAAGATCAATTTCTGACCTTCTGAAATCTTAGGCAGCAGGTTTTTACTTGCTTTGAATTCCCAACACACTTTGTACCCCTTTTAACATGCTTAGCACTTTCTGCCTTGAATTGTCGTTGCAGACCTGTCTCATCTCTCTTAAGCTCCTTGAGGGCAGGGACTGTCTCATTCCTATCTGCATAGCCACAGTCCCTATCCCTTAAGAATGGCTCATAAACACTGGGTCCAGGCCGGGCGCAGTGGCTCACACCTATAATCCTAGCACTCTGGGAGGCTGAGGCGGGAGGATTGCTCAATGTCAGGAGTTCAAAACCAGCCTGAGCAAGAGCGAGACCCCGTCTCTACTAAAAAAACAGAAAGAAATTAATTGGCCAACTAAAAATATATAGAAAAAATTAGCCAGGCATGGTGGTTCATGCCTGTAGTCCCAGCTACTCGGGAGGCTGAGGCAGGAGGATCGCTTGAGCCTAGGAGCTGGAGGTTGCTGTGAGGTAGGCTGATGCCACGGCACTCTAGCCCAGGCAACAGAGTGAGACTCTGTCTCAATAAAAATAAAAAATAAACACTGGTCCTTAGAGGGTTGGATGGATAGATGGACAAATAAATTAGCACAGTGGAGCTGGAATCTTCCAACCATATTTTCTAGGCCAACAGGGATTTCTGCTAGAGCATCTAAAGTAAAAATCTTTTTTTCACAGATGTGGTTTGCTACAGTGCTCAATTCATAGCAGGAATTCTGGCTCTGGTATGAACCTCAGGTCTCTAATCTGTCAACTGGGCATAATTGCACTAAACTGG
Organism: Cheirogaleus medius; assembly: GCA_008086735.1. NCBI lineage: Eukaryota > Metazoa > Chordata > Mammalia > Primates > Cheirogaleidae > Cheirogaleus > Cheirogaleus medius. The sequence continues at coordinate 18,584,562 of VBSM01003143.1, forward strand.
CAAAGTTGGTGTCAGAATTAAATGATAAAGTTTGTGAAAAATCTAGCAGAGTGCTTGGTCCTGAGTACCTACTCAGTGCCTCAGTAACTGTACCCTTTCTTACAGGACTGCAGCGGCGCTATGCATGTGCCAACTTTGGGGAACAGGGAGTGACTGTAGGCTGCTGGGACACCTACCGGCATGACATTGATTGCCAATGGGTGGATATCACAGATGTGGGCCCTGGGGACTATATCTTCCAGGTAAGGAGGCTGGGGAACTCTCCACAGAGTCCCATTTCCTCCAGATGTTCCAAAATGTTCCCTAAGGTCAAATAAGGGAAGAGAACTTCACACATAATGTCCCCAACAGGCCTATCACTTGAAGGAGCTGTGCTGTTGGGGAAAGAACACATTGGGGAAAGTCACAACTCCTCAGTTGTGACTTCTCAGTCCCCATCTGTAAAATGGAGACATTAATGCCTACCTCCTGGGGTGACAGTAAGGACTGAAGACATGAAAAACAGAAACACTTTGTAATGCTACATGAAATGTAAAGGAGTGTTACAGCCACTGTCAACTGACTCAGAAACCAAATCACTGTTTTCAGCAGTTCCCCCTCTCATTCCAGGTGGTGGTAAACCCTAAGTATGAGGTGGCAGAGTCAGATTTCTTCAACAACATGATGCGTTGCCGCTGCAAGTATGATGGGCACCGGGTCTGGCTACACAACTGCCACACAGGTAACTGAGCCACTGTGGGAGCAGCCTTGTATGGGCTCAGGGAGCTGGAATACTCTAAATGTATCGCTGCCCCAGGTGTATGACTTGTACCTGTAAAAGGATAAGATGGACCAGAGATGAATTTCCTTTGACATCTTCACAGGCAGATTTCTAGAATTGGTCATATCATCAGCCTCCCCAATAACTACTTCTACATCCCTGTTGCATGTAAAGCTGTTCAATTGTAAACTTAGTTTCCAATCTGTCCTAGAATTTTTCCTGTCACCTCAAGCCATGTCAGGATTTTTCTTTTCCAATCTGTTATTTTGCCTTCTGTTTCATATAGTCTTTCTCAGCTGCCTCCATCCTGAGTACCACACAGGCAAAAGCAGAAGTCCCCTTGCTCTGTGTTGCTATCTCCAGCTGTGGTCACTGCTTGGAAGAAGGGACAATGGAGAACAGGGACACTTACGGGATTGGTAGCATCAAAGGAAAAGGCATTATCCAGTGGGGGCAGAGTAAGGATGTGGCTGTTCTACTTGTCAGAAAAGAATCCCTCTATCTTCAAGTGTAAAAAATGCCTGTATTTACTATGGGGTCTGGGCATTCACACCCATACTTGCATATGTGGGGTGAGTGGGGTAGAGGTGTTCACTGAGTCAACAAACATTGAGGTTTACTGTGTTGAACACTGTGCTAGACATTGGGAACACAAATGTAAGATACGAGAGCTCAGGGTCAAGTAGGGTATGTGCATGTGCAAACAGATAACCCCAATACTACTAAGGTCCCAAGACAGGTATGAACTAAATGCTGAGCAAACACACAGAGAAAGCAACAAGCTGGGGACTAGAATAGATTTTTGAGGAAGTGATATTTGAGCTGGGTTTCAAAGGAGGGGCAGAAGTCAAAGGGAGGAGCAGGACAAAGAGCATAGGACTGGGCTTCAGAAGGTTTCACTGGGTCCCAAACCCAATCCCACCACTTTCTAGCTGGAGGGCAGTGAGAAAAGCTCAACCTGAGTTTCTCTTTTGTAAAGTGGGGCTGTGTACTTCAAACCTACTAAGTACTAAAGATCTTTGCAGGGAGAGTTATGAGAATAGACTTTAACTTGTGGGCTTCTGGGAACCACTGATAAATTTCAGTCAAGGAAACAAAAGATCATTTATATTTTCAAAAAATAACTGGCAACAGATAGAAAAATGAAAAGAGGAAGAATAGTCTGAGGTTTTGAATTTGTGTAACTGAGATTTTGCTGTCATTAAATGAGACATGAGTATGTATGAGAAGAATAAGGAACTGGAATCTGAGGCTGTGCACATGGAGACAGCAGATCTTCCATAATGCTAGGATCAAGCTGCAAGAGATCCAGGCAGTGAGGAGGGAAAGAAAAATAATACTGTTCTGTTGGTCCTCTTGCCAATGATGAGAGACCCATCAATGTTTTTGCAGAAAACAGAAGACACACTTGGGTGAGAGCCTGAAGTTATTTAATGAAAGGACTGTTTATAGAGGTGTGCATAGGACTAAGGAGCGAGGGATGTTGAGGCATCCAGGGATAAACAGGAATGGAAAGCTATCACCTGCTTTAGGCTTGAAAGGGCAAGGGCTGTGCTGGAGCCAGGTGAAAGCTGGAGTCGTGGAGGAGGGTGAACCTGGCTGGAGATGGAGTCAGACTGTCACTGCCAGAACTGTAGGGCCAAAGCGCCAAAGCAGGGAAAGAAGTACCTGACCTCTCTCTTTTCACCCTCTAACCTCCTACTGTTGCTTCCCATTGACCTAACTCAACCCGAAAACAGAGGACAAGAGAGCCAGTGATATAATCCCTAGGGGTCAGTTTCCCAGGGCACAGAGAAAATCAAGGGCAGAGAATGAATCTGGGGAGGGGGCAAAGGAGAATAACCAGCACAACTCTCCACTTAAAATCCTACATATCCTGATGTCTCTGAAGCCAGACACCTGGGGTGTGTCCAGGGCCTATTTCTATAGAATGGCTGGTGTCTGCCCACGGCTGACCTGATGTAAAGAACAAGCTGGGCAGAATGGATCTGTGTGAAGTTGTCCGGGAGGATGAGACTGTGGTGGGGTTGCTACTTACCTGTTTTCCTTTGGCCCACAGGAGATTCGTACCCAGCCGATGCGGAGCACTCCCTGGAGCAGGAACAGCGTCTCAGGAACAACCTCATCTAAAGCCGTCACTACACACTCCCAGCTGCTGTCCACACACCAGATACCTCAGCTTATTGGAGCCATGCCCTTCACAGAGCCCTAACTCAGAGGAAAAGGGGCGAGTGCCAAGGGACACCAAGAACCTGCTCAGGAAGCCTTTTGATGGCAAGATCACCAATCCAGATGGTACTGCTCCCACAGAATGGCTCTGGGCCTGTCCCCCTGTCCTGTGGCCTGTGGAGCATGGCTTCCAGGCTTTGTTCAGCTGAGCTCCTCTTCCATAAGGAGACCCAGTCTTTCCTGGATCTTGCTGCAGAGTTCCCGGGTTCAGGAGCTCTCAGTTCCTTAGGGATGGACTATGGCCCTGTCCCCCATCTAAGTGGTGCTTGCAGATGTCTTGGAGGAGTAGAGGACAGAGGACCTAAATACACAGCTCTGTGCTAGGAGCTCAAAGCAACATAATTTGTGTCAAAGTCACAACTGGCAGAGAAGCTGGTGAATTCTGTCCCTTGCTTCATCTGTCTTCATTTAGAACTCACCTCTTACACTCTGCTAAGAGTCCATTCTTCAGTGTCCTCACCTTTATCCTACTGCACACATGGGTGCTTCTGACTCCCCTGGAAGCTTAGGCCTCAGGCATCCCCTGATTGCCTGAGGAGCCACCACCACCAGTTACTGAGTGCTTGAGAAGAGGCAAGTTTCAGAGAAGTGGCCAGACAGGGCCTTCCTGCAGAGCAGTGAGAGTAGGCCTCAGAAAGACTGCTGAGGCAATATGGACCCTAGCCCCTGCCAAGGAGAACACATGTGCCATTTACCTGGCAGGCAATCCAATCTCTCTCAGGATCACCATGCATCTCAGGACTGGCCTAAATTCCAAGTCTCAACCAAGTACCTGAAATGAATTTTTCATTGAATAAATTTGTGCAATGGAAAGAACATCGGTCAAACAAGCCACTCATCTCTATAGAAATATGCAGACAGGTCTGGTAGAATGAGAGACAGAAGACTATGGAGAAAGCAGAAGAGGAACATTCAATTTAGTTAAGGATAGAACCCAGGAAAGAGCACCATCCTTGCTTGATATGGCTGTGATATGCTCTTGCTCAGGTGGTATAAAATCCAATGGTCTTCCTGACATGATTCTTGAGCTTTTCTCCACTGAGACATACTTAAGAGATGATCCTTACAGGTCTGACACTCTAATGCCAATAAAGGTTATGGACTGCTACAAAGACAAGACTAGCTGTGCTTATGTATACTTCCCAGCACACTAATTCTACCCCTTTTCACTCCCACTGAGCTGGGGACTAGGGTGCACAGGGCACACATAATATTCATGACAGCCCCACTACATTTCTCTAATTGGGTATCAGCTGACTGTCTGCTTCCCAATTATCCTCCCTTGGCTCAGTGCTGAAAGGCAGCTTAGAAAGGTAAGGGATGAAAGGTAGGGGCAAGAAGGTAAAACCCAAGGACTGTAAACTTTTATAACTGAGACTGCAAAGCCAAAATAAGTGGTAGCAGATGGGGCAGATTTCCACAGTACTCCCTTCCCCACATCACAGGAGCTATGACCCCCTCCTTAGGGAGTAAAAAAAGACATGTTCTGGGGTACCCTCTAGGAATACAAAGAAGTGCTCTCTTCCTTCTCCCCGACATTCTCTCTTCTCAACTCCCTCATCTCCTTCATTAGGCAGAGGGAGCGTTATATTTTGGCATGCCAGTTTAGGTAAACAAGGGAAGGACTGATTTCCTGTTGGACCCAGCAAACATACCCCCAAACAATAACAACATTATACTCACACATGCAACTAATGGTCTGTGAAAGAATGTGCAGCTAGCAGGGCAGCATGTGGTGACTGATGACTAAATTCAGGCAGGGAGGTTACCCACAGCTTTTTACTGGATCTAGTTTCCAAGAGAGCCAGAAAAAGCAGGCCAGGCAGACAACCACTGGCTCTGGTCTCAGTCTTGCTGCCCACATCACACGTCTGATAGGTGTAGCAACTTCTAATTCTTGGAAAAAGCTATACAAGGGTCGCACTGTTATACCTCTGAGTTGAAAGGGCAGGACATGGGAAGACTGGTGGCTGGCATGACTTATAACTAGATGAGGAATGCTAACAGAATACCAACCAACAAATTCCAGAAAGAACCAAAAATGTCAGAAGACTTTCACCTCAGCATAGTTTAGCCTCAGGGAAACTAAAGTGCTAAGAATCTCAGCTTACTCTTCAGAAGCCTAATTTACCTTTATTCTACAAAGACTTTCACTCTATGAAGAGCGTATTTGAACTCATGGGAAATGTACCTATTATAAATTCCAGGTGATCCTGGGATTTAGATGTTCAGCACATATGAAGCAACATATATGCATAGCAGAGTGTATTAGCTGTCTTCCCAAATAACAAAGGAGCCCATGGCAGCTCCAGGGTGCTCTCTAGCTAACCCAGCTTGTAAAGGCATGGTTTAGATATGGCCAAGGATTTGATTCCCATCTGGACAAGCTTGATATAGTCTGTGCTGGGCCATGGCAGGACCTGTTACCTCTGGCTAGTATACATCAATCCCACTACTAGAGTAATATAACTAAAAAGCACATTCTCTACTAATGGTAGAAGCAGTTGCACTCCCTAAGTTTTAAGTTTTGGCTGAAAAAAAAATTGTTTGGGTCTGGTTGTAAGAATTAATCTGAAAGAGGTAGTTGATTTTTAGCAGAACAAAAGGGATAGGCTATAGCATTAAAATGAGAACCAAAGTAACTTCTTGAAATTATGAGGACTATAACAAAACTGGATGAGAAACACTGGGCTATATGTTGTCATTAACAATGTCCCTAAAAGCTATAATGTTGTCAGAAAGGAGACTACCCTCACAGGCAAATGAGAGGAGCATTCATGTCTTGTTTACTGTCCAAGGTTACTCTTGGCCTTGAAGAATCAAAGTAGAGCAAAGGTCTGGCTCAGAGGTATACCATTAATATGAAGTGTGGCTGCAATTCCCTGCATTTCCTTTCAAATGCAGTCATGCCATTCAAACAGACTTGCCTATCTTAGAGAATTCTGTTCCGTGAAGACAGAGACCACAAGTTCTGCAGCTATAAGCCAAAGAGAGGGGCACTGGACAGAGGGTCAAGAGAACAACTTATTTAATCCCCAAACTTGGCATGGAGTCACTGAACATGAATAAGGGGCACACAGAACTAACCGAGAAAAACAATGCTGAGGAACTGTGGGAGGGCTCTAAGACCTGAATAGCAGGAGGGATATTTGGATCAGAACTAAGACCCAAGGCCAGTGTCATTTAAGAAACATTCAAACAGAGCCCCTTTCCACCATGTTCTAGGCAATGCTAATAATCCATCATTGTCATGGGCACTAAATCATTAAAAAATGAGGCTGTTGCCCTAGCTGAAAGCACAATAAGATACTTTCTTGCCAAGTCAGCAGCTTAAGGTCTAGTGCTACCATTTCTTCAGTGCAGAACTACTTTCTAAAAACACTGAGAATGTATATACGAGATGATGGCTCTGACTTGCCCATGTCCTTTAGGAAATCTCTTACTGCCGAAAGGTGTTTATTTTATCCTGCCTGCTTGTCATTGTAACAGATAGTCCGGTGCTGCCTGCCAAATGCCTCTGGCACAGGCTGAGAAGCTCATACCAAGAACACGCTGTGTGCCAGATGTCTTCTGCAGGATGTCAGATTTGACAGAGATGGCAAAAGGCAAGAGGCTGGTGTGGGGGTGCACAAGGAGAATGAGAAAAGGAAAAGGAACTACCACATATCAATCCCAGGATAGTCATTTTTGTAGTATACTCTGAGGCAAAGAGATGATCAGCTCTCTACCTAGTAGGGTTCAATAAAAGCAACAAATCCACCTAACCCATGCACAGCATTATAGGCATGAAGATAAGAAGACAGCTACCCTCCTATTTCTTTGTGGGAATGACAAAATTGACAAATAACAGAGCAATGTATGTCATAAAATGGGCTTTAATGTCTCCCTCTTACAACATGATATAACTGCTTAAACTGGAACTGGCACACAGCTCCCAAAGGCTGGCTTACTAAGAAGAATGAAGCTGGCATGCCCCCTGGCTGCTGTGCAGCTGGAAGAGCCCCAGGCACTGAGCTCAGTACAAACTCTGGAGTCTAAATATCCACATCTGCTGCAGTTCACCAACTTTGGAGTTCTGGAACTGGCAGTGTAGTTTCTGTGTATACCAAGTACACCAGACACTGTTCTGTCTCTTGGTACTAACTGCTCCCTACCCGCCCCCTCCCCTGCTCCCCATACTGCTTCTCTCAACTTTGTTAGGTAGTAAGGAATGCTCTGTCTTTGCAGGGCCTAAATCTCCCATCATTGCAGGTTTGAATCCTCTGTTCTGTTTTGTATTTGTTTTAAACATCATGGAAGTGTGACCCACACTAACATGACTTGCCCTGTCCAGAGGACTCTTGGAAGTCACATCTTCCATGTTTCTTCCTAGCTGATGGCTCCCTGTTATCCCCACCACAGTAGGGCAATTCCAAAGAACTGCATTTAGGAGTGAATACAGGAGTCTATCTTCCTTCGATACCCTGTCAGTCCTTGTCTTGATCTCTTTATCTCTATGACATACACATCTGCATGTACACAGAGCTCTGAAAGGATCCTCTTATCTGAAGACTATGGAAACATTTTCTGATTCATGGAATTATCCCTGTCATTATGTTCAAACTGCAGACTGGTCTCTGCCTTCCCAGATGTCTTCCCGTTGCTTGGCTTCCAACCATTTTCTTTCTGTAAATAAGAGCATTGTTAAACATGGTTGTATACTTCACATGACCAGTGACTTTCCCTTAATCCAAATTACAAGGCAAACTTTAATCAGGAGACAAGTGGGTATCGTGGAGCCCAGGACCTGGGCTCTCTTACCTGATTCCCAGAGTTAATACCTTTAACTTTCCAAGTGCATTTTAAGGAGAAATGATACTACCATAAGTCTTTACATTTATTGCTATATAATAGAAAGAGAAAGATCTGGGGCTAACAGAAATTAAAAGTATACAGAATAAGTCAGAATCTAGCAGGATGCCAGATTCTAGTCTTGCCTATACATATTTATTTTAATTCTACTTTTTAACTGTGTTTAGTGTGTCAATATAATTGCCCATTATTCCCAGTTTACTGCTCTTTACAAATATTTCAATAGGGATCAAGAATATGTATTGATATTCTTCTTCTACCATGTTGCTCAATGGAAACAGTAGCCCCTGGGCTAATCATATCTCCCCTCTACAACCTTATTGGAAAAGTATTTCAGAGGCAAACCAAATTTCAGTATTTGCAGAGCACTTCCCAGAAGCCAGAATTTTCTGGAATACACAATCCCAATATGGAAAAATGACCACATATAATGGAGGAAAGCTAAGGACTATTTCTAAAAACAACAACAGAAATGTACAAATCTAGGTAATCCACCTTCAATTTTAATATAGAAGCTTTCACCAAGACCTGAGAAAATACAGACCATTCCTGGTTTAGTGGCCCAAGCACTTCGTTGGGTGCCAAAATACCAGTTCTAGCTGCATGGCTGGTCCCTTATCTTAATACCACAAAATGGTGAAAAGCCTAAATCATTGATGATAAGCTTAAATGCTTCCTTCCAAGGGCTATTGTTCCAGATTAACAATGGCTGTAAAGATTTTCCGAGTCATGAACCAGGGGGATTACAGAAATTAAGGTGAGTTTAGAGTTAACACTTGCTATTTTGACATATCTTTCCAAATCAGCAGAATCCCTTACAAATTCCTATACTATATTTGACTGTACTTTAAGGGCAAAGAAGCTGGTTAGGAAGCTGACTGGCACTTGGAAATGTAAGAAAGAGAAATTCACTGCTATTTGGGCACCATCTTGTGGCATTATCTGAATACAGCAGCAAAGTAACATGAGGCAAAAAATGGGGGTCAGCAAATTACAAACTGAAAGCTGGTTAACACAATGTCCTGGGATGATGGCAGGCTTGAACTGAACTGAGATTCTCCAGGAGACAGCATAAAGGATAACTGGCTTGTCTAAAGAATTCCAGGATTTCTTTGGAAGGCAGTGCAGTTTTGATTCTTATAAACATGAAGAAGTTAGAAGGGAGTCTAAGGGCAAAGGCAGCCTTCAATGAAAGCAATCAAAAACTGGTTCCAGATTCCAAGCAAAAGTGAAGAAACCAGAAAAGTGAATTATTAGAACTCAAGTTTTTTAATAAGGCATGAAACTTAAATCATAAAGGTAAGATAAGAAGTTATAAGAAAAGAAATCCAGGAGCAGTAGAAAAATATGATTGGCCCATAATCCACAGTTCCAAAATCAAAACAGTTCAGAAAATAACATTCCTTTTTTTTTTTTTTTTTAAAAAAGCTTAGGGCCAAAACTGATTGATGATGGCAAATCTAACCTGAAAGGATATGAGGCTGTTTATAGTCTTCATATATCCCATTTAATGTGAATAGCCATACACTTTGCTACAGAAATATTTAATATGTTTGATTTTGGTGTTATGAAACATGTTACAAATACCATATCACCTTTCTAAAATCTGAAAAGTTCAGAGTTCTGAAGCATTCCCTACCCTATGTTTGATTTTGGTGTTATGAAACATATAAATACCATATCACCTTTCTAAAATCTGAAAAGTTCAGAGTTCTGAAGCATTCCCCACCCTAATGCTTTTTAATAAAATACTGTAGGAATAAATTCTGATGGTAAATCATATGAAAAAACTAGTAAGAGTAGGAAGACAAATTGAGAAGCATAAAGCAATAGTGAAAATACAAGGCATAAATTTAAAATACAGAATATTGATAGAACAGAGAAATATAGGTTAGAATAGGATTTTAAAATAATTTCATTTTAAAGATGAGGAAATAGAAGTTTTGAGAGCTTAAGTGACTTGCCTAAGGTTACACAGTCAGCGAAGGAACTGAAGCTGGAACCCAGGTCCTTATTTTTTTTTATTTTTGAGATAGAATCTCACTCTGTTGCCCAGCCTAGAGTGCTATGGTGTTAGCCCAGCTCACAGCAACCTCGAACTCCTGGGCTCAAGCCATTATCTTGCCTCTGCCTCCCAAGTAGCTGGAACTACAGGTGTGCGCCACGATGCCCGACTAAGTTTTTCTAATTTTAGTAGAGACAGGGTCTCGTTATTGCTTAGGCTGGTCTCGAACTCCTGAACTCAAGCAATCCTGCTGCCTGAGCCTCCCAGAGCGCTAGGATTACAGGCGTGAGCACCATGCCTGCCCAGGTCCTTAATTCTTAACAAGCATTATCTGAAAATATCTACAAAGGAAAAAATGTGAAAAAATATATTGACAGAAAGATAAAGCAACATGTTTTCCTTTTATTACAGAAACAGGAAAGCAGTTAATAACTGATAAATCGCACGAAAGAAGGCTCCTGTTAACTTTGTCTCCAACAATTAAAAACGAAACTAAGTAAAGAGAAAGCCCAACAGCAGCATAAGGGCAAGGAACTAGGGGAGAATAGAAAATTTAGCACAAAACAATTAACCTAAATATTCACATAAGCTGGTCTTGAAGACTTTCATTCCCTGATATTATAAATAAATCAATAGAAATGACTATATCAAATGAGTTGATTAAAATCATGGTACAGTTAGTTACCACTTCTCACTAAGGGAATAGAAAGAACTGAAGACTGAAAAAGGGCCAGTTTGATGTCATGTTTAAAAGAAAAGAAAGAAAGGGGATGTAAATGAAAAGACTTCCAAAATTTGTTTCTACACCTAAGAAAAACTCATCACAAAATCCACTTGTGGCCACCTAGAGACTAATAATCAAGATGCTTTGTGAAGAACACATCTGGTCAAACTAATCTATTATAATTGCCTTCTTTTATGAAGTGACAGACTTGGTTGATCAAGGATAAGTAAGCTAAGTAATCTCTTAATTTTAGCAACGTTTTAGATTTTAAGTTTACCAAATACTTATATAATCATCAATATACTGGAAAAATGTAGTCTGGACCACATAAGGAGCATTTAACTCTGGAGAGCATAATGATTACAGTGTATTAAATCTCAACATAAGGAACCATGTATTGTTTATCTTAGTGATAGCTGGTGACCTGGTCAGTTAGCCTTAGGTTAACATTTTCATCTCTGATCTAGGCAAAGAAAGTAAGTTTAATACTAAAAAAATGGGTAAATGCTGCATCTCAGAAAAAAAAAAAATATATCACATTGGCTAG
>VBSM01003143.1:18595777-18628112 GCA_008086735.1 Cheirogaleus medius
AAAAAACAATTTATCACATACCCCTCAAGAGTTGAATGGAAAAAACAATTACAAAATAAAATTATAGCAGGCATTGAAAATGAGAAGGTAGCTTATTCTGAGAGGAACAGATAGCTATCTCCAATTTTAGGTGGGAATCAAGTATGTGAATAAGTGGAACATGAGAAATTTTACACATATTCATGAGTTTGGTCTTAAAAATGTGGCTTTATCATTTAATATGAATGGTTTAAAACATGTGATTAAGTGAAATACAAAGCACTCAAGAATGATCTATAATTCCATTTCCCACTTTTAGTGTAGATCTAAGACCAAAAGATATTTCTCCCATGTTTAGAGACTACATACTAAAGCTCTCTTCCTCCTGATCTATATGATGTGCTTTGCTTAAAATGATTGGGGTACTTCCTTCTCAATTCTTCCAAGAGCTTTAAGTTCTGAATCTCCTTTTTAAGGACAAAGGCAAAGACCTCTCATTTAAAAAGTAAGAATATCAAAAGTATGGTGAAAAATCTAGCAGGAAAGTATTTAAAACTCAAAATCATGAATTCCAAATTCATTATTTAAGAGGGTTTTATATGCCACATCTAACTCTGGGTTTTATAAAGAAAACCATGGATGGAAGACTGAGAAAGTGTTCAAATGGAGTCATGAATAAAATTTATGAAGAAAAATTAAAGTAAGCAATGTCATTCATGTATTCCATCAATGAACATGTACTGAGTATCTTTTTATGTCCCAGGCACTGTTCCAGACAGCAGAACACTTCAAGTGGGAGAAAGAAAGCCTGGTAGAATATATATTTTTAATAAAAGTAACTACACTAGGATCCCTTTGCTTAATTATGATCAATTGGTAATGGCCATGTCAAAACTCACCAAGAATGTCACGACTGATTTAGTAATATCTGCTTTGTGCAATGGATAGGGAACAGCAGTATATAATACATATTTGTTATTACTAGCTCATATTATAATGAACACTCAATTCCCAACATAAAGAATAATATCCTGAATTTGTAAAGCACCTTTCTAAACATCTTTAACATATGTTAACTTATGTTGTGCTCAAAAAATTCTTCATAATTAGGTAGGAAGAACATTACTTCTACTTTGTTGGAAACTAGGGCACAGAGAGGTATAACTGACTTATCCACAGCCACACAGCTAGTTAATAGCAAAAGCTCTATTACAGCCTAAATTCCTTCATTCCTAAAAGATCTGCCATTGATTTTTATAGTTAAAGGTTGTTAACAGAGTGATGTTTGGATGTTCTCTATTTCTACTCAGAAAAAAAGGAGACTGGTTTAAACTATCATGTAGATTTCAATTAGACCTAAAGACAATTTTTCTCACAGTGAAAAGCTGCTAAACACTCATACAGGTAACTAAAAAGAAGCTTGCCATATTTCATTCTCTGGAGACTTAAAAAAATTTATATATTTTTCAGAGACAAAATATTACCCCATCAATCCTTCATGGGATATTACAAAATTATAGAAGGAGCATGGGTTTTAACTAGAGAGGCCTATATTCAAATGCTTCCTCTCATTTTACCACCTAGGTGACCTTAGGACAGTTACTTAACTTCTCTGGGCCAGCTCTAAACTTGAGATAAAACCATCCATCACAGCCTTATCATAACACAATACCATCATATGTTACAATGATTGCTTGGAGTTTCCTTCCAGTCCTTTTAAACAACAAAAACCTTTTTATAGTTTTTAATCTAAAAATCTTTAGAACTGAAGAGGAAAAATGATTGCTTAAAATACCTAAAAGAGGTACATATTTTCTTCCCTACTCAAGACAGATATCCCCACTAGACTGTAAGTCTTAAGGAGAGGAACAAAATCTTGCCATCTCTCTAATTCTCCTAAATAGAGAACACAATGCTTTGCACAGGGCAGATGCTCAGTGAATGCTAAATGGAGTTGACAGAATATAGGAATTTTAAAATAAAGAGTAATGACAAAAAGCATACACTGGAATCTGTGCTGGATTCACCATATAATGATACTGCTATTATCACTAATAAAAACAGCAACAGCTAACACTTATAGAAAAGGAACAAGAGAGTTCCTATGGTTTTTGAAGATGACTACACATCTTTCATGGATTATCTCAGTTGATTTCCATTTTATGGATTAGGAAACAGAGGCCTCCAGAGAGTAAGTAATTTGCTCAAGGTCACACAGCCAGTAAATGGCAGAGCTAAGATGTGGACCCCGGCAGCCTGATTCCAGAGTCTATAATGCTATCAACTATGCTATATTGATCCGTCTTTGTCCAGTGGAAGAAGAAAAGATTTGAAACAAAAATATCTTCTGCTTAATACCTAAACAGTACTTTTACTTTCCACAGGAAAAAAACAATCTTTAAGTAAGAAACCTTGGGCTCCAGGTAGGCAAGCTCATGAATATGTGCCCAATACAGAAAGAGGCCAGAAAGAGATACATCAGGAAGTTTTCCAGATGCATCTCATCAGATATGAAGAATGGGAGAGTTCTGGAGCATAATAAAGGAGGAGTCCTCTATAATCCATACAGCCTCAGCACCAATGGGTAGAAGGAACTTAGCAGTCGGTCTCTATTCACAAATAAAGGTCTTTTTTAGAAAACAGGGTATCTTCTTAGCCAATGGTCTCATTTATAATTGCATCAGTGAAATGTCCTTTGTACACCTAGACATTTAAAACAAATACTTTAAAGTGGAGCTGCATGCTGATGTGCCTCCAGAGAAAGAGAGGGGAATACTCAAATAATATCCATGTAAAACAACTGCTGCAGTATGTGTAGAGATATAGGTGATATTGCACCCATAGGGAAGCATGATACATTGCAAAAGGATATATATTTCATATATATATATATATATATCACTGTTATTATGCTTTACTGATCTTTTGAGATAACTGTGGTTATCTGTGGAAATCATTTTCCTCAGAGATAACAAATTAATAAAGGGTTAACAATATTGCACATTCTTTTTAAATCTAGTTCTGTTATTACTATCTATAAAAGCCAGAGGAATCCTCTTCTGTTTCTATAGTCTGTAAGAGGCCTTTGAGTGAACAATTCACTGGGAAAAATCATAACTACCTCATTATAATCATTAAGGTTTAGAGAATTAGTTGGGTTCAACTCTGAAACTCTAGCACCTGCCATGACACACATTGTCACAGTTATCTGACCAGTGCAGCTGAGAGCCTGCAAGCTGCCTGCTATCACCAAAGCAGAGAGGACAGGAAGTATTAATAGCCTTGTTAGACTGGCAATAAACAAGGAGTTTGAAACTTCAATTCATTTAATGGAAAAATGAAGTTACTTTTCGGTAAGTAGAATTTTTAGAATAAATTGCCTTCACAGATTCCACAGATTGTGGGCTAAGGGAATGAGACTGTCTAAAGCCTGAAGGTTGATAAAAAGCACTTAAGTGCCAAGCTGGAGTCCCAAGCCCTTACACACAATTCAACAGCCTATAAAGGGAGGAGACAGATTTTAACCTCAACTCCAAATTATAAGGAAAGAAAAACTCTGCTTGTGGATCAGTGGAAATATTTCTCTGAGTGCTCTTGGATCCTGGAAAATAATCAGAAGACAGGTAAATCTAGATGTAGTCTAATGGAGCCACTCAGGATTGTCTTAAAAAGACAAAAATACCTCCTACAGTTATTAACACCTTAAGGACCGCTCACGAGTTTTCTCCTGTTTCACGCGTCATCTGTTAAGGACCGCTCACGAGTTTTCTCGTTTTTCACTGTAGTTATAATGATTTAAATAACCTGCGGTTTGCCCAAAAAACGTGTGGTCCCTGGCGTATGTCTTAGAGATTTCTATGCGGTACAAAAGGTATTAACATCAATGTCAGTTGCTGGCTTTTCCTTAATTTGTCTTTTCCTCAGATCTAAACTATTTGATAACATCATGGCAATATCATGGTAATCACAGCCCAGTAAAACTACAGCAAACAATGTTTTCTGCCTAGAAGACTATTACATCTTCACAGGAAAATTTTTCTCAGAGTTTAGAGCAAAAACTATAGAATAAGCCATGGATGAGCTGAGAAAGCCAAGCCTCTCTTGAAAAACAACAACAGGAGCAAGGATTAGGGTGCCTTGGAGTGTGGAACAGGCAGACAAATTCTGAAATGTCTTCTTCCTGATTATAAGGCATAAAACTTTCTATATACTTGGGAGGCTTCTAGGAAATGGAAATAACAAAATGGAGTGGGCTTCATTTTTTTTTTTTAACACATGCCTTTACAGTGAGCTCCAGAGGGACTAGAGAAGAATACCATCCCTTCAACTCACCTCGGGCTTCCTGAAGTTTCTTGAGCTCAGCTTCCCGTTCTGTTTTGTTCTGCTTACTTCGAACCCCAAGGGCACTGATGACTAACCTTCGGGCCAGGGCTGCTGAAGTCTCAGGACGCTCCTTTGCTGGCTGGAGGAACTCTGAATGAAAGAAAAGGAGGGAGTAGGAGGGAGTAAAGAAGAGAAAGCACTCCAGCTCCAAGTGATTTAACTCAGTAATTAACATACAAAATAGACTAACAAGGGCTGCATCAGCAGTAATTAATACAAGCCTGATAGATGATGATCAGAGGAATTTAACATGGCAAAGCACAAACAACCCTGGTTTCATTATCTGCATTAACACAATTTCTTACAGTGACTCTATCGAACTGCTAAACACAGAGGTAAACTAGGGGGATGTCATCAGAAACTGGTTGCTGCATTGCTTGCAGTTAGTATCGCACACTCTCCAAGTGGCTACTCGGACACCACATTTCCAACATGGCCATTTCTCTTTTCTTTTTTTCCTTAAAAACATACTTCTTTTAATACTAAAAATAAAAATGATATGTCTTTAGATGTCTGGATATTGTAAAACTGCTGGAAAGAACAATAACACCACCATCAATAAGAAAAATATTCCAAAGATTATGAGCTTACCAGCATAAGCTCTAGCTTTGGCCTTGGCTGCTCTTGTGGCCTGTGACAAGGGCCGGATCTTCACCATGGTATGTTTAATACCTAGCGCATCACGAGCTGCAAAGAAGAATAAATATTACGAAGTAGAAGACATGAAGTGGAGTGATGTGAAAGAAAAATTTAGGGCTTATTCTTATAAAGTATTTCTTAGATGTTATGTTTTTTTTCCTACAGCAGGCAAAAGAGATGGTAACATCTAGAAAATCTGTGAGAAACAACTTGGCAGTGATTATTTTAGATCAAGGATCAGCAAACTATGGCTACGTGATCAAATACAACCTGCCACATGGTTTTGTAAATAAAATTTTACTGAAATAAAGCCATGACCACTTGTTTGTATATTATCTATGGCCGCTTTCTTGTTACAATACCAGAGTTAAGTAATGACAGAGACCTTATGCCCCAAAGCCTAAAACACTGTATTTATTATTTGGCCCTTTAGAGAGTAAGTTCACAGACCTGTACTTTAGGTGGTTCAGACAGGAACCAACGTTCCAACACCTCTAATTTCTTTGAAAGCCTCTGCATCAGATCTATCATGAGGCCAATGATATATGTTTGAAAAAAAAAGGGCCCAATTATATATTCATCAAGTAGGTATTACAATTTCTTACTGAAGAGGTTAAAGTGCTACTTCAAATTCATTTGTCTGGGAGAAAAAAAAAATCACAAATATTGTAAGATTTAGTCCCACTGGTCTTAAATCTCTACCTATAACCTATTATGCACTATCATGACTGACGGTTGTTATGTGTGCAAATAATGGTGGAAGGAATGGAATATCTCTTCAAATACCATTGAGATAAGGTGAAAAGGGACGGGAGAAGCACATGGGTACAAAAGTACCATGCCTCAAAAACCTGTACGTGTCCTATTACCTACACCGGCTGAATAAAATGCCAACTGGCTAGAACAGAAGGGAAATAGGAAAAAATAGTATGAGAAAATGTACAATAAGAAAGGAACACTGAAACCTATTGGGTGAATACCTGTAATTGGACTGGAAAATACTCCTAGTGCATGTGTATCATCCACCCATTTAATATCAAATCCTTTCTTTCTGCAACAAAAGAAAACAATTTTATTTCCTAAGATAAAATTTCCTTTTATGAAACACCTTTCAAATAGAATCTCATAAAGTATTTCATGAGATAGAGAAACACTGAACAAGCGCACAGGTGGAATGGGGATAATGACACAAAAAACAGCTTGGAGGACATAAGAAGCCACTGAATTTTAAAAGCAATAATACCACCATAAAGAACTACCCAGGAGTGTTTTACATTCTCAGCCATTTTATAGACATCAACTAATTAATCCTCACAAGTCCCTTGGGGAGATAAAGTATTTAATGCACTATTTACAAGAGATGTTCTTATGGGCAGGGAACAAGAAGAGATGGAAAGAGGAAGCAGAGGAGGGGTGGAAGAATATAAGAGGAGGAGGGAGGCAGACAAGGTCACCTGGATTTAATGCAAATGTAAACTCTGTCCTTGAGGAGAGAGACAGAAGAGGGAGAGAGACTGTAAGATGTCATTCAAATTTTTAAAAAGTCAAGTAATGGGAAAAAAGGACAACTATTAATAAAATCAGAAAGGCTGATCTATTCTTTCTTATTGCAGAGGGGAGGTTAGGAAAAGGGGGGGAGAATAGAAAAGAATTGTGGCAAAGTCAGGAAAATTTAGGATAAAAGAAATCATGATAAGAGAAATATCAGACCAGATTAGAAAGAATCAAAAGAATCAACATTTAAGTACTAGAAAAACACTTTTATTTTGGAGCAGAGCTACATAGTGAGCATAAGGAATATCAGGATGATGATATAGCAGTTATACTTTACAGCTACAAGCTTAAAACTTGCTCATGGACTCAATATAGTTCAGTGGAAAGAGCAAAAGTTTGAGGGTCAGATATAAATGGACTCAAGATTCTGCTACATTCCAGGCACGGTGGCTCATGCCTGCAATCCTAACATTATGGGAGGCCGAAGTGGGAGGATTGCTTGAGCTCGGGAGTTCAAGACCAACCTGAGCAAGAGTGAGACCCCATCTCTACTAAAAATAGAAAAATTAGCCGCGTGTCATGGTGCACACCTGTAGTCTCAGCTACTTGGGAGGCTGAAGCAGGATGATCACTGAGCCCAGGAGTTTGTAGTCAGCACTCTAGCTTCTGCTACCTTGAAACTTTGGGCAGGCTTAATCTCTTTTGATCTCAAGTTGTTGTGAAAAAGGAAATGAGATCATTTGTAACAAGTCCAAGAACATGGTGTTGAGCACTTGGTGAGCATTTAATAAATGAATGGTGCTCAGTATTTTTATTATTATGAGTATTAATACAGATAAAGATGATTAAAATATGATGTTGACTCTGGTATTTGACTCACAGGCATTATTAGGCTTTTGCACCAGGGCCTTTTTTTTTTCAATTTTTACAACTCACTATAAAGAAAAAAGACAACTGCTAAAATATCTCCTCTCTTTAATGATCATTCAAGAAAAAAAAAAAAGATCCTTTCAGGGAAAAAGGAATAAAGTAGGCTTTGAAGGTTAGAGAATTTCCTGAATATAAGGGCAAATGTGACCATGAGATGAAGTAACTACAGGGTTGAAGACCGTGAAAAAGTTTAATAGTAGAAGTCTATATACAAAAAGGATGGGAAAAAAAACCTAGCTGGGTTTGGGAGGGTCTTTTAGACTTCAGAATTTCATAATCCTTGAAAATTCTCTTTTGAGAATGTTTTTGAATTTGACAGAAAAATGATCTTGCAGGTAAGATTAGGAAGAAACAAAGCAAAGAGAAGTAAATAATTCATAAGAATTAACTAATATTCAAAAAATTCTAGACATCAACAAAATGATCCTTGATTGTAAGAATTGTTATTATTAATGACAATCTAAGGTAGTTCTAATTTGGGATTTAATTTCACTGATTGCTCTTAAAAATCTATTATGAACTTTATATTGAACAGGCCTGATACTGGGTCTTAACTGTAATTAGACTGAATGACCTACACTATATATTTAAAGTTTATGGTAGAGAAGAGATTAACTATCCTCTAGGATCCATTCACCCCTTCTTTCTTTCTGTTACAGAACTGATACTTGCTCTCAATCAAGTTTAACTGATTAACAAGTACATAGCTGCTAGCTAGTTTTGTTTTTTCTAGAACTTTATATAAAAACAGAACACTTGTTTTTATAAATGAAGTTTTATTTTACAGCCACACTTGTTTATTTATTGTCTATGGCTGCTACTGTGTAACAAGAGCAGAATATTCTAAAATATTTATTATCTGGTCCTTTAAGAAAAAGTTAGGGGCTATAACCTGATATAGAACCTTACAAATTGAAGATGTACATGAATTGAATTTTAAATTTAAATTTGTTGCATCACACAACAGACCTGACTCATTTGTAGTATCAGGATTGAAATATAAGTATAATCAATCTTTCATGATACTGAGTTTCTTCCAGACCCTGAAAATCTTTTTATTATTAACTTCATTTCTGGATTATCTCTTTATTACTGAAGCTAGAAATACAGAGGTATACTTCTAACTCTTTTACCTTCTCCTATATACGTATCAACTATATACATGCCAAAAGTTAGTGCAATTGTTCTGAACCCCACTTCTGAACCCCAGTTCGACTCGATATTTTGACTATATAATTTAATTAAATAAAATTAAACCAATGAATTATGAGTATAAAAAAGAGTAGTTATTTCTATAAAGACTTAGTCAAGGCCAAGTGCAGGGGTTCATGCCTGTAATACTAGCACTTTGGGAGGCTGAGACGGGAGGATCATTTGAGTTCAAGATCAGCCTGGGCAACCTTAGCAAGACCCTCATTCTCTACAAAAAGTAAGAAAAATTGGCCAGGCGTGGTGGTGCATGCCTGTAGTCCCAACTACTCGGGAGGCTGAGGCAGGAGGATCACCTGAGTCTAAGAGTTTGAGGTTGCGGTGAGCTATGATGATGCTATTGCACTCTAGCCCAAGCAACAGAATGAGACACTGTCTCAAAACACAAAGAAATGAACCAACAAACAAACAAAACTTAGGTCAAATGCTTTGGAAGACTAAAGAAAGATAAAGTCACTAAAAAAAAGCGCAAAAAAAAAATTATCAATTATGTTTGGGCAAAACACCTATAAAAGACAGAGGAAACATTTTAGCCTATAGGGAATATGTACTGAGTTAACTCTGCAAGTATGTTAAAATTCTTGCTCTACTTTAAAGAAATGACACTAAATCATAGATGAGGTATCAGAATGGTGACTTGCAATAACTCTTCTATTAATACACCAATAACTTTTTTAAAAAAAAGTGTGTATGGGGGGGGAGATTGAGACCATATCAAAAGACTGGCAAGTGAATAGACACTTATATGTGTTAAAATAAAATAGATGAGACGTATAATAATTTTTTAAATCACTCTCCATTTGACTATTTCTGAGTGGCCAGATAAACCTCAAGTCAATCATTTAAGTTAGAGTGCTCCTGGACTGTTACATACCCTCTCAGGAAAAACTCTTTCAGTGTAGGCCTCAATTCCCATAAATAAAATTCCAAAGAAAACCATAGCTCATAGTAAAAAATAACTAAATACCCTAAAAGTAAGGAACTGTAAGCAAGAATTTACAGAAACAAACAAACATACTAGAAACAGAACTAAAAGGAGTGTGGGTAAAGGAATTACCAGAGACTATTAACTAAAGGTCTACATTTAATATACTTAAAGAAATATTTTAAAAATCTTGAAAATACCTGAGAAAACAAAACTGTAAAAAATGATCATGCAAATTTGAAAAAGAAACAAAGAGAACTTTGAAAAATAAAAAACATAATAGAATGAAAATTTAAAACTCAATTTTAACAGCACTTAACCACA
The DNA here is from genome assembly GCA_008086735.1 of Cheirogaleus medius. Lineage (NCBI taxonomy): Eukaryota > Metazoa > Chordata > Mammalia > Primates > Cheirogaleidae > Cheirogaleus > Cheirogaleus medius. The sequence continues at coordinate 18,605,661 of VBSM01003143.1, forward strand.
GCTGAAGAAAAACATGAGTAATCTAGAAACCATAGCTAAAGAAATTATTCAGAATGTAACAGAGACAAACAGATGGAATGTATGAGAAGACAGATACCATGAGGACTAAATGAGAAGGTCTAATACACATGGAATAGACATCTTAAAGGAGGTGAAAGGGAGACTGTAGTAGAGGCAATTTTAAAGAGATAATGTGTGAGAGTTCTCTAAAATCTACAGATTTAATAAACCCAAATAATCTCAATCAGAATTTTGAAAAAAGAAATCCATAAAGCCCACATCACATAAAGCCACATCACAGTGAAAATATCAAAGACAAAAAGAAATCCTTAAGAATATCCAAAGAGAAAAGAATATATTCAAAAGCAACAGCTTTTGGGCTGGGTGAGGCGGCTCACGCCTGTAATCCTAGCATTCTGGGAGGCCGAGGTGGGAGGATCATTTAAGCTGAAGAGTTCAAGACCAGCCTGAGCAAGAGCAAGACACCATCTCTACAAAAAATAGAAAAAATTAGCTGGAAGTGGTGACACATGCCTGTAGTCCCAGCTATTCCGGAGGCCAAGGGAGGAGGATAGCTTGAGCCCAGGAGTTTGAGGTTGCTGTGAGCTAGGCTGATGCCACAGCACTCTAGCCTAGGCAATAGAGCGAGACTCTGTCTCAAAAGAAAAAAAAGCAACAGCTGTTAAACTGTCAGCTGACTTCTCATCCACAGAGAAAGCCAGAAGACAGTAGAATAATATCACATTTGTAAGAGAAAAATAACTGCCAACCTAGAACTTTATACCAAGCAAAAATGTCTTTCAAGAATGAAGCTAAAATAGTCACTTAAAAAAAAAAAACCCAAAACCTAAGTTTGTTACTAGCAGACTGTCACTAAGTTAAATGCTAAAGAATATGCTGCATGCAGGATAAAACTGATTTCAGATGGAAGGTAAAGTGGGTAAATCTGAACACTGAATATATAAAACAATAAATATGAGAAAAAAATACCTAATCAATCTATAAGGTGGCAAGAGAGAAGAGAAAAGGATGGGACAAGTAAACACACACACAAAAAGATGACAGGAAATCTAACAATACATCCAAATATAGCAATAATTATATATAATACAACAAATATAAATGGACTAAATGTACCAGGAAGTCATTACTGATGACAATCTTAAATACTAAAATGGGTCTAGAATGGCTATCTGGCATTTTTAAGAAACTTAAGAGACTAATTTTGATATAGAAGATTTCTAATGGACCTAGAAAGGACAATAAAGCAAACTGATGCTAAAGTAAACAACAGGAAATATGAAAAACAGATGATTTTTCAAAAGACATTTTTTAAAAACTTCATCCTACCTTCCCTAACACCCATAACCATTTGCATACTCACTGATAACTGCAGAAAACTCGCAGAAGGTCTTCAGTACGAAATTCTTGGGGAAAGTCATAAATTTCAATGACATGCGGGAATTCACAATCACTGAGGTCAATATCAGGGACTTCATGGCTGTAATAATCAAATCTAGGTTCCTGGATGTTTTCTCTGTTCTTTATATTCCCTGATAACTAGGGAGGAAGAAGCACAAAAGTGATTGTTACATCAAACCTGAGCATTATAAATATTATCCCATATATAAACAATCCTCCTCCCTGTCTCCATGTTCCCATTTCTTAACCTTTGACATTGTTCCTATATTAAATTCTGTTCATGGATATCACCTAGTTTGTATTATACATGTGGAATACTTGAAAAGGTGCTGAGATTTCAGCAGACAGGCAACATATGAAACTTAACTTGCATCTATCAACCAGCGTGTGAGAAAAAAATAGGGTGATTAACATGGTGAGTGACAAATGGCACATCATGGAAACTCAATCTCAGACAACAGCTGAGGAGATGAATTAATAATATTTGTTTTAATTGAGCTTATTGATCAGGCTCATATCATAGTTTTTTTTCTGGAAGTAAACAAAAACAAAGCAAAATTTAAACAAAAATCAAAAAACTTTCTTAACGTCATTTTTTGTTGACTGTATTAAAGGGTGAGGAGACAGCTTAGAAAGGAATTTTTTAAGACAAATGTAAAGTGGCACAAGTAATTATACTTAAGGTCCCTAGCATGACAGCTATCTTACAGTATTCCCATATGGTAGGCCAGTAAAGGAATAAAGGAAGTAATGAAAAATACTTAAAATTCTACCATCCTAAAAAAAACTGAAGCCTATTAACCTATTAACTACTTCACACTAGAAACAGGAGAAAGGAAAGGGGAAAGTGGAAATTAGCAGCAAAGCCATGACAGTCATTTTGTCATTCACCTATTATAAAACCTAGCTACTACTAACCACCTAAAGCCACCAGATCCTTAGAGTATCTTTCCTCCCTCTCTCCCTTCTCTCTCTATTAATCAAAAGTCTAACTAGGTCCCTCTTTTATAATATGTCTCTTTTCCCACGAAATGAGGAAAATGAGAATTTGCAATGCCAAGGATATATCTCCTTAAGGAAGTAAAAAATGGATATAAGAGTTTTACTGAGAAGGGAAGGTGATATATGTAACATCAGTAAAAAATGTTATTTATTCCAGTGCTTTTAGTTCCTTTTCTTCACTAAGCATCAGTTTTACATCTAAAAAACAGAAATAATAATAGTATCTACACCTCATAGACAGGTATGTGAATTAAATGAGAATATGTAGTAAGTGCTTAGCATACTATTTGGCACTTGAGTATTCAATGAATTCAACCTACTTTAAACAAATTTTCACTGAGTGCTAAATCTACTATATGCCAAGAACCATATTAGTTATACTCTGATTAGGATGTAGAAAGCAGAAGAGAATGTTCCTCCCACCATAACAAGAGAAAAGACCAGCTGATCTATAAAATCTTAACTTTTCTTGAGTTCACCAGAGAGCTGAGTTTTAAATACAACCACAGGAACTAAAATCCATAGAAGGACACGTCTCTCCCAAAGACAAATGGAATATATAAACTGTTTCACCTTTGGTAGACCATGTGAAGAAGTGACCATAACACAAAATGGCATGAAAATATCAGCTAAACTTTCAGCAAATTCTTAAAAGTCTAGAGTAGGCTAATGTTAACAATTTAGAATAAATCAGAGCCCCAGAGACAAGGAGTATGAAATAACTTGCAAGTCAATCCTTATGCAGGTGCCACACTGTTTTTTGGTTTTTTTTGAGACAGAGTCTCACTTCTGTTGCCCGGGCTAGAGTGCCGTGGCGTCAGCTTTGCTCACAGCAACCTCAACTCCTGGGCTCAAGCGATCCTCCTGCCTCAGCCTCCCAAGTAGCTGGGACTACAGGCATGCGCCACCATGACCGCCTAATGTTTTTTTTATATATATATTTTTAGTTAGCCAATTAATTTCTTTCTATTTATAGTAGAGACGGGGTCTCGCTCTTGCTCAGGCTGGTCTTGAACTCCTGACCGTAAGCAATCCACCCACCTCAGCCTCCCAGAGTGCTAGGATTACGGGCGTGAGCCACCGCGCCCGGCCCACCACACTGTTTTGATCACTGTAGCTTTATAGTAAGCTTTGAAATCATGAAATTCGAGCCCCTGAACTTTGTTCTTTTTCAAAATAACTTTGGCTTTTTAGGGCACCCTGCATTTCCACTAGAATTTGAGGATCAGCTTATCTATTTCTGCAAAATAAAACAGGCAGCAGGGATTGCATTAAATATGTAAATCACTTTGGGGAGTATTTTAACAATATTAAGTTCTCCTTAGATGAACGTAGGATGTCTTTCCATTCATCTAGGTCTCCTTTAATTTCTTCCAATAATGTTTTAGTTTTCAGAGTATGTTTTACATTTCTTTTGTTAAATGTATTCCTAAATATTTTATTCTTTTTGATGCTATTATAAATGGAATTGTTTCTTTCATTTTGTGATTGCTGGCAATGACTTTTTTAGTTACTCTGTAAAAACCAAAGAACTATATGTTTGTAAATTTATAAATCGGGCTAAATAATGCACTGTGAGAGATACAATGCAAACTACAAAATATTTTAGAAATATAAATATGAAATGATTATAAAAAGGAAGGAAAAGACAGGAATGGTCTAGCAAGAAAATTTGACTATGCTTCCTTGCTCTATCTAACCTGGTCAGCTAAATTGAACTTGTATACTTATATCTCATTTCTGAGGTGATTATTAACCATTTTGGCTTATATTGATTAGAAACAAAGTGCTGATAGTAGCAAAAAACATAATTCTTATTCTACATTTCATGGAACAAATAAAGCCACAAGTTACAAACTTCTGGCCAGATTTTCCTGTAACTTGCACACTCCACTATTATCTATCGGGGATTCCTAATTTTTCCTAAGAGGAGGAAGAACTTCTTTTCATTTCCCCAAAGTACTGATATTGCTAGGAGCAGCTTACATTTCTACATGTTTCTGTGGAAGTAGGTGGCCACATATTGTTAATGGCAATTTCTCTCCTGAGAATCTCAGCAAAACATGCAAGAAAACTTGACAAAGAGAAGGAGAGAGGAATATGTGGCATAAAAAGGGGAAATGTCAAAGAGGATAGATAATAAGGTATAAAGATCGAAGTGAGAACCAGAGCAATACTGTGAAGGGGAATGGGGTAGTAGGACCACTGACAACAGAGGGATTAGACGTGGTGGTATGGAGAGCTGTCAGGAAAAGCTCTAAAATATGATGTACTGATCATGTAGATACCTTTGCAGCAGACCTGGATTGTTCAGTATAGTAGCTCTGCCTGTCACATGTGGCTATGGAATACTTGAAATGTGGCTAGCCCAAATTGAGACACGCTGTAAGTATAAAATACACACCAGATTTCAAAGACTTAATACAAAAAAAAGAATGTAAATAAAATATATCTCATTAATTTCTTATGTTGATTACATGCTGAAATGATATTGTCAACATATTAGATTAAAATATATTATTAATTTCACCTGTTTCTTTTTACTTTTCTAATATTACTAGAAAATTGAAAATTATACATGTGGCTTACATATGTGACTTGCATTATATTCTATTGTAGAGTCTATTGGGGCAATAAATACTTCCTATACGGCCAATGTGAAACTTTCATATTGTAAGACTCACATATATTTTTTTCTTTTTTATGGCTAAGAATTATCTGAAAGAGCAAAAATAAAGGGGAGAAGTTTAGAATTTGATTTGATCTGATCTATCCATTACAGACCAAGGAAAAGTGTTTGCAAATGACTCAGAGCAAATAATTTTGAGTTATGAAGCACAAACCTTTTAGGCTTTTTACCAGTGGTCCATCTTGCTATTTACAAGGCATAAATGAAATCTAAGCATTCATTCATATGCATAACTAGCTTCCACAAAACCATTCAACTTCCCGAAATTAACTCCCCGAAATAGAGGGGTTTAAAACTCTTATAACCTAGTAGTTTGGTCTTGAAAACAAGTCTACAAAATATTTCCTGACTTACTATGATATGGTTGCCCTGATGCCTATTTGCAGAGGGAAAAAAAGGATGTGTGAGACAGCATGAAGTCAACAAGGCATGGATAATTTAGCTTTTCATTTTCTGTTGTTTTTGTTTGTTTAATCCTTAGTGCTTCTGTATCAAAAGGAAAATCAAAATGCTTGGAAGTCACATGCCACTTATTCCCTACAGACAAAAAAAATAAAAATATGCTACATTAGGCCTGTCCTGCCTGCTGCTGTTGGCACCCACACAAACCATCAGGGGGAGCCTGACCTGCCTTCCTGCCACCACCACCAGTGCCAATGCACGCCTCTTGGAGGACTGAGGACAAGTCTGCCCAACCTGTTGCCACCACCACACCACTGCCACCAGCAACTTAGTGCACTGCCAAGGGTCTAGGTATCAACACACCCTGCCCACTGGTACCCATACATACCACTGGGGGAGAATGACAACAGGCTGGTCCTGCCTAAAGTCAGTGCCTGTACACATCATCAAGGGGGCTGGGAATGGACTCGCCCTGCCCACCACCATAGGCACCCACGCACAGCTTCTGGGGACCAGGGGACAAGGCTTACTCCCCCCACCACCAACACCAACTACCACCCCGGCGTGCCATCCAGGTACCTGGGAATCAACGCACCCCACCAACCATCCTTGTGCCTACGTACACCATTGGAGGGCCCGAGGATGAGTCCACCCTGCCTGCCACCACCAGTGCCCGTGCACATTGTCCAGAGACCTGGGGATTGGCCCACATGGACCTGCTACCATCGATGCCCAAGTACATTGCCTGGAAGTCCAAGGATCAGGACACCCAGCCCACCACCACCACAACCACCACCACTGGTGCCTGAGGATTGGTCCACCTGGCATCCTGTCCCCACCAAAGCTTCCCTAGAGCCTCTACTAACAACTACAGCCTAAGCCACTGAGGAACTCACAGACACCACTAACACTGATTACAGCCAAAGAAATATACAGAGACTATACTACTGCACCCACCCATAATCAAAACCAAAGGGCCCTACCAAACCAATACTATAGAAACATCTTTCGAAAAGTCTTTCCCTACTACAAAAGCCAATCCATAAAATCGGAAAAAGCGACTGTTACACCAGATGTGCACATATCAATATAAGAAACACAAGAAATATGAAAAAGCAAGGAAACATGACATTTAAAAAGGAACACAGTAATTCTCCACCAACAGATTCCAATTAAAAACAAAACTGAAATGCCTGGAAAAGAATTCATAATAATAACATTAAAGAAGCTCAGTAAGATATAAAAGAATACGGATAAACAATATAAAAAAATCAGGAAAACAATTCATGGTCTCAATGAGAAAGCCAACAAACAAATAGAGATAACTGAAAGAAAAAACAAAAACAACAACAACAACAAAAAAAACAAGCCAGTCTTGGAACTGAAGAATTCAATGAATGAAACAAAAAAGATAATTGAGAGTTTCAACAATAGACTAGCTCAAGCAGAAGAAAGAATTTCTGAACTTCAAGACAGGTCTTTTTAAATAACCTCATCAGACTGAAAAGAAAAAAGAAGAAGAAGAAATGGGATACCATAAAGCAACGAAATATCAAATTTTGGGAGTTTCAGAAAGAGAAGAGATGGCTGAAGGCATAGAAAACCTGTTTAATGAAATAACTGCTGAAATTTCCCAAGTCTTGCAAGAGATAAAGACATCCAGATATAGGAAACTCAAAGATTCCCAAACAGATTGAACCCAAGAAGAGATGTCTTCTTCAAGGCATATTATAGTCAAACTGTCAAAAAAATAAAAGACTAAGGGAGAATTCTAAAAGTAGCAAGAGAAAAGCTTCAAGTCACATTTAGAGGAATTTCCATCAGATTAACAGTGGAATTCTCAGCAGAAACCTTACAGGCCAGGAGAGAATGTGATGATATATTCAAAGTGCATGGCGCACCGCAGGGGTGGGGGGCAGTGCTGTCAGTCAAGAATACTATACACAACAAGGCTATCCTTCAAAAATGAAGGGGAAATAAAGTCATTCCCAAACACGCAAAAACTGAGGGAATTCATCACTACTAGACCGGCCTTACAAGATGTGCTTAAAGGTGTCCGACATCTGGAAGAGAAAGGACAATATCTACCATCATGAAAACACATAGAAGTATAAAACTCTCCAATAGAACGGGCACAAAAATTAGAAGGAGAAAAGTGTCAAATGTTACCACTATAGAAACTGCAATGATAAACAAGAAGAGAGGGGAAAAAAGGAACAAAAGATATACAAAACAATCAGGAAACAACCGAGGAATAGGAGTAAGTCCTTACTATCAATAATAATCTTAAAGGTAAACAGATTAAATTCCTCACTTAAAAAAACATTATAAAATGGATTTTTAAAAATGACCTAACTATATGCTGCCTACAAGAAACTTACTTCACCTATAAAGATACATATAGAATGAAAATGAAGTGATGCAAAATGATATTCCATACAAATGGAAACCAAAAGCCAGCAGGAATAGCTATACTTATATCAGATAAAATAGACTTGAAGTCTTTAAAAACTGTAAAAAGAGACAAAGAAAATCATTATGTAATGATAAAGAGATCAATTCAGCAAGAGAATATAATGATTCTATTATAAATATATATGCCCCCAACACTGGAGCACCCAGATAAATAAAACAAATATTACTACATCTAAAGGGAGGGACAGACTCCAATACAATAATAGGTGGGAACTTCAACGCCCCACTCACAGCACCGGACAGATCATGTAGATAGACAATCGGCAAAGAAACATTGGAGTCACACTTTAGACCAAATGGACCTAGCAGATCTTTATAGAACATTTCACTCAACTGCAAAATACACATTCTTCTCATCAGCACATGGAACATACTCCAGGATGGACCAAATGTTAGGCTACAAAACAAGTCTCAACAAATTTTTAAAAATATAAATCTTATCAAGTATCTTCTCAGACCACAATGGAATAAAACTAGAAATCAATAACAAGAGGAACTTTGGAAACTGTAAAAATACATAGAAATTAAACAATATGCTGCTGAATGACCACTGGGTCAATGAAGAAATTAAGAAGAAAATTTAAATATTTCTTGAAACAAATGAAATTGGAAATACAACATACCAAATTCTATGGGATACAGAAAAAGCAGTGCTAAAAGTGTATTGCAATAAACACCTAAATTTTAAAAGTAGAAAGATTTCAAATAAACAACCTAACAATGTACCTCAAGAAACTAGAAAAACAAACGCAAATCAAACCCAAAGTTAGTAGAAGGAAAGATATAATAAAGATGAGAATTAAACAAAATAGACACTAAAAAGTTACTAAGGATCAACAAAAGAAATAGTTGGTGTTTTGAAAAAATAAACAAAATTGATAAACCACTAGCTAGACTTACCAAAAAAAAAAAGGAAAGACCCAAATCAATAAAATCAGAAATGAAAAAGGAGAAATTACAATTGACACCACAGAAATACTAAGGATTGTTACAGACTATTATGAACAATTATACATGAACAAACTAAAAACCCTATAGGAAATGGATAAATTCTTGGACATACACAACCTACCAAGATTAAATCAGGAAGAAACAGAAAACCTGAATACACCAATAACAGGTAACAAAGACTGACTCAGTAATAAAACATCTCCCCAGAAAGAAAAGCCCAAGAGTGGATGGTCTAACTGCTGAATTATATCAAACTTATAAAGAACTAACACCAATTCTTCTTAAACTATTCCAAAAAATTGAAGAGAAAGGAATTCTTCCTAATTCATTCTATGAGGCCAGAATTACCCTGATACCAAAACCACACAAGGATACAGTAACAAGAAAAGAAAACTACAGGCCAACATCCCTGATGAACATAGATGCAAAAATCCTCAACAAAATACTAGCAAACCGTACCCAACAGCACATAAAAGATAATACACCATGATCAATTGGGTTTCCTCCCAGGGATGCAAGGATGGTTCAACATACGCAAATCAGTAAGTGTTACGTCACATCAACAGAGTGAGGACAAAAACCATACAAACATCTCAACAGATGCATAAAAAGCATCTGATAAAGTTCAACATCTCTTCATGATAAAAACTCTCAACAAATTAGGCATAGAAGGAACACACTTCAACATAATAAAGGCCATATATGACAAACCCACAGCTAACATCATACTGAATGGGGAAAAGCTAAAAGCCTTTTCTCTAAGAACTGGAACAAGATAAGGATGCCCATTTTCACCATTCTTATTCAACATAATACTGAATTCCTAGACAAAACAATCGAGCAAGAGTAAGAAATAAAACGCATCCAAATTGGAAAAGAGGAAGTCAAACTGTTCCTGTTGGCAGATGACATGATCTTATATATAGAAAATCTAAAGACTTCACCAAAAAATTCTTAGAACTGACAAACAAATTCAGTAAAGTTGCAAGATACAAAATCAACATACAAACAAAAATCAGTAGGTTAAGAAAATCTTAACTAATTTATTTTACCTACAATTTCTATTTCATGTATATAACAGAATACAATATAAAAACATGTCTAATTAAGTCTAAAGGAGTTCTTTCAATATGTATAAAATTAAAATTCTAAGGAAAAAGCACTGTGTCAAAGGTCTTTCTTAGTAATGTATAAAATAATGGTATATTGAACGATCAATGACATTTTCAATTCACTGAAATAGAATACTCCTTTACTTTTTTCTAGTTATTTCTAAGAATATGTCTCATTGGCTCCACAAAACTACAAACTCTTAAACATTGTTATCCTTCTCTTTTACCCCTCACATCACCAAGATCAGAGCTGGGCAAAGAATGTTTATTTGTTATCTGTGGACTGGCTGACACCTGTCAGGTGGTGGCAAAGGCTTAGGTTATAGAAAGAACCTAGGGCTAGAAACCAGGAGGCACGGATTTTAGTGCCACCTCTGGCACTAACCTTAACTAGGTAAGTATGACTTTTCTGGGCCTTACCAATGTTTAAGGAGTTTATAGCCTTGTGGCACTAATGAGACTTATTCTCAGAAATGACTTTCAATGCTAACATTCCACTTTTTTAAACAGACTTATGCAGTTCCATCTCTAAAAGAGGATAAAGTTCTACTTCCTAGTCCTTATAGTTCAAAGACTATAATATTATATAACCGTGGCTCAGATCTTGGAAGATAGGAGTAATAACATGTTCATGAGTGCTTTTAATCAAACACAAATAAATACAAAACACCACTTTAAACTACAGTTACAGGTATAACTTATACATGAGAGACACCAGAGGGTTATAGGGACAACGACAAGATTTGACCACAAGTTGGTGGTATAAAATCACTACAGTTGCTCTAAAAGCTACCATATCTATTTACAGAATTAACTCACACATAGTTAATTCTCAATTATGTAGGTTAGGTTATTCCAGTTCTTTAATTCTGTTTTTCTCTTTTACTGTTACCTTGTAGTTACATAACTGCTTATTAACTCATTTTCTATTGAGAAGTCAATTCAAAATTTTATGATTTACTATAAACCTTGATAAATTTTCAAATGCCCCAATCATACCTCACATCTCATGGAGTTCACTGAAACGAAACCAGTGCTAAAGACAGAGCAAGGCACACTAAAAATCTCTGAAGCTTCAGACAAGAATCCTTAAATAAAAGCTTCTCTTAGTACTGACAATATAGGCCCAGAACTGTCTACCTTTCCTTAGTTTTGAAAGGGGATCAGAAATTAAAATGCTGCTGGCTTGTATGCTGATTCAGAGGAAAAAACATTATGCAACAAATCTAACAGAGCTCAGAAGAGAGATTTTTAATTTTAGGAGTCACCTATTTTAAATTAAAAACCCTATGAGCAATGAAATCTACTTAATGTTCCCTCTTTCTGTGTGAACCAGAGATCTAGTCATCATCCACTAATGGAATGAACAATAAACAGAGTACATAATTCACTCAGATTCTTCACTGGACGTCCCAAGTAACTGCATTAGAATATATAGCATCTAGAAGGTGAGTCTATAAATCCCTACTTAGGCAGTCAATAACATGTCAATTCAGACATTTTTATAAAAATATTAACTATAAATCTGTTAAAGTGAGCTGGAACTAATAAAAGATACTGTGAAAATAGAAATTAGAAACAGCCGGGTGAGGGGATACATGGGAACTCTACTCTTCGTTCAATTTTTCTATAAACCTAAAACTGCTTGAAATAAGTCAATAAATTTTTCAAAAACAGAATAGAAAGTAGAAATTAGGAACACAGAACAATATAGAAGTGGGAACTATAATCTCCTAATTCTATGGATTTACCAACATGAAACTGTATCAATCAGTCTAGCACTGAAGGAGCTAATCCCACTTGGAAGCTATCGTCTATGTCACTCATCAGACAATCAAATAGTTCCAATACATCTATTATAAGGTTGTGTTATATTAATACCCTTCAGATCATTATGTAACTATCTAGTCACATGGTTATATATTGTCTCTCCAAATAAAACATTAGCAACTTTAAAGCAGAGACAAACTTGGCTCGTAGCACAGTGCCTTTAACGTAGCAGTGATAATAACATATTATCTAGCTACCTGTGATTTACAGTTTATTAACTTATAAGTGCTCAACATTTGCAATTTAACTGAAGGGTGATGGGGTATCAACTATTTATGAGTCCTCTAGGGTGTGCAATATGAAGGTCTTTCCTCTCTGTACTTCACATAATTTGCTTTTAGTGACTGAATTATAAATTTTTCCTTTCAACTTTGCGTTTTCCACTTAAAAATGGACAGCATTTTTGCAAAAGACTGTAGGGAGATAGAGAGTATAAATATGTGAGTTAGCACACACGGAGAAGGAAGATAGGTAGGAATGGTTTTCCAGAGTTACATACCATTAGAGTGGCCTTCTATAACAAAGATTTCCCAAATGGAAGGTTTCAAATTATTACTTTAGGAGACTCTTCTTACCTAAATATTTATCGCTACCTAAAACTCAACTCAAGGCCAGAAATGGCCAATGAAGGTGTCAAATGCCAGTATCAATGTTATATTGTTGGTACTCCACTAAGCCTCCTACCAACAGATTTGCTGATCAGTACAGGCAGCAGCAGGGGCTATGAAAGTTTTTTCTAGAGAACAGTAATTCCTATGTTCTTGTATCAAGATCTCAGAGGGCTAAAAGAAAACATGCCAACATCCTCTCCTTTATCAATTACCAACTTAAATTGGTAATTTTATCAAATTCCATACCATGGCTTTAAGAGATTAAAGTGTGACTTTTGGAGATGCATCAAGAGTTGCAGTTCTAGGAGCTCAGTAACACCTATGTGCTACCCACCTCAGGCAGTTTTAGAGGTTCACATGTCACAGGAAATTGCTTCGCATGCCAATAACTGCCACACCCAGCTCTAGCATACCTCCTTGCCTATTAGAAGTATTAGACATACCTCCATGTCTAGCCATTATCAACAAAGAAACAGGCCAGCTGGGAAAATAGCCAAAAACCTTAGGTTGGAAAGTTGTCAAGGTAGGCAGGTTTAGCATTTAATAAAGTATGTTTGGAGCAATATAAATAATAAACTAAGAATAAAAGTCACCAAAGAGCTATTAATGTTACTGTATTTGTGATATCTTTTAATAAAATTATATTTTCTAAAACCGAAAGCAGAGGAGATCACAGTTTTAGACTTGGATCTGCTATCTGCATTCTCAATCCATCTTCCTCCTTCCTGCTCTCATCTATCCTCATCCTTCAACACAGACCCCACTCTCTCACAAGTGCCTCCAAAGATAATCCAAACACAACACCCAGGCACTGGCTGTCTTCAGCTTAAAATACTATCTATATACTCTATTTTCTTGCTATACTCAACTTTTGGTCATCCCAACGTCCTCTTTAACTATTACTGTGTTCCTCAAAATACTGAGTTGTTGCCTAAATTATTTTACACTTATTCTAAACAGTGGTTAAGACCTGAAAAATTGAGTTGTACACTTGAACCCCTTTCTCCTCCAATATACAAGCCATATCCATAAACTAACACACAGAATCCAAGTTCCAGCAGCAATTATGTTTTGAAAGCCCCTGGAGGCCACCTCAAAAAGATCCAATTCTGCCCTCCCAACTCCATCCATTTGATAAATATTTACTGAGTACTACCACATGTAAAAGGCTGTGTGTCATACCCTTTTGCAGGAAGGTGTTCTTTCTGTCCTACATATACATACATGTGGTCTCTACTCCTCAGGTAGTCCCTTCACCAACTCCAGTGAACACTGCTTCCTTTCTCAGACTAAGTCCTTCTCCCAATGCTTTGATTCTTATCAACATCTCTATATTCACCTCACTTCCCCCATTTTTATTATTTTTTAACCTGATTTGGGTCTTAGACCTCTGCTGAATAGTATTTTTCTAATTATGGGCTGACAACCATTTGTAGTTCCCCACTCACATTCTGATATACACTTAAGTTTGTGTATTACCTTTGAGCAGTGGTTCTCAAATTTCACGTGCATCAGAATCATCTGAAAAAGTTTTAAACATACAGTTTGCTGAGCTAAAGAGTTTGCAGTTCTACCAAGTTCCCAGGTGATGCTCATGCTGCTGGTCCAGGCACCACACTTTGGGAATCACTGTCTTTGAAAATCTGATGAAAGCTATGAAAAAAATGCCTATACTTATATAACTTTGCATGTAACTTCAAGGGGTTCATGGATGCTCATTCAGAGATAGTCTCTGCTCTATATTTTGTTCTAAGGAATGTTGAAGATATAGTGTTTCCTGATCTGATGGTAGGAAGGACTCACTATAGTACAGGTAAACTCAGTGCCTGCAAATACCTTCTAAGAATGAGGTGAGACTGCTTGGTATTGGAAAGTCAGTTCTACCCAATGGGCTGCCTTTTTCAGCCTCAAGGAACTTTTTCACATGCATGTGATAATTTTTCTATATTGCTAGTTTAATTACCAGAAATAAAAGACTCATCACTTAGTATTTAAAAGGCTCTTTGGAATAGCTCAAACAAAACACTTTCAGTGAGGATGGTCTGGTAGAAAGAATAAAAAGACTGAACTAAGTAATTTCTAAGATGCTTCAAATCCAGTATTTTCTATCTATGAATTCCAACCGGCCAGCATGTCATTATTCACTTATATTTTCTATATATGCTAATGAGTCATTTATTCTGCAATTTAATTCAGTATAAACTCCTTAAAAAACAATGATAGTTTTATTTTACCCTTCCCTTCTCTACTTTCTTCCCTCTACAGTGTCCAACATTCCAATATCTACTAGAAAAATAAAATAGTAATAAATTATTCTCCTTCCCCAAACAGGCTTCTGTAAAACACATCTTGTCAACACAGAAAAACCCTTCTGAAGAAGATTTCCTCTGTATTTCCTCAACAGATAGCCAGAATCCATTAAATTCATCTTTAATCTATTCAGTAAGATCTCTCAAGGCCTGGCTATTATAGATATAGTACAATTCTGCATGTTTTTAATGCTCTATTAGATATTCTTTTCTCAATCTACAATACTATTAGTTTATTGTAGGAACTCATAAATTGAATGTGAGTGAATGTGTGAATGTGTACAAATGTCTACCAAAACTACCTCCAGGTAGTGGGGTGGGGCCACATGTGCCCTTCTGGATCCTTCATGGTGGCCTTTTGACTGAATTCAAATTTTGCAGAACAAATCCTTTTAATAAAGGGATTTGTTCTGTGAAGTTTGGATTCGGTTGAGGGACAATGGGGATCTGGAGGGCCACATGTGGCCCCTAGAGCCTAGGTTCTCCAAAGCTATAAACTTACGAAGCATTAAGTAATTTCAACTAAACATACCTCTTGTAGAAGACGTGGATCCAGGCAGTCACCATCATCATTAAACAAAGACTCCCAGCTCTCCTCAGCAGTAGCACTCTCCTCCACATGAGAAGTTTCAGTCACTTTTGGTTCCATGGATGCTTCCATAGATAATGATTCTCTATCAGGAAAGGATACACCAAATTCTATATTCTCTGAGTCATCTTGCTCTTTTGTTTTGAACTCTTCAGCAGTTCTTAGTTCATGTAAGGCCTCTGTTATATCACCAGTACTATCCAGATCATTGCCCAAGGCACTGTTTGAATGTACTTTTGTCCCATTTAACATATTGAGTTCAGAGTCCAAAACAGTGTTACAATTACCACCAACAATCTTCTTTACAGGTAAGAAAGAAGCACAATCTGACAGGCTCTCTGTCAACTTTTCTGTTAACTCTGTACAACCAGATGAAATACTCTCAGCATAAACATCTGGGCAAGCAGTCAAATTGCTGAAATTTTCAATGTCATTCCCACTTCTAGCTACATGAAGCAGGGCTGCATCTGCACTCATTCCTATATATTTTGAGAAACTACTTGTATCGTTACAGGTCTCATCAGCTATTCTAACTGCAACTACATAAGGGCTGCCAACAGCTATATGATCACATATGGTATCTGTAATGTCCATCATACATGCTTTACTGGTAATGTCACCTACACTCTTAAATCCATTATCTGTATCTGTTTCATGAACAAGGATAGCTGTATTGGAAGGTTCATACTTTACACATAACTCATCGGCAATGCTGTCATTCTTCTCACACTCTCTAAACATTATTGGATCAACAATGTCATTTGTGTTCTTTAATTTGCTGACTATAGACATTTTATGAGAGATGTGACCCATAGTCTCAGGAATGGAATCTGTATCTTTCTGATCCAAGATGAAACCTGTACTACTGGCTATATCACCTACATTCTCAGCTTCAAAGTCTACACAAGTTTGATCAATGACACTATCTAGACTTCCAGAAACAGAAAGAGCAGTGATGCCTTCACTGCTGAGTTTCAACATTTCATCTGATGTTTGTAAGTCTTGTTGTACAATTCCAGGATCAGAGCTTATTTTTATTGTTGCAATCATATCCTCTGGTTTCAATACAGAATTAAAAACTCTAGGAGACTGGGATAGTATCTCCACAACCTTGGCATCAGTTTCAATTCTGTGTTCCAAATCCCTGGCTTCAAACGTTTCCCCACTTAGTTCGTGCCTACTGAAATCACGGAATTCCACATTTTGAAATGGTTTGCTTAGAACCTGAGTCTCACTGATTTCTGAACAAGACTGTGATAGAAACATCCTCTCATGCCCTGTCACATCTGTGGTTTCAACCTCTAAACACTCTAGCTTCTTTGGTTTAAAATGTCTCTGTAAAGGTGCATTAGGTATAATTCCAGTATTTGGGGCTCTTTGCTGATGTCTTTGGGATAATACTTCTTTGGATTCTGTAGTTTCCCTCTTAGTACAAACTCTATCTTTATTTCTTTTTTGAAGGCATATGTCTTTTCTTAATTTTGCTGAAGATTTCTTTCCTTCCCTATAATTATGTTCCTTTCTATCAGGACTAATACTTAGTCTTTGAGCCTCAGGTTTGTCTCTAAAGATTTCCTTTTGGGAGAGACAACCTTCTTTTTGTTCTTCTTTCACCACAGAGTTAGGTGAACCACAGCTTTTGTCCTCATCACCTGCCTTAAGGAGTACCACGCCCCTTCGAGCTTTAGGTACATAGAGTGCCATGTCAGGCCTTCTAGCTCGAACTCTGAATCTCTCTGCTTCTTGCTGCATGGCAACACTTCAATCTGCAAGAAAAAGAGAATGATTTAATTACCAGATACTAATTACAATGTACTGAACCATGAGGTTTTCAGAAACTAGATAGATAGTATATTAATCCATCCTTAGAAATCCCCAAGTTAAAAAAGAAAATAAAACCTGTCATAAAATAATTAATGCAATCAGGTACACAACTAAGGAAAGTAAATTCCCAAAAAACTCATGAGTTTTATCCATAATATCCTTTCTTCATATTCTCCAAACCCCTTTACCTCTATTTCCCAAGTCTTCTTCACTTTTTTTAACAAGTAGCCTTGTCTTAGGCTAAATTAAAAACAGATATTAGAACAATGATAGCCACCCATCAAGTACTCATAAAACACAACCATCTTTATCTTCTAGGAGTTCTGATTTTAACACTGAAGAGTATATTCAAGGAAGAATCCCAAAAACCACATCTGTCCAACATAAATATACATATAAATAGAATGACTTTTAAGAGTAATTTGAATGTTGGCCAGACACTGAAACAACTAATTAGGAAATGCTTCCTACAAGATGTTGCTTTTGATCTAAGATTTTTTAGAAAAGAAAAAGGTAGTAGAAAAGAGAAAGGCATTATTCTATTACTATTTAATCAAGTAACCTAATATAAATTTTCCTTGTTTCCAGTAGTAACAAAACAGATCTTGGTAGGACAAAGGAAGGTAGAGACCAAGGAAATTATGATGAGACAACTTACTCTAGTAACTTCCTGACAACCTCCATCATGGTTAGTCAACGAAATTTAACAAAAATTAAATAAAACTTCATCTACTATCTACTAAATAGAAGGAAATGTGCTAGGTAATTTCATACTGAGTTATTCTTTTAGTCTTCAAAATAATGCTATGAAGTAGGGATTAGTTCATCCAGGACAAAGAGAATAAGGAGGTAGTTGATACGCACAGCAAAGAAACACTGATATACACAGAGATGCACCCACTGTTAATATTTCACAATATACATTTCAAAAGAAAGACACAATGAGGAGGAAGAGAGAAAAAAGGGCTAAAAAAGGGCTTTCCTCTATTCCAGATCCCCAAAATTTCACCTGACCCAGAATACTTCCTTAGTAAAGAAGCTCTACTCTCATGGCACAGACTATTTTCAGCCCAATAATACCATGGCCTGGATCATCAAGTATCTCCAGTGAGCTCTTGTTCTTTTTCTGTCTTAATTAATGTCTTAATTGATATCTGATCCACCATTCTTCATGGATTTTCTATCTTTCCATTTGTGGAAGAATACAATTTTAACATTTAGCCATGCCAGGATTTTTCAAGAAATGCCTAATTTTCAAAGACAGAAGTACTAAAGTGTGTTTCATTTGAAGGGATGCCAGAGGCATAGCATACATATCTCTCAGTTAGTACAGTATTGAAAAAATATATCATGATGAACTTTTGGATATAAAATGGTGAAACGTGGACTACTTAATAGAACTGTTAAGTGAACTCACACTAGATTAAATAATAAAAAGTAATAAAAATGGACAGAAGTGAATTTAGGGAGGTTAAAGGAAGATTATGTCCCCACAGTCCTTTGAAATTCAACATTTTAAACAATAATTGAGATGTGGACAATAAACACTGAGTACTTCTTAAATCTGCAATTGACACAAAGCTGATAGGACTGATAAATATCAAAAATGGGCTGGGTGTGATGGCTCACACCCGGGAGGCCAAGATTGCTTGAGGTCAGGAATTCAAGACCAGCTTGTGAAAGAGAAAGATCCCGTCTCTACTAAAAATATAAAAAAAATAGCTGGGTGTGGTGGTACATGCCTATAGTACCAGCTACTCCAGAGGCTGAGGCCAGAGGATCCCCTGAGCTCTGGGGTTTGAGGTTGCAGTGAGCTATGATGATGCCACTGCACTCCAGCTGGTGCAACAGACACTCTGTCTCAAAAAAAAAAAAAAAAAAAAAAAAAAAAAAAAGATAAAATTATAATTCAATATCATTTCTATAATCCAAAGTGCTGCACTAGAAGAAATACGAAGGTATAATACAATAAATACAAGGATCTGTTTTGGAGTTTAAGAAAAAAAGAAACAGAAGACTTGACTTCTGGACAATCTGCACAAAGAAACGTCTAAACGCTTTTAGCCACAAGGTCAATAAAAATAGTTATGCAGATGTTTAAAAAGGTAACACAGTCTTAGATTACAGAGTCTAGAAAATATGCCATACAATGTATAGTTACAGGAACTAAAGGTTTACTTCTTCCCAAAGAGATCTAAATGAAAAATCACAGCTAACTTTATACCTGAAATAGGTTGCTCCACAGAAGAGCCACATTTCTCTTTTGTGTTTCTCTAGAAGTCAGTACCAGAACCAACTGGTATAAGTCAAAGAAAAACAAAGTTTAATCCAATATAAAAAAGAACCCTACTTCTAGAATTCTCCAGTGTTATTATCAGGTAATGAACTCGGTCTCTAGAAGAATTTAAATAAAGGCTGGATGGCTGACATATACTAGAGAAAGAACTCCTATTTATAAGACAAGTTAGTCTAGATTAATTTTAAGCATTCTTCAAACTCTAAATTCTCTTTTTTATCTGCAATAGACCTATCAAAGACTTCAAATTATGTATTTTAAAATTATTATTATGTACTACGGTTAATGACTTTTAAAACTCAACCTTTCTTTTTCTCTTAATTAATGCCCACATATTGTCATAATACTATTTCCTAAAGCTGAGTAACAGTATAATAAATTCATAGTATCATCTATTTCCTACCGAAACACTGAATTCAACTGTGCCATGACCAGTAGGGTAGACTGGTAAATGTTTAGCAGCCAGCTCTCCAAATGCAGTTTGTAGTATTACCTGATGGTTTTGTTTACATCAATGATATCAATGATGTGAGAGAATTCTAAGCTGAAGCAGATTATCATTTTTGAATAATGGAAGAATATATCCTCATTTTTTTAGTTAGTCACAATATAATAGCTAAAGACATGGCACATTTTCATTACTAGCATTTTCTGCCATCACTTTAAGTATCATTCAATAAATCAAGCCCTGTGTATGGTATTTGCCAGTCTCTGTAGTGTAATATTCTTACCATGGCTAATTTCAAGCCATCAATGTGACTTCACTGAACATGGAGTTTGGAAACTGCGTGGTGAAGCACACCATTATATAGTATTTCAACCACAGAAATACAATATATAAATATAACATTAAGAGCAAAGATCATAATAAAATATAGTAAAATAGTTAGATAGTGATAAATTTTAAGTATTTGTTATCTTTTTAAAAAAATGTAATTTAAGTAAGCCTATGTAATTTAATGTTTAATAATGGCTATGTTTAACAATCAGTTTACAGAATTCCTAAAAATTTTAACAATCAGCTCTTAAGCCAGTAGAAGATGCTCCAATATACTACTGGCTAAGACCGTTTTTCATAATAACTCACAGACACAAAAAAGGAGAAGCATCCCTACCTTGAGGACTTTCAAGATATAGCAGTCCTCCTTTATTGCAGGAACACATCCCAAGACCTCCAATGGATGCCTGAAACCATAGATATACCAAACCCTATATACACTATGTTTTTTCCTATACATACATACCTATGATAAAGCTTAATTTATAAATTAGGTGCAGTAAGAGATTAATAACAAAATAGGAGGATTATAACAAATATACTAAAAATTACATGAATGTGGTGTCTCTCTCTCAAAATATCTTATTGTATGTATGTACTATTTTCAGACCATGGTTGATCGCAAGTAACTGAAACCATGGAAAGTAGGAAGGAGACAACTATATTGCCAATTTAATTTAAATCCATGTTGCATTTTTATGAATTTCTTTTGCAATCGTGGGCATGAAAGGCCTTTAACATTGGGAGCAGGGCTGCCTGTCATACACAATTTTTAAAAATGTACATTGGATTAAAAATTCACTATTACTATTATCAGCTATTTAGTATTTTCTATCTCTCTTTTAACAGTTTTAACTTTCTCACAATGTTTTAAGTGTTTTTATCAGTCTAATTTGCTTCTTAACTGGAAGAGAGAATCAGTTATACATTCTTTATCCTGGAAGAGCCAACAGCATGTAACTCTGTTCAAAATCACATTTTCTAAAGGGGATAAAAATTCAGATTCTTTTATGACGGAAGACAGTCAATTGCTAACATATGCCTTTAAAATACTTTAGGCCAAATCATTTTTTCTATATTATATTTTTGAACTTTAGGATCACACCTAAGCACCTGTCCAGTTGCCTCTACAGTTTCAAAGTCCCATGGAGATAAAATATTAGTAACTTACTTTAAGTACCTCTCTGACCCATCTTCATGAGAAAGTAAGCTAGCATAAAATAAATCAGACTTTCACATTTTCACAATAGAATGTCAATGCTATCTGTCTCATATTTGGTATCTAAAACATATGGATCCTTCTTCAATCAACAACAGAGTATTGGCACTTAAGGCAGTCACTGGATAATTCAACTATGAACTGATTTGATCCAGTACTTACCAAAGGCTCACTTGAGACATCCGACATTTGAGAGAAACTGTCTAATGGGCATTAACTATTCATCCTTCTAGAATAAATTCTCTATTTGTTAGTTCATCAGAATGCATTATAGCTAAACCATATACGCTTTTTAACTTTTCATTTGAAAATAATTTCATATCTATAGATAAGTTACAAAAGTAAAAATAATACAAATAGCGCACTTATACCTTTTACCCATATTCACCACTCTTAACATTTTACCTCATTTGCTTTAACATTTGCAACCATGCATATTCCCTCCCTTCTCTCTTTCTATACACACACACACTTACTCAATTTTTTCTGAACCTTTTTAAGGACAAATTACAAACATCATGGCCTCTTGCCCTAAATATTCCACAGCATATTTCCTATAATCACAAATATTCTCTTACATAACCACAATACAGGTGTCAGAAAATTTAACATTGATATAACACTTTTTTTTTTTGAGACAGAGTCTTACTCTGTTGCCCAGGCTAGAGTGCCATGGTGTCAGCCTAGCTCACAGCAACCTCAAACTGCTGGGCTCAAGCGATCCTCCTGCCTCAGCCTCTGAGTAGCTGGGATTACAGGTATGCGCCACCATGCTCGGCTAATTTTTTTCTATATATTTTTAGTTGGCCAATTAATTTCTTTCTATTTTTAGTAGAGACGGGGTCTCACTCTTGCTCAGGCTGGTTCTGAACTCCTGACCTCGAGCGAACCTCCTGCCTTGGCCTCCCGGAGTGCTAGGATTACAGGCGTGAGCCACCATGCC
>VBSM01003143.1:18628212-18641400 GCA_008086735.1 Cheirogaleus medius
ATACGTAACCTTAACATTTGTACCCCCATAATATGCTGAAATAAAAAAAAATAAGTTGACCTCCATTGTATAATTACTGTGTATTTTCTCCCTTGCTATTAATAAGTAATCTGTGGAGTGGCGCTTTAAAAGCATGCAAATATCCTGCTTCCTCATCAAAACTCCTCCTCCATTTAGCATCCTAAATGCTAAATCTGATGCTTCTTATCTGATCCAATCCTCATTATGATGGTTGCAAAATAGTCATTGTCCACCTAGTAGTCCCTCCACATTTACCAGTCAGTCCTTGGCATTTTTCTGAAAGCAAAAATAAACCACATATTGTAGCTTACCACAGATGCTAAGATTCCCCAAGATTCAACATTATCTCAGCCAGGTGCAGTGGCACCCACCTATAGTCCTGCCACTCAGCTATGAAGGAAGGATTGTTTAGGCCAGGAGTTTGAGTCACTGCACTCCAGCATGGGCAACATAGCGAGACCTTGTCTCAAAAAAAAATTAAAAATTTCAACATGAATTTTGGCAGGAACAAACTACATCCAAACCATAGCAGGCACTTATATTTATAGTTGTTTTCTCTTCCTGGTAGATAGTTACATTTACCATTACACATTAGTGACCTCTTCTATTATTAATTTTTTGGGGAGGATCCTAAAATCTATTTTGTCTATAATATACCTATAGCTACTTTCATATAATTATCTCTGGTTGTCTTTTCACTTTCAACCTTTCTGTGTCATGTTTTAGGTGTCTCCCTTCCAAAGAACATATAGCTGAATATTGTATTCTTTACACAATCAGTCAACCTCAACCTTTTAATTACCAAGTTTAATTCATTTATATTTCTTGTGGTTGTGGATACATCTTGATGTATTTCGGCCTTAAATTTTGTGCTTCCTTTCCATTTCCCTTACTTCTCTGCAGTTTCTTTTCCTGCTTTTAGACTGATCAAGTTTATTTTTTATCTACTGCTACAAAAGCTATATATTCTATTTCTAGTCTGTTTTTAGCATTTTAACATGAGTACTTGTCTAAATATCTCAAGTTAATAATTATTTGTACCTGTTCCCTAGAAAATTGTACAATACTTTTACTTCACAATCCCTTCCATCTTACATACTCTTTGTTTTTGTCTGAAAATATCTTTACATTGTTCTCACCCTTAAATATTGACTTCTATTGTTTCTGTTAAGAGATCACTGTCAGCTTAATTGTCATTGGTTTATAAGTAATTTTTTTCCTCTCTGATGATTCTTAAAATACTCTCTTTTATCTTTGGTATTCTCAAGTGTCTACTATATGTTTAGTATTATTTTTCCAGTAGGACAACACTGTGACTCCTGAATGTGAGTATTTGAGCTCTGACTCATTCATCAATTCTATTCATTATGGGCAATATATCTTCAGATTTATCTTCCCTGTCATTGGCTTTTCTCTTCAAATCTGCCTATTTTCTGTACTTCAACCAATCCAATCAGTTTTTAAATTTTAATGACTAAAGTTTTTACCATATAAATTCTACTTGTCCCCCATCCTCTCCCTGATCATATGTTTTTTAATAGTTTTTCTGTTGTTCTTAATTTTTCTTTTATCTTTAATTACTTTTAACATGTTTATGTTATTATCTAATGATTATTATTATAATTTTGGCATGTTAATTGACTTATAATTATATTTAATTTTTATTATAACATTGAATATTTGATAGTTCTACTTTCTATAGTTCTAGAGGATTTAATTCTGCTTTTTACAGAGTCTCTGACTTTTGCTTTAAGACATTGCCATTTTTCTTTCTTTTTTTTTTCTTTTTTGTAATTTTGGGTAGTGAGCTCAACTTTGGTGGGACTTTATCTATAGGTCATACAGCCAGACAGCAAGCATTCCTCTGGACCATGTGGTTAGCATAAATTTCAGTTTGGAGTTTTCTGGACCATGTGGTTAATATAAATTTTGAAATACAAACTCATGAGGGTAAAACAGTAGCTACAAATTCTCAGAGGAAACATTTCCCCATCACTCAGAGCCCAGATAACATACAAGCCTACTTATTCCCTTTCTGTCATTCTGAATAATTTTTTCTAGAGTACCCTTTGTGTGAGAGTATAATCCCTTGAGATTTAAAGCTTTAGGAGGTGAGCTCAGCATCCAACTCCTCATCTCTCCCAGGCCCAATGCCTCCACTCCTATTTTCCATATGGCTGTTAAACTCCAAGCCTCTTAGCTACCAAGAACAGCAACCATTAATAAAAGTAAAAAATAAACAAAAACTGTAAAGAATCTAAATAAGAGCAATTTTTTTTATTATGGCACATCCATACAATGGATCAATATACAAAACATAATGCTAAGTGGAAAAAATTACAATTCCAACTCATTTTTCTCACACAATTGTGTGTGTTTATGCGTACATACATGGGTGTGCAGTCAAGTACAGGTTGTGGTTCCTGGGTTAGAATCCCAGCTCCGCACTTTGATTAGCCCTTACCTGAGACAAATTATCTAACTTTATGTGTGGCAAAAGTTACCACTCCTAAGCTTTAGTTTACTCAAAGCATAAATAACAATAATAACAAACTTATTTCATAGGCACACTGAGCAGATCACTTAAGATGATGCACGTACATTACTAATAATTTGCCAGGCATGATAAATGTCTTCCATAAAAGTTAGCTATTATAACTTAAATAGAAAGTTGAGTCCTTTAAGTTAGAAGTTCACAGAGAGTCAAAAATCCTTAAAATACAAAAATATTCTCAATGTGCCCTAATCACCCGTAAAATCCATTTCTACTGGAGACTTTGCAACTATGTATCCAGGGCTTTGTCCCTTAATCTCTCACTAATAGCCTAATGTAAACATTCAATCATATAAAGTAAATACCATGCAATTCAGTTATAATATGAAAATATAAATCTTGAGAAGAATGCAGGATTTCATGAGGTCTATAAAATAATATCAAAGAAAGTGCTCATTTCACAGCAAAACCCTTTGATTATGGCAGAGTCATACCAGTGAACAACTACAGAAGGGATAATTCAACAAGGATGATGACAGAATTAGAACTGAGAAAGAAAATGTCAAGGGGTTAAGAAAATCTCTTAAGAAACTGGTAAAGCCCTCAATAGTTTTTGGTAAAACTGATGTGCTAGTCTAATCTATATGATAAATGCTGGGAAAAGCAAACATGAAATGAAGGATGCTATCACGCTATCACATAATTTTACTGGAAAAAATATCACATCATTCTTTATTAACCCGGAGAATTAGCACAGCTACAATTACAACTTATATTTTGTTAAATATATGGTAAAATAATTGTTTCCATTTCTGAAGATTATCCCTAACAAATCTTTTTAATAACCATAAAACTTTCTCTCCTTTTTCAATAGGTTTACTTTGTTTGGTAGAGACAGGGTCTCGCTTTATTGCTCAAACTGGTCTTGAATTCCTGGCCTCAAGCAATTCTGCCTCAGCCTCCCAAAATGCTGGGATTACAGGCATGAGCTCCCTCCCAGCCTAACTGGTTTACTTTTAAGAAGTATTTTCCAAGTACCTATTTTCTCAATTAGCAAGAATTTCTCTTAAGTGTACATTCCTAAGGAGAGAGAAACTATTCTAAACTGCTAACAGTAGTTACATCTGAGAAAGCAGGAAATTAAAGAGGAAAAAGCATTTAAAAGGATTACTATTTTATGCTCCATACATTACAGTATTGTTTAAATGTTAAAAAAAAAATTAGTACTCTTGTAATTAAAATAAAATCACTAAAATTTAAAGATATGCTGTTGTTTTGGTAATACAGGACATTACTATAAACTGGTATAACACAAAGCAAATGAAATGAACATTGATAAGCATATATTTATTGGACAAAATTACTGTACATAGGAAAAATGATGAATAGAGAAAAGGGTGAGCTCTTTAATATATTTAACAGGATCATAAAACAAGCAGCACATAAATTACTTAATGTTCGACAGATATCATTATATGTTTCAGAATGCAGAGCAACGTCTACTTTTTGGTTTACAAATGACCTAGAACTACACTGTCCAATACACTAGCACAAGTAGCTACTAAGCAGCTGAAATGTGGTTAGTCTAAATTAAAATGTGCTGTGCATATAAAATACCCTTGAATTTCAAAGACTTAGTACAAAAAAATGTAAAATATCTCATTTTTATATTGATTATATGTTATTGCCACAAGGACAAATATAATCTGCTTTTCCTCTTCTGTCTGCCTCAGCAGCATGGGAATATACCAAATCAAGAAATCACCTAAAGTGTGAATGTATAGATAAGCTTATCTCTGTACAAACACTTTAATGTTCTATAAGTTCATAATGATTTTTTTTAAGTATGAAAACAGGTCTACTAATGTTTCATATATCAGAAAGTAAAACTAATTAGACAACATTCCATGAGGTAAACGTTTTCCTCAATAAATTTATGAGCATTTTTCCTAACTTAACTTTTTTTCCCCTGAAAATAAAGGCTTTTTTTGTATGTCTGAAACTGTGGAAGGCCTTAGATTTGTAATCATTTCTTTGATTTGAATATGCTAAATTTGAAAGCCTTTAGACATCCTATACAAGTTGTTAAGGAAGCAACTGGATATACAAATCTGAAGCTCAGGAGAGGTATAGAACTGGAGACAAAAACTTGTGAGCTCTACTCAGGGCAACGGAGAGACACTCTGTCTCTGACATTTTAACAACACTAAGGCTTACAATCCACGAGAAATACTGCATCAATATTCATTAGGGGTACTGGTCTTCTTGTACAGGTTAAGCACTCCTACTCTGAAAATCTGAAATCCGAAATGCTCCAAAATCTGAAACTTTTTGAGCACTGATATGATTTTCAAAGGTCATGGTCAAAGGCGATGCTCATCGGAACATTTCAGATTTTGGATTTTCCGATTAGGGATGCTCAACTGTAGTATCTGTCTGGCTTTCATATCAAAATAACGCTGGCACCAAATGTATGTCTTTCCAATTATTTGCATTGTCTTTCTTTCAGCAATGCTTTATAGTTTTCAACGTACAAGTCCTTCATAAAGTTCATTCCTAAGCATTTTATGCTCAGTGATGCTACTATAAATGGGATTTTCTTATTTTCCTTTTTAGATGCTTAATTGCTAGTGTACTGAAACCCAATTGATTTTTGAGTATTGTGTTGAACAAAGTGATGAGAGTGGGCATCCTTGCCTTGTTCCTGATCTTAAAGGAAAAGCTTTCAGTTTCTTACTATTGAGTATGATGTTAGCTGTGAGCTTAACACATATAACCTTTCTATTCTGTTCAGGTAATTTCCTTCTATCCCTAGTTTGTTGAATGTTTTTTTATCACAAAAGGGTATTAAATTATGTCAAATGCTTTTACTGTATCAATTGAGAAGATAATGTGATTTTTGTCCTTCATTCTATTAATATGGCATATTACACTTATTGATTTCCATGTGTTGAACCATCCTTGCAGCCCGGATATAAATCCCACTTGAAGGCCGGGCGCAGTGGCTCACGCCTGTAATCCTAGCTCTCTGGGAGGCCGAGGTGGGCGGATCGTTTGAGCTCAGGAGTTCGAAACCAGCCTGAGCAAGAGCGAGACCCCATCTCTACTAAAAAATAGAAAGAAATTAATTGGCCAACTAAAATATAGAAAAAATTAGCCGGGCATGGTGGCGCATGCCTGTAGTCCCAGCTACTTGGGAGGCTGAGGCAGGAGGATCGCCTGAGCCCAGGAGTTTGAGGTTGCTGTGAGCTAGGCTGACGCCACGGCACTCTAGCCCGGGCAACAGAGTAAGACTCTGTCTCAAAAAAAAATAAATAAATAAATCCCACTTGGTCACGACACATGATCCTTTTAATGTGTTGTTGAATTCAGTTTGCTAGTATTTTGTTGAAGATTTTTACAACAATATTCATCAAGGATATTGATCTGTCATTTTCTTATAGTAATTTTGTCTGTCTTTGGTATCAGGGTAATGCTGACCTCATAAAATGAGTTTGTTAGTGTTCCCTCCTCTTCGATTTTCTGGAAGAGTTTGAGAAGAACAGTGTTACTTCTCTTTTAAACGTTTGGTAGAATTCTCCAATGAAACCATGCAGTTTTGGACTTTTCTTTTTTAGGAGGTTTTTCATTACTAGTTGAATCTCTTTACTAACTACGGATCTGCTGAGATTTTCTATTTGTTCACAGTACAGTTGGCCCTACATATCCATGGGTTCCACATCCATGAATTTAACCAATCACAAATGAAAAATACTTGGGGAAAATAACCTGCATCTGTACTAAACATCTACAGACTTATTTTTCTTGTTATTATTCCTTAAACAATACAGTTTATACAGCATTTATATTGTATAAGTAATCTAGAGGTGATTTAAGGTATATGGGATTTAAGGTATATGGGAGGATGTACACAGGCTATATGCAAATACTATGCCATTTTATATCAGAGACTTGACCATCCTCAAATTTTGGTATCTAAGGAAGGTCCTGGAACCAATTCCCCACAGATACCAAAGGATCACTATATTTGCAAATAAGAAACCAAGAAATATCCTTACCCTTCATAAGAGCTTCACTCTAAAACAGACTCAATCTAAACACAAGACAGAGGCACTTGTGTGTGATATAATAACATAAAAAATTATATTTGGACAGTAGAGAAATAGCTTCATATTTTAAAAACTATAAAATCTGCTAATGAACCACAACTGATTCTGCTGTAGTTTTCTTAATGCATCCTTCCGTAAATGCACTTGCATTAGTTAATACGATGACATATTTCACACTTGAAAACACAAAATAATTTCTACATCTGCTTGGAGCTTCACTCTTACTTCTATTCAAATCAGGTTATACAAAATATATCTTACAATTTAAGTTAACAGAATAAGACAGTGATTTCTAACATTAAAATCTATAGTGGAAGAAATTACTCTGGGCCTTCTCTTTAACATACCTGGACTAAAGAGAAATAAGCTTTTAAACCAGGTAGACACTCAGAGAACTTGCATAAGTAGAACTTACTCAAAGGTATTAATGCAAGAAACAGAATCACTAGTAGGAAGCAGAATGAGGAGTCAAACAGCTCTATTCAAACTGCCAAAGTGGGCCATGTATAAAGTGACCCCTCAAGGCCTTATACATTGTGAAAGGTTGCCCCGACCCCATGTATAATGCAGCTACACTACAACCTCCAGATTATCATTTTTCACTAGAATACCTGATTTGTATTGTTTCTGTCTCTTCACTACCTGTCAACTCCTACTACTCTAAGCATTTCTATTTCTCTCAATCTAATGAGCACTGCAAATTCCAGAGAGTTCAAATTATATACAAAATAAAAATGAAAGGCTTCCAAGTAAGGATCTGAGGTCCTTCTTATTTGAACAAAGCATATAAACTTTAACATATGAACTTTATGATATCTATTTTGGCCACTTATCAAATCTTATTTGTTCACCTGATAACCTCAGTTGTGTTCAAAATAGCGACATCTCATTTAATCCTCCCAATAACCCTATAAAGTGGTATTATTACTAGCCCATCCTACAAATGAGAAAACTGAGGCAAAGAAGATGTTAAATAATATATGTCCAACATGGCCAAAGGACCAGAATGTGGCAGATAATCTGAGGCCAATGGTTATGCTCATATATGCCTATGGCAATATGCTATGCTGCCTTACGGCAATATGAACATATCAGTGTGTTTCGTGTTCTCCACTTTAATATCTTTGACAATCTTCTGGAAAAGAAAAACAGCAATAACTGTATCAATTCACTGATGTCCAGGAGATTAGAAGCCCTAACCACCTCCTTTCACCTCTCTGAAAGCTACTCTGAAAGACATAATTGAGCCAGGGAAGTGAAAAGCCAGAGGAATACTAATGGGTCAACAAAGCTGTTAAGGAAGTTTTCAGAGGTCTAGCCTTATATAGCATTACACCAAGCCTATCCTACAGTGAATCCAAACCCAAGACTCTCCAATGCCATCTGAAGACCTACTTGCCAAGGATGATTTAGGACCATTCCTTTTGAGATGCAGTCCTAAATGATCTTTGAACACCTACAGAATAACTGCATATTATATCATTGATTTCAATAAATATTCTTTGAGTAAATGTGGGTTAGGTGTTCTCTGCTCCCAGCTGCCATACCAAACTGTTAACTTGTCTGACTCCCAATTATACCTGGAGATCCTTGAAAGCAAGAAATGACTTACCATTTTTAGATTGTCAATACCCCGTATCTTTCCTGGAACATGGATGGCATTCAATAAATGTCTGGTAAATGAATGAGTACAAAAGCAAATGTGCCTAACACAAAGCAGTATCAATTCAAATGTTTCTCCTTAATTTGAGACTGTGTGTACATATACATGAAAAAGTATGTGCATTCTTGAACAAAGTTAAGAACACTGTCATATTATTTCTTTGACTCAATTTATTAGCTATTCTCCTACTAAAGCAGACCCTTCTCAACTTGTATATGTAATACATGGATACATATCTATTTACAGAAAGAGACTTTATGTGCAAACTAATAGTAACAGCAAAATTAAACCACAGCCAGATTTAAGCCTCCTTGTCATACCCAGGTCATTCTTGAAAACCACAATTTCCTGCCACAATCAAAGAAATGATACTCTGTATTTTTAAAGCACTACATTTTTACAAATGGGCAATATGTAGATATCATCCAACTATGAGAAGTGATGAAAAGCCCTAAGACTATGACTGTTTCTGAGATTATAAAAACTTTGTACAAGGGCAGGCATAGTGGCACATGCCTGTAGCCCCAGATACTTGGGAGGCTGAGGCAGGAAGACTGCTTGAGCCCAGGAGTTAAGATCAGCCTGCGCAACACAGCAAGAGCCTATCTCAAAACAAATCAACACAAAAACCTTGTACAGGTTAAGTTTTCCTAATCCAAAAATCTGAAATGTGAAAGGCTCCAAAATCCAAAATTTTTGAGTTCCAACATGACACTCAAAGGAAATGCTCATTTCAGGTTTCAGATTTTCATGATAGAGATGCTCAACTATTTAGTATAATGAAAATATTTCTAAGTAAAAAAAAAATCCAAAATCTAAAACACTTCTGATCCCAAGCATTTTAGATAAGGGATACTCAATCTGTAGTATGTTAGATTTAAGAAACTGCATGTAGCAATATAATTTAAATTTGTACTGTACCAAGCTAAGTGCTCATATACATCATCTCATTTAACCATTAAAACAATTCTTCAAGGAATGTATAATTATTATCACCATTTTACAGATGAGGAAACTAAGACTAAAGGTCACACATCTAGCTAGTATGTGGAAAAGCCAGAATTAGGCAGGTGTGGTGGTCCATACCTGTAACCCTAGCACTCTGGGAGGCTAAAGCAGGAGGATCACTAGAGGTCAGGAGCCTGAGCCCAGCCTGAGCATGAGCGAAACCCAGTCTCTACTAAAAATAGAAAAATTACCCAGGCGTGGTGGCACATGCCTGTAGTCCCAGTTACTCAGGAGGCTGAGGCAGGAGGATCACTTGAGCTCAGTTTGAGGTTGCAGTGAGCTATCATGATGTCACTGCACTCTAACCTGGGAAAAACAGCAAGATTCTGCCCCCCCCCCAAAAAGCAGCAGCAGCCGGAATTGACACCTAGCTCTAATTCCCAAGCTCTTAACTGCTCACAACTCTACCCACAATATACACTCCACAAAGTAATTTATATTTTTGAGACACAGTCCTAAATGATCTTTGAACGCCTATAGAATATACCTACAATTTTACAATAAAATCAACTTCTTAACATGGCTTACAAGACTCTAACCTGTCTCCAGAATCAACTTCTCCAGTCTTATCTTTTGTTACTTCTGTCCTTATATAATATGTAACTGTATTTTCTGAATCAGAACCACCGAACTTTAACACTGTGATAAGACACCATATTTGTTTTTAACTCCACAATTTTGAGAAGGAAAACTATTTGCTCCACACAGACTCTCCCACTTTAACCACTAAAATCTGGAATTATATTAAGGGCTATTTATCACTAATATTCTCTTTCCTGAAAATTAGACTTTGCCCCTCTACCGCCATGAAAACACTGTTGGCACTGTTCTGTATAAAACACATCCATAGTTATAAACACATGCCATAGTTATTAGTGGCAGTGGTCACTACCTAATTATTTTAGGTGACTCTGGAGGCTTAGAAGACTTGAACTCTCTAATGCAAATTCCAAAGATTTATATATAATCTGTCACACCAAATGTTGAGTAAAACCATCTGGGAAAAACAGGGAAATTATATGATTAAATATAGTTAGGTTTCTCTCTGCAAGGAACAGTTAATTGAGAAGATCAACTGAATGCTATTTTCGTTCCAAAAGGGCAAGGAAATCACTTTGTGGATTTTATTTGTTTATATACCAACAGGCTAAACATCAAAACTGAAAATAATGAAACCATCTTCTGTTTTTCACAACACTCAAAGACAATCAGGCAAAAGAACTTTATTCGTCATGACATACGTGTTTAGATATGCTTTCCTTTTTCCCTTTTCTGACTTACCTCTACTCAAAGTCTCAATGAATTCTGAACCATGGGCCATGAATGGTGGTAATTATTAAAGTAAACCAAGACTCCTTTCTTCTACTTTTCCTCTCATGGAAGAAAGGAAACTTGGAGGTTCTGTAAAAACATACCAAGACTTTTACTGGATATACTTCAGGTCATGTCTCTTCCTCACACTCTCCATATTCAATCAATGGATAAGTTTCACTGATCTTCACACCTGAATATCTCTAATTTGTCTGGTCTTCCCTATCCCTAATGCCACTACTCCAGCTTAAATCAATACACAGATATGCCTGGATTACTACAGTAACCCGACTAACTGGTCTCTCTGTTTTGTTTTCTTTCCATTCTTCACCTTGCATCCAGAATGACCCTTTCAAAACAATTAACTACTCAGACAAAGCTCTTCATAAAGTCTTTCAATGATTTCCCATCACTTTTACGATAAAATCAACTTCTTAACATGGCTTATGAAACTCTTTCTAACCTATCTCCAGAATCAACTTCTCCAGTCTTATCTTTTGTCACTTCTGTCCTTATGATATATGGCCACAGTGAGCTTCTATCAGATTCTCAAACTCTCCGTTGTTGTTCTGTGGGGGTTTGTTTGTTTTGCATCTTATCCACTGCACAGTCTCTTCCCTCTCTACTACCTATTTTACTTCCCCACAGCCTCCAAATCATCTTCACCTAACTCATTCCTACATATTAGTTCTCCATCACAGCTTTTTCTCTGAGAAGTTTTACCTAGTCATTCTAGCTTAGATTGGGTGCCTCTTACATATACTTCTCCTATTATAGCTCATCATACTTTAGTATAATTACTTCTTTAATTATCTGGTCTTCCCCATTAAACTACATGCTCACTGAAGAAGCGATCAAGTCTCCTTGCTCATCACTGTATCCCCCAACACTTAGCATAGTGTCTGAGCACCTAGCATAGACTTGATTTTTTATTGAATGAATGAACAAACAAAAATAACAATTGAGGGGAAGAAATTTAAAGGGACAGACTTAAATAGTACTTTAACCATCAAAAATCTTGTATCGACACCTTGTCCTCAAATAAATAAGTGGGACTTCTATTAATAGATTTTGCTTAGGATGTAGAAAGCTAGAAAGAATGACATTCCCACCATTAAAATAAAAGGTGGATAATGTGCAAATTCAAAATTTTCTTTGAACCCAGCACAAAAGTAAGGTGACCCTAAATCTAAGCAACTGACTCAAAATCTAAGGAAAGACAGGTTTCTCAAAGGAGAAATGGGACATGAGCACTTCCTTACTTGTAGTAAACACCAGATACCATACAAGCCAGTAAGAAGAAACTCAGTTGAAATGCTTTTAAAATTACTAGAGGCCAAATGTGGGCTACCATGAGAATACAGGATCCTTGGTAAACACAAAAACACAAAAACAAACACCCACTCACAGAATCTTCTTCATAGTCCCTCAATGGTGGCTCAAAGGAAAGACCAAGGGCAAGGCGAGAGACAGAGAAAGTCTAAGAAGAAGGAACTTAGAAGACAGGAACAGCAACACCTGTGGGAAAGAGACCAAGCCCCACTAGGGTTCTTCTTGCCTACCTACCCTATGGAAAAAAACGTCTTAAGTTCCTGGGGAAAAGGTAGCAAATACTATTGCCCTCAGGGCACAGGCAAAGACCAACTGCAGCTAGAGGAAGCAAACAAAACTAAGCAAAAAACCCTCTACCACTAAAGAAGGGGTAAGATCTTTGAAAAGGCCCAACACCTGAGATCCAGGGAAAAGTAAGACACGTACCTAAAGTTGAGATTGAACCAAACCAACACAAAATGTCCTCCCCACCTCCAACCAAAATCAGGCTAGCAAGCCTCAAGTACCATGTAGCAGCAATCTATTACAGTCATGCATAGTTTAATGATGGGGATAGGGTCTGAGAAATGTGTCACTAGGTGATTTTGTTGTGTGAACATCAGAATGTACTGACACAAACCCAGATGGTATTGCCTTCTACACACCTAGGCTTTACGATATGGACTATTGCTCCTAGGCTACAAACCTGTATAGCATGTTACTGTATTGAATACTGTGGGCAACTATAACACAATGGTAAGTATTTGTTTATCTAAACATAGAAAGGTACAGTAAAAATACAGTATTATAATCTCATTGGACCACTGTCATGTATGCTGTCCACTGTTAACCAAAAAACATCATTATGCAGTGCATGACTATACTTGAGCTAAAGCATGGAGAAAGACTTTCTCTTAGATGCAAGTTCAAAGGAAAGACCTAAAGTTAGAGTAGACATTAAGAAAAACCCTCTGGCAAACCAAACCCTATCCTAATCAGAAGGTAACACCAGAGAAACTTGAAACCTGTGGTAAACTGAAGGCAATCTAGCAACCAACAACAAAAACCTCAACACCCCTCCCCCATAAACACACACACACACACAAGTCTTAAGAAAAGGCAAAGTGTGCCCATTTCTAGGAATATATACTAATTAACTTAAATAAATTAACTTAAATAAAATGTCTGGATGTCAACCAAAAGATAGAAAAAGAAGCAAAGGAAAAAAAAAACATCTGATGTGACAATCTGTGGAAGAAAGAAGAAAAAAA
>VBSM01003143.1:18641500-18657051 GCA_008086735.1 Cheirogaleus medius
TAACAATATTTGTACCCCCATTATATGATGAAATAAAAGGAAAAAAAAAGAGAAAAAAAAATTTTAAAAATTAAAAAAAAACAAACATAAAAACTGCATAGTCAAGAGATAAAGCAATCAACAGAACCAGACTCAGATATGACCCTTGAGTTGAAACTATCAAACATGGAATTTAAAATAATTATGATTAATAATAGTTAACAGCTCTAATGGAAAATGTGACAACATGCATAAGCAGATGGAAAATTTAAGCAGATAGATGGAAACTATAAGAATCAAACAGAAAAGCTAGAAATAAAAATATGGAAACAGATATGAAAGCCTTCAACAATTTTATCAGTAAACTAAGACAGCCATATAAAGAATCAGTAAAGACAGCTCAATAGAAATTATTCAAACTAAAACATAAAATGAAAAAGAGGAGGGAACATCCAAGTACAATGGGACAATATCAAATAGTCTAATGAATGTATAACTGGAATTCCAGAATAAGAGAGACAATGACACAAACAATAGATAAAGAGATAATGATCAAGATTTTTCCAAAATTAATAAAGTATGCTTAACCATTCTGAAAAGCTCAGAAAACACTCAGTAGTGTCAAATAAACAAACTACAACAAAAATCCATACTTAGACACATCACACTCAAACAGATGGGAGGAAAAAAAATCAAAGATAAAGAGAAAATCTTGAAGGCACACAGAGTAAAAAATGACACATTAGATACAATGGAAAAGGATGAGAACTTTCAGAAACTATGAAAGTCATCCATACATCATAAAAGTGCTGAAAGAAAAAACTGTCAATGCAGAAGCCTATACACATGAAAATGTCTTTCAAAATTGAAGGAGAAATAAAAATCTTTTCAGACAAAATGTAACTCACTACAACGAAGGACTAAATAAGATAAAATATTTAATACATGATCATCTCAATAGATCTATAAGGATGCCCACTCTCACCACTTCTATTTGACTAGGAGGAGGTTCTAGCCAAGACAATAAGGTAGGAAAAATAAAAAAGACATCCATATTAGAAGAAAGAATAATGCCATTATTTGCAGATGACATGATCTTCTACATAGAAAATCTCATAAAATCTACAACAAAGCTACTAGAATTAAGTGATTTTAACAAGAGTCACAGGATACAAATAGTTTTATAGGCTATCAATAAACAAAAATTGAAAATTGAAGAATGCCATTTTACATTAGAACTCAAAAACATGAAATACTTAGGTATAAATCTAACAGAATATGTATAAAATTTATGCTGAAAACTACAACATAAAAGAAATCAAATAAGATCTAAAGGAAGAAATCTTATTTAGATGAATGGGAAGGATGAATGGGAAGACTCAGTATTAAGATGTCAATTCTCCCCAAAATCTTTAGATTTCAACCAGAATCCCAGCAAGACTTTCTATAGAAATTAAAAAGCTGATTCTAAAATAGATATGAAGAGGCAAAGAACTAGAATAGCCAAAATAACTGAAAAAGAACAAAGTTGGAGAACTCACACTATCTGATTTCAAATTTATTATAAAGCTACAGTAATCGGGCCAGAGTAATATCAGAGAAAGTGTAGATATATATTATATCAATGAAATGCAGTAAGAGTCCAGAAATAGATTCACACATATATGATCAACTGATTTTCAACAAAAGAAATTCTATGGAAAAAAGACAGTCTTCCTAATAAATGGTGTTGAAACAACTGGAAATTCATATGTGACAACAACAAAAAAAGAGAATGTTTATCCATATCTCACACCATGTACAAAAACTAACTCAAAATAAATCACAGACCTAAATGTAAACCTAAAACTTTAACACTTCTAGAAATAAATACAGAACAAAATCTTTGTGGCCTTTGGTTAGGCAAAGGTTTCTTAGAGCAAAAAGCATAATTCATAAAATAAAAAATATTAAAAATCAATAAATTGGACTTCATCACAATCTAAACTTCTGCTCTTCAAAGACACGTTACGTAGAATGACAAAACAAGCCACGGACTGGAAGAAAATATTTCCAAATTGCATACCTGATAACTTTTATCCAGAATACATAATAAACTCTCAAAACTCTACATCAGAAAACAAACAACAAATTGAACAATACTTCACCAAAGAAGATATAAGGATGGCAAAAAAGATGCTTAAGATCATTTATCATTAGAGAAATACATTCCAATTACATGATATTCTGGAAAATGCAAAACTTACCAGTGGTTACCAGAAGCTTGGGATTAGGTAAAGGGCTGACCATAAGGGGACTTGGGAATTTTTTGGACTGATGAAACTGCTTTATATCTTAAATTGTGTGGGAGTTATTCAACCATATGCTTTTGTCAAAATTTACAGAATGTACCCTAAGAAAGGTGAATTTTATTGTATGTAATCTTAATGTTTAAAATAAAAAATTACACCCCTAAAAATTCATACCAAAATATAGCCTACAGCACTGACCCTTTAATTTCTGATTCTTTAAAATATACCTATCTAGAAGCCAGTGAATAATCAGTGTTACCTTGAGTTACATTAATAAGACGGAGAATTTCTTTCTTAAAACTTGAGGCCATAGTCTTTCCTAATTTAATTCTATAGTCATTACTTAAACCTTCATTGATTACTCAACTTTGCATGAGTAAAGACTATAAAACTTGGTTTCCTTTGACTGTCAACTCTATCATCTACTCCATAGATAATCAAACTACATAATCCTTTGTACTGCACTCAGGGAGAGATATAAAACTATATTTTTAATCTGAATAGTTTTATTTTGAGCCTTAGAAAAGAGGGCTCTGAGAATATTCTAACGTACTCTGGCAATTTCAAATGACATTAGGTACATCAATATATTTAATATAATAATTTTTTCTAAAATATACCTTTTTCATAATTCCTTGCTCAAAAACCTTAATGACTCACCAGAGCCTACAATATATAAACTAAACTTACCTGGCATTCAAAGTTCTACGCGATTCGATGTCAATTTACTGTTTCAATCGTATTTCTACCACTCTCAGACACAAATCCTCCATTCTGGGCAGGGTAGCCTCAGAGTCTTATCCTTCCAACTTCTAAAATGCCCTCCTTGAATTATCTCAGTTTAAACACTATTCATTCAAAAGGCTTATCTCAAATCTAGTTTTTCCCTATAACTATTTGAAGGCACACTTATTTTACCCTTCTGTGAATTCATGTGCATTCATAATCTATGGTACTCATTTGTCATTATACACTACTTTATAGTCTTGTTTAAATGTTACATTTATGAATGTCATCTCATACTCTATAAGTTTCTTGAGGGCAAATACTATTTCTCACACACTTCTTGTATCCCTAGGAATACAACAAATAATAAATATTAAGAGAAAAAATGTAAAAATTAATTTTAAATTACTTTAAGTTTTATATTTATTTTAAATTAATTCAACAACTTCCTGGAAAAGTTTATTTTATATTTTGAAAAACTGAGGCAGGGGGCACTAGACTTTGCTCCCTGAGATCTGCAACTGTCTCGTTCACACTCATCTTCATATCTCCAGAGTTGAATACAGTACCTAACACATGGAAAACACTAAAATATTTAACTAAGTTTTATTTTCTAGGGCCACAAAGTAAGAAATGGAACCCTGGAGTTCTATCCCAATCCTCCCAAGATAGTATTAGTATCTTGAAATGTTCTCTAATTTCTTATTTGTTCACATATTCTCCCTGAACAGACCACAAATATCACAAAGACAAAAGCTGTGCTAGCTCCTCTTTTTAAAGCTTGAAAAGCAATTATCAAAGTGCTGAGTACATACATGCATAGTAGGTAAGCAATATTCTTATCATATTTTTTAAAAGCAATGTAAGGGTAGCTCATATACTTCTCTGCCCAGTGTAAAAACATGTTAGTTACTCTTCCTACTGGGAAGATTTATTTTTCATCATCTTTGGCACAAATTCTAGAATGCTATCTGCCAGGACCCATGCCCCAATAAATATGCATCCACAAGCAATTATGGAGATAGATAGCTTATGGGGAGGGGGCATTCTTTGGTCAGGTCCCAATGCTAACCTGTGGTTAGGGGGAAAGGAGAGTGGGGGGAGGGTGTGGCCCTGTGATTAATCACTGCCCACTCTGCTTAGGGGTATTTATCACAGCCTGCTGTCAGGTAAATCACTGGAAAAACACCTCTTCAGTAATTAATGTGAAGTGACGGATGGACAGCCCCTGGGCCCATTAATCAGGAACATCAGCAGCCTACAGAGATTATGAATGTCAGGATGCATAAACTGCCGGTGGATCAATAGGCCCAGGAATTCATCCAAGGCTCTCATTTCCGAAGCCATCTCCGGTACATTAGGCTCCCTCAACCCCTCCCCCAATCTGAAGTGAAAAGCAAGGCTTCAGAACAAAGAGCAGGAACTGAGGTCTGAAGTGACCATTGTAAGACAACAGTCAAGGAAGCTGGCCATGGCTAGGGAAGGTACCAAGACAGGCAACAAAGGCACAAAGAGCTATACCAAACAAGAGGCCCTCTCAGAAGGCTCAATGTTCCTGCAAAAGAACCAGGAAGACACAATTAACATTCAATTATTCAGAGCCCAATTATCCACTTTAGGGATCACCCAGCTTCTTGCTTCTAATTTTTTACCCACTTCCCTAACCACATTTTCTCTCTCATATTAGCACCACTAACACAAAAAAGAGAATAAAAGAATGAAAATTCAATTTTTGCTACCTGACAATCTAGCTAAAAATTTTCATTTAAGAGGAAAAAGAAGAATTTGTTAAAACAAAATCACTGAATTATCTTTGAATTTAATCTAACCTCATCCCTCATTACCATAATGAACAAGGAACTGCCAGCAGAAGTACCCACAATGTTAAAACAAAAAAATGCTCCATCGAAAGGGTTTGCTCAACTTGTAAAACAACTTGGAGCTGAAAGAGAATCGCTATCTACTCATCATTTCAAGTTTAGTCAAATTTCATATGGGAAGTAAGGCTGGGCTATGGCCTCATATTGAATACACTCTTGGCTGGCAGTGACGGGAAGTAGACTGCACTTGCTGCCACATCCCGCCAAACCCCAGTGCTGTGCTTTGTGGTCAGACTCAGGCCAGGGCTGCAATTGTTGGTTAGAAAGTATCTCAGAGTTACGGCTGCCTGTTCTGCTAAATCTCATTTCATCCTACTGATGGATGGATGGACAGATGGCTGCTTGGTGAAAGCAGCATTATCAGCCAGCTTCTATGGAGCCTCTGAATGATGGATAGCCCTCTTTCTACTTTCTCCAAACCACCATCGATCCAAGCCATATTTCAGCGGTCAGAAGCCCAGTAATATTAAGACACACAATCAAGTTAAGTTACTTGCAGTATAAACCTCTAGAACAGAAATCCTAACACCTCTGCTTTGCTGTCATGAATTAGGCTAAAAATGTTACAGTTTCATTCTTTTTAGGACCTATCCCAATGAATTCCAACAGCTCGAAGCCCACAGGGAACAGCTGGGCTCCATTCCTAGCAGCACTTGAAATGCTAGCTTGCCTGCCAAATTTTTTACTAGCCAATTCATTTCTGCAAAATGAACTCTGCAGTAGTAGTGAACAGATCTGTGAATATGTGTATCCAGTAGAATGTGAAGCTATTAGAACCATCAAACCACCTACAGTTTGTCAGTGATATAATCACTAGCCTCAAACATGTGTGGAGCTTTAGATATACCAAGTAGACCTTGTCTACCAAAACCAAGAAGCAAGACTGATTAAAAGTCTGATTAAAATTCTATCTTTTATACATAATCCTAAAATGCTGTTTCTATCCAGTCTGCTTGACTGGTTTCTGCTCTCTTGTGCACGTATTAAATCATAAGTACTAATCCTTGTCTTCTTTCACAGAACACTTCTGCATCCATTTGCTCTGCCACGTTCTAGACACTAATCTCAGCTTGTCTATTTAGACTCCATGTCTTTCCTTATTCCTTCCATGTTATCCTGAGCTCTTAGACAGCAGGTCAGACTTGTATAACTGTACTCTGTATCAGTTATCTCCAATGGTGTGGCTGGAAGAAATGGACTCTGACCTCTAGCTTTGTGACAGATTCCAAGAACCCATATGCCCTCTTTTTCTAAGCTCAATTATCTCCAAATGACTCCTCCTCTAACTGCTTCACTATCAACTATACCCCAGATCAGCTTGGCCTGGCTCCTAGTCTTGGCTCCTCTTGAATGAACTTCTGCCATCCTGAGCCTACGCTCACGGAGAATTTGCTTGTATTTGTGGGGTTAGAAAAATGTCTCGGTGGAGTGGCAACTGTCTTTTTTCTCCCTGTTACAGTAGTTTAATACTCTAATATTTATGCCTTAACAACATCTATAGCTGTTTCTATCGAAAAAGAAATCATAAGCTATTTTTAAAAGAAACTACCTTATTAAAATGTTATATCAAGAATAGCACTGCCCTTCACATAAACATTAAAGAATTTTTAGAATCTTAGAATCAGATTACTGAAAGGGATCATATAGGTCAGAATTCAACATCCTAATGTTTCAAATAAGAACACTTAAGATTCAAGGTTGTAATGTCCATGGTTACATAGATATTAAGTGGTAAAGCAAGACTGGAACCTAGGTTACAATTATAAGTGCTCATTCTACTTTATTTTTCAGACATTTCATTTTCATCCTTGAGACTTTAGAGAGAATGAGGGTAATGAAGGTTGAATTTTGTATGTGTGCCTGTTTTGGGGAAGGAAGGTGGCCACAGATAATTAAATTTTGCCATCTATACTATTGTGCTTCCCATCAAAGTTGTCCATGAGTCATGGGAGAACCATTCACTAGTTTATAGAACAAAATTAGATGAATACCTGACAACTAGAAACTTATAATTCTCTTCTCCTTTTTGTAGTATTTGCCCCAGTCTTATCCAGAAGGTTGAAAAGGAAAATTCAGAAAGATACTGAATGCAAGAGCCTTTTGCTCTCTGACTTAAATCATTAAATGGATAGAGGAACAATGTGTCTTCTTCATTGCAAAGAATGCCACACTCCAGTCAAATACAGAGTACAAGTTGATTGACTGGACTTCACCCTCTGGTGGCTAAAATGTGTCACTACTGCATTTCCTAATTTCCAAGTTACCTCCATAAAGATCGTATAACCTTATAGCAGAAAAGGACCTTCAAAAATCATGTTGTATGACCTCCTCATGTTAAAGATGAGAAAAGTGGTTGAAGAATTTGTTTAAGACTTACAACTATTTGTGTGGGAACAAAGACTAGAAGA
The DNA here is from genome assembly GCA_008086735.1 of Cheirogaleus medius. Classification (NCBI taxonomy): domain Eukaryota; kingdom Metazoa; phylum Chordata; class Mammalia; order Primates; family Cheirogaleidae; genus Cheirogaleus; species Cheirogaleus medius. The sequence continues at coordinate 18,648,785 of VBSM01003143.1, forward strand.
ACCCAGATCACCTATAAACTAAACTAGTAGCTTTATCACCATCATGCTGCATCATCAGTTTTCCAACAGTATATGCTCAGGATATATGCCGAACAAAGTTTAATCAGGAAGTTAATTGTGCTGCAAAAATAGTCACATAATGCACATCAAATCCAAATATTTTATCCACACTAATGTTCAACTCTGTTAGTATAAATGATCAGGATGACTTTTCCATCCCATTCCCCCCCAAAATGTGTCTGGTACACTGGATGAGAATTCTACTACAACTATTCTTACCATCAGAAAAAACATTTCTCCTAAGAATTTTTAAAAAGGGCACTTAGAAAAAAACAGCTTGTGTCAGGTGAGTAATAAAGGAATGACAATTTTAAAAAAAGATATGGGGTCTCACTCTGTCGCCCAGGCTGGAGTGCAGTGGTGCGAACACAGCTCACTGCAGCCTCAAACTCCTGGACTCAAGTGGTCCTCCAGCTAATTTTTTATTTTTTAAGAGACAGGTCTTGCTATATTGCCCAGGCTGGTCTAAAACTTCCGGTCTCAAGCGATCCTCCTGCCTCAGTCTTATTTTATTTCTATATACTCCCTAAGTTTATATAAAGGCTGTTTTATTTGTATTAGCCAAATACATTTTAGAATAATCAATTTTTATACTCATTTGCAATGCTATCTTAAATCAACACAAAGATCCTTATCTTTCATTTTAAAAAGTCTTTTTATATGGTTTCTATTTGGTTAAGAAAGAATTATTAAGCCATGTTTAAGAGAACAATGACATATTTTTCAAAATCTGCTGCTGTGAACCATGTATAATTATGTTTTCTGTTTCATTAAGGTTTTGGCAAAAAGTGAAGTAGCAGTAGAGTAGTACCAATAGTAGAAGTACGGGAAGAGAAACAAAGAAATAATCCGCAACCATTTAATGAGCAGTTACTACTATGTGGTAGGGATTATGCTAAATGTTATATATATTATCTCATTTAATTCCAACTACGATACTACGAGATAGCCATTATTATCCCAATTTACAGATGAGAAATCTGAAGGTTAAATAACTCAAGATGACACAGTTCTTAAGTGTTGGTTAGGATTTCAAAGTCCCTTCGCTAGACTAGTTCATATTCAACAGGACTGTGTGTCTCACAATAATGTATTAATTTCATGAATATTCACAATTTGCTTAGAATCTGTATAAATGCAAAGCAACCAAAGACAGTTCAAAGACTGCTGCAGTAAAATGAGAAAACCAACTAAGATAAGAACTTAAATGCTTTCATGGCATGCCTATTTCCAATAATCTTCCAGACTTAAAGGTGCTGACAGTAATAACTCAGTATTATCTCTGAAACTTCCTCATTCACCTTGCCTAACCCTCAAAGCCATATGGTGAAGAACCTCACCAGGTGTCAGGAGAGAAACTCCCTCTCTTCTATTCCCCATAAGAATCATCTCTATACTTCTTCCTACCAACTCCTCCAAGCATTTGAAAACACTATCCTCTACTTCCCTTTCTTCAGAGGCACATTTGAACATGGGAACCACCACCATTGAAACCAATAACATAGTTCTTACACTCAAGAAGCTTCAAAGTAGAATGTTGAGTACATTTTTCAAATTTTGAGTCTAAAACAGAAGAAACTTGTACATCAAAAACCAACTGCAGATGATTTTTTTTCAGATGCAATCTTAAACAGAATAATTACAATATTTTAATATTAGTCTGCCTTGGACATTTGTAGCCTTTGCCTCTCTGCACGCAGTTACACAAAGAATACAGCTTACACGACTGAAGAAAAATTTCATGAAAAAAAACTGAGTAACAAGATAATGAAAGATACAAGACACAAGATTCCAGTAGGATCTTGCGGGTCCCAAAATATGTAAACAAATTATGACATGAAAAGGTTTTTCTCACAACGTAATATAATTTATGCCCCCAACTTATTTTACACTCCACTGGCTATAATCGCCATGCATCAGCACCAACTGATTTCACGCTTTACAGGCTGGGAAACAGTCCGCAGCTTAGTCTCTTTCACACTCCACTGACATGGTGACCCTGTGGCTCACCAACTTAACTGCTCCAAGTTTAATGTTAGCAGCCATTAGTGAGCATCTCAAAAGACAGAAGATCAAAGCTTCAATATAATTGAACAACAGCAATATAATATGTAATAGAAAGGTAGAGAGAAAAGTTTGCTTCCTTCCTTGCATATATAACTGGTAGTAGGGGGCAGGGAGAGAAGAAAATAAACACTCTCCTAAAACTTCTTTCTCTCACCATATATCTGGAGGTTGGTCTATTTCTACAGTTATTTGAAATTAGTTCCTCTTCTGGGTCTATTCTGGTTTAAACTGATACGCTATCATTGACAATAAAAGAGCTCAAATGGATAAGGCTTTGAGGGCTGTACCTCAACCCTAACATGCATTAAACTTGATTTCTTTTTCCTCTAGTATTCACAGAGTACAGCTAATAAACCAGAGTAAATTTTGAAAACAGAGGCCACTAGACTTAATCTGCACTAAGTGTCTTATATATATAATCTCATTTGATTCCAAGTACAATACTAAGAGGTAGCTATTATTTTCTCAACTTTACAGATGAGAAATCTGAAACTTAAGTTACTTATGACCACATAGCTTCCAAGTGTTCACAAGGATTTCAAAGTTCCTGTACTTAACTACTACACTACCAGACTACAACATGTAACTTCTAAAATTTGTGATGGGGTAAAACAAAGCATAGCAGAAAATAGTTTCATTTTAAAAACACCAAAGTGCGCCAATAGCAACAAAAATGAGTAATTGTAAATGAGGTAGAATCTGTATATTAGAGATATAGTTACAGCTCTATATCTATATCCTCTCTCCTTGTAGCTATGCCAGCAAATGTGAAAGCCAAATGTGCCTGCTAAGAAACTGAGAAACCAAAAGAAGCAAGATTCACTTCAAAGCAAGCAAAGAAGAATTAGCACGTTAATAAATTTAAGAGTTTCTCTTCTATGCAGTTTCAAAGTTTACTAATTAGACTTTCGAGAATAAGAACTATTTTAAAATACAATAACATCTTCAAAGCAATGTTACTTTAAGCATAAGAAAGCCTATATAGAGGGCTACAGAAGGCTTCTAAGGAAGAATAATCTACTGAATGAACGTGGCTCAGGTACTTAAACTGCATTAATTTATTACCCTTATGATACAAAAGAAAGATAAATGTTAAAGATGGGTGTAAGCTAACAATAGGTAATGGCATTTTCTTACCAAATAAATATGTGTTAAGTGCACATACTGTACTAAGATCTCTGCTGGGGTAGTGGAGATTATAAAGTAGAACTACAACAACATGGTTTGAAACACATGAATAAAATGTAGCTTCCCCCTTAAAATGTCTGTACCTATTTAGAAAGATTTTTTTTAAAGTTATTTTAAGGGAGTAATGCTGTAATTGTCAAATAAAGAAAAAAGCAGTAAATGACAGAAACCCAGAGGAATGAGTTATCACTAAGGGCCTGGAATGGTTGAGAAAAATGTCATAAAGTGGGTAGAACTAGAGCTAGGCCTTCAGAGGCAGATATTCATACAAAGAATTGAGGGAAGACATTTCAAGTGGAAGGAAAAAACCGAATATGTGAAGAGGCAAAAAGTCAGAAAATGTTATATTGATAGTTATAAAAACTGTCTTAGTCAGTTTGGGCTGCTATAACAAAGTACCATAGATTGGGTGGCTTATAAACAACAGAATTTTCTCATAGCTCAGACAGCTGAAAGTCCAAGATCAGGGTGCCAGAATAGCTGAATTCTGGTGAGGGCCCTCTTTCAGGATGCAGTTAAGCTGACGTCTCAGTGTATCCTCACATGACGGAAAGAGAGCAAGCTAGCACTCTGGTCTCTTTCTTACAAGGACACCAATCCCATTCATGAGAGCTCCACCCTCATGAACAAATTACCTCCCAAAAGCTCCACCTCCAAATACCAACACATTGGGGATTAGATTTCAACATATGAATTTACGGAGAACACAAACATTCAGACTATGACACTATTCTAGCTAGAGCCAAAGGTTTCTTGTAGGAAAGCTGTGGAAGATTCCACCAGAAAGACTGTACTAAGTTTAAGCATTTAATACCCTAGACAGTGGAGAATCAAGTCTTGACCCTACAGACAATTCCTTAGAAGTAATACTACAGAGTGTCCCAAAAGTCACCATACATAGGGAAAATATGAAATTTTAGCTAAATGTATCTTGCTTTAAATATGTATCAATGTTGTAGGAGGTAAGACAGCAATCTTAAAACTGATACCTCTCATATGCTTATTTAATCCAATAGTATTAATGACCAAGCAGTAATATATTTAACCTAAAACGAGAAACAGAATCAGCAGGAGGACTGGGCTCCAAAACAATGTGTCCCAAGTCTAATCCTATACTCAGAATTAGACCTTATACCTAGGGAAGCAATCAAATACATTTTACTTTGTATAACCATTCTCATACTCAAGGAAAGAACTGAACCATAATTTGCCACACATGAAATTCTACTCCACAATCCCAATAATATCCAGAAATTCCTGCCTTGATGTCTAACAAAGATCGCTGTAGTTGGTCATGTTATTTCTGAAATAATACCAGCTGGTAGGTGGTATGTGTATGTGTATCAAATGAAACAAACAAATAACCAGATATACATTTGTCGAGATAAAGGCCCAGCCATTTTGGATCTAGATATGGTAATGGCCTTATTACCACTGCAACAATTCCTGGAAAAGATAAGCCCCATCCCCATTATCCTAACCTTTATAGTTTCATGTCCTGGCATGAAGTGTGGTACTTCTAGTCTCTTCAAAATTTTTAATTCCATCCAATCTATACTTTCATCAACATAACATCTAACTTTACAGTGTTGATGATAGAATGAAACAATAACACCTTGAAAGGAAAAGTGAAATACACATTTCCACCCCACCAAAACTCCCTACACTCTGTTTATTTCAGTCATATTAGCAGAGTCTAACAACTAGAAAAGCTTCCACTCAAACTGCCCACAAAAACTAAGAGCTGCTCTGCTCTTCTCTCATTTCTTCCCCTCCCCATCTCCTCTATAACTTACACACAACCACCTCACTCTGCTGTCCATCTTTTCCAACTGCTGCCCAACAATTCACAGGCTGTCACAGATTGTCAGCACTGCGTTTGGGGACTTAAGAAGTACTCTTGTGGGACAGCACAGTGTGTTAGCACAGCATTTTCCAGGACACAATGTCACTCTTTATAGCCAGCTGCAAATTAGTTTCTTCTTAAAAAAAAAAATAATACTCCTAATAAGACAGGTACAAGGAGATTTTAAATAACCAAGATTAAAACTCACTTTGATTTGCTCTGAGATCTAGGCCTTTTCAGTCAGGCGCTGTGAAATCCCATGCCTCTCTAGTCATATGAGCCATGCAAAACACCTAGAAACATCTGAAAACAGCTTTCTGATGCAAACAAAAGCAAAAAGACTACCAAAAACATATCAAAGGAGAATCTTATCTCTCCCTTTTTCTGTGCCTATGTCCCCTCATCCTTGGATTCTATTTGAGAACACTTTGTTTAAAGTCAGCTCTCAATATCAACATTTATTTCTCACTATGTTTAGCTTTGTGAAACCATTTAAAAGAAAATTCTGCAAATCACCAGTATCATGTCATAGTTTCCATGCAATTTTGCCATGTGCTTCACAAGAGTACAATTATCTTTAGTTGCTGCAACCAACCCTCTGGTTACCACTAAAGCCTTCACCTTGCACATCAGCTTCCCAGTTGCCACTGGCTACACATGAGAGTCAGAAGCTGGACTATACTAAAAAGATCAACAGAGAACATGGGTAAGAAAATTTCTCATAAAATAGCAGGTCATATCAACTTATTAAGTCTTCTTTGGAAAAACAAATTTTAATTGACAAATACCTATATAGTAATATTTAAAAAATTAAAATCAGTTATCTAGGCCGGGCACGGTGGCTCACGCCTGTAATCCTAGCACTCTGGGAGGCCGAGGTGGGTGGATCGCTCAAGGTCAGGAGTTCGAAACCAGCCTGAGCAAGAGCGAGACCCCCATCTCTACTAAAATAGAAAGAAATTAATTGGCCAACTAAAAATATATATAGAAAAAATTAGCCGGGCGTGGTGGCGCATGCCTGTAGTCCCAGCTACTCGGGAGGCTGAGGCAGAAGGATCGCTTAAGCCCAGGAGTTTGAGGTTGCTATGAGCTAGGCTGACGCCACGGCACTCTAGCCCAGGGAACAGAGTGAGACTCTGTCTCAAAAAATAAAATAAAATAAAAAATAAAATCAGTTATCTAATTATTTTTCATTTCCAAGTTCTTTAATAACAGTATTCATTCTGCTTTATTTTACTTTACGGATGACTTAGATGAGACCTATTCTTTCTAAATCAGTTAATCAAACCCCTTCAATAACACTACATCTTTGCTACTCCTATATGAATTACAGGGAAGCTAGAGCTTGACAAGAAGGAAGTTAACTCTCAGTTGTTACAGTGGAAAGTGACTGAACAGAACAATGCTAGTAATCTAACTTTGAAAACTAATCTCAATATTTAACCAGCCCCTACTGTCCTCTCCATGACAAACACCAAAATTAAGACAGTGAATAGAAGCAAAAAATCTTCAAAAGACCCTAATTTTCTTTCAGGAAATTGCCCCTTTCAAACTTGTTTAACATGAGAGTTACAAAATAAAGTGACACTGAAGTATCAAGATATAAGCAAACAAATATTTACTGTAAATAAACAATATTTCTATAAAATAGGCATAAGTATAGGCAACTTACCACATAAATGACATTTATTTTTTGAATAAAATGCTACAACATGCAGATAGATTATGTCTGAAGGCAAATTGTACAAAGTTCCCTTCTGATAGCAGCCTCACCTAGAAAATAATAATAAAAGTTATTTTTATAAAAAAAATATATAGTTATTTCTTTGACATCCGTCTAGGCACTCAGCTTTCATTATCTCATTTTGTAAATACTAAGAGTTCAATACAGCGATTTGCCATAGAATGTGTAATGAAAACATATATACACACAAAATACTTTTTAGAAGCTCAAACAATAAGGAAATGCCATCTTCTGTCATTCTTAGGCTTCTGAGAACTTGTCTAAGGGGACAGAAACACCTACTAACTGTCAACAAAAAAAGAGATAAGAAAAAAATAGTATAAATAATCATAAACACAAAAAGATGTTCAAATTCTAGTCATTACTTCTAACACATAGGACAGCTTATGGAACTTGGTGGATGCTCATTAAATATATGCTGGCTGGCTGGTCAGCTGGATGGATGGACAAAAAATAAACCTCATCAGTTAGCAAAGAAATGCAGAATAAACATATTCTGTTTTGCCTATCAAACTGACAAAGGTTTAAAAAGAGCAATAAGGTTCTATTTTGGTGAATGTCGACACACTAGGGCTCGAACATGCTATTGGTAGAGGTATTCATTTTATTAATATAGAAAACAGTTTAATAATATGTTTCAAAAACTTTTATACATCAGAGGCCTTTGACAAAACAATTCTCCTTTGAAGAATTTATCACAAGGGAATAACTGGGCTTCTACAAAGATACTTATTCCAGAACTGTTTATAATAGTGAAAAATTATAAACAACTTGAATGTCCCTATATGAGCCAGGTTAAATAAATTATGGTACATTCATACTACAGAAAACTATGCAAACATTAAAAAGAATGATGTATCTCCATAAATACTGATATAAAGATCTACAAGACATGTTATGAGTTGAAGAAATTGGAGAATTTAACAAGGAGAGTATAAAACCAATGTGAAGAAAATTGTAAAACACATCCTAAAAGACACAAAAATAGATTTCAGCAAATGAAAAGATATTCTTTGTTCTTGAATAGAAAACTCAACACAACGAAACATCATAAAGAAGTGTGTTCTCCCTAAATTAATTTACAAATTTAACATAACTCCAATAACAATACCAGCAAGTTTTTTTATGGAGACAGACAAGCCGATAACAACAGAAAAATAAACATGTAAGCATAGTCAAGAAAAAACAAAGCTAGCCCTTGATATATTATCAAGCCTCTTTAATTGAAACAGTGTAATAATGGTATAGGAATACAAATTCCAGAAATAAACCAAGTGAAAATTTCATATATGATAAATGTGGTGACAGGGCACAGTGGCTCACGTCTGTAATCCCAGCACTTTGGGAGGCCAAGGCAGGAGG
>VBSM01003143.1:18657151-18676182 GCA_008086735.1 Cheirogaleus medius
AAAAAAAAAAAAAAAAAAGTTAAAACATAAAAATAAATTGTGTTAAGTGTATTTTACCACAAAAAATAATTATAAAAGGAAAAACAGTAATAATGAGGTGATCAAAGATCACACTATCAGTTTTCAAAATTGTGTGCCTCCTGTGATGCCTTGAGAAGTAAGGTACTCCTTGTGATACTCCTGTCAAAAATGAATAACCTGAATCCAATATGAGAAAATATCAAATAAACACAAACTAGAGGCATTCTACAAAATAACTGGCCTGCACTCTTCAAAAGTGTCAATGTCATGAAGAAACACAGACTAAGGAACTGCTCCAGACTAAAGGAAAGTAAAAGAGATATGACAAGTGAATGCACTTCATAACCTGGAATTTTCTTTTGCTATAAAGCTGTGGTCCCCATCCATGACCTGTTAGGGACTGGGCCACAAAGCTCTGCCACTGTCCCCCCACCCCCCCACCCCCATCTGTGGAAAAACTGTCTTCCATGAAACTTGGGGGTGGGGGTGCACAGCAGGAGGTGAGTGGCTGACAAGTGAGGGAAGCTTTGGCTTCCGGGCTCCCCATCACTGCATCACTGCCTGAGCTCCGCCTACCCCCTCCAAGCCTCTACTCCCCCACTCCCCAACCCCACCCCATCCCCATCCCCATCCATGGAAAAAATTATCTTCCATGAAACCAGTCCCTGGTGCCAAAAATGGTGGGGACTGCTGCTATAAAGTACACTGAGATGATGGGTAAAACCTGAACAAATTTGTAGATTAGATAACAATCTTAATTTCCTGATTTTGACAACTGTATTGTGGCTATATAAAAGAATGTTCTTGTTTTTAGAAAATGCCACTGAAGTAAAGTATTTAATGTTGTTTTTAGAAAGTGCAGTGTATTGCTTCTCGGCCTTTTGGCTAAGATCAAGTGTAGAAAGTGCACAGTGAAGTAAAGTATTTAAGTATAAAGGAGAATAAGGTCTACATCTTACTCTCACAAGGAATATGTATCTATATATTGAAAGACAAAGAACAAGAGAGAAAGGAAATGTAAAATGTTAATATTTGGGGTATATGGGTGAATTCTTTGTACCATCCTTAAAACTTTTCTGTATTCTGAAATAATATCAATATAAATTAACAGAAGGAAAAAAATATGTTACCACAGTGCCTGTCACATAATCTACAATCAAATAAATGGCAGTTGTTAGATGTCATTAATGAAAATTTCTAGAATTCTGTGCAAAAAATTCTCATGACTCAAGAGATACATATTTGTATGGTAGAAAAAATGGGGGGAGGAAAAAGATAATATATATAGTATGTCCCATTTAAACATATATGCACAAATACATATGTAAATGCAGAGAAAAAGACATTGTTCACAGCCATGGTAAAAAGTTGCCAACAACCACTTTTAAACCCATTCAACTGATAAGAACTCACTTCGGCACTCTTTCACAAGCCAATTAATCAGTTAGTCTTGCTTCTGAAAATCAGCTGCAAATCAGGGACAGATTCACTGCAATAAAACATCTATGAGTGCCAGCCAATCAACAACAGTCTCACCCTAGTAACCATGCTTCTATAGATAATGTCAACTGACTTCTGCCTCTAAAATCTTTTAATCCCTGAACCTCATGCTCCCCTAAAACACAATATAAAATTAGTAATCTGCTTTGTTCAGAAGATTGTGCCTGATCAGATATTCCAGATAGTGATAGTCTCATCATACTTTTGTAACAAAAGAGGAAATACACGAAAGGAAAGAAGACAGGATAACAGGATAACACAAGAGAGAAATGAAGGAATACTGGTGAATGGGATTCCAGGATAAATGTGCACCAGGAGCACGAATCCAGATTGAAGTATGTGACAAAGAACAGGCATGTCGAAAACTGTTATCCACATGCTCTATGCCACAGTATTATCTTTTTAATCCAACACAACTATTAGAAGATGTGTTCCACCTAGGCAAGAGGTAAATGAAGAATGAAGAAGAGATGAATTCTAACAATACTGGAAATCAAACCCAAGAGAGAAAAGTCTAAGGATAATAACAAGGGGAAAGCATCCCAAGAAAAGAGCTATGTAACAGGCCTAGCAAGTAGGCTTACTGTTTAAGTAGGATGCTGGAAATCTCTAGAAGAGAAGAAGAAAGAAAAGGAAGAGAAGAGAAGAGAAGAGAAGAGAAGAGAAGAGAAGAGAAGAGAAGAGAAGAGAAGAGAAGAGAAGAGAAGAAGATGAAAGGAAAGAAAGGAAAGAAAGAAGGAAGGAAGAGAAAATGGGGAGGAAGGGAGAGAGGAAGGGAGAGGGAGAGGGAGAGGGGGAGGGAGAGGGGGAGGAGGGAAGGGGGAGAGAAAGAGAGAAAGAACAAAAAGAAAGTTGGGACTGACAGATTACTGAGATTGACCTTGTAGAAATCTGTCTTTAGAGGCTATTTAAGACACTATCAGTGAATAGAATTTGCACAGGCATAATAATGTAAACACACCATTAACTATTTGATTTAACCAAATATTATAATATAACTAAATTAGGAAGCTAGGGGAGGGGCTGCAGTAGAGATGGTTATTTAAGAACAGTAAAACTTTCTCTACCATAATAGAAACTCACTATGTAATGAATAAATTGGTGAATCAAAGACAGTATATATTTTTTAAATATGGAGATATATAACTGCAGAAAGAAACAGCTTAAGGAGTTTAAAGTGGTTGCCTTTATTTAGGAAAGGAACTAAAGAGAGTTGGGAGGAATGGGACAAAAACTATTCACTACATTGTTATAAATTCTTTTTTTTACCTTTTTGACTTTTTAAATTATGTCTATTTTAAACTATTGATAAAATATTTAAAATAATTTAAAAAATTATTTCAAGGAAACAAAAGCCAAATTGCAACATGTTAACTTTTTATCTTAAATATACTGTTCATCCAAAAATATAGATAAATAAAACATTTTCAATTGAAAGTGACAAAAAATTATAGAGAAAGTTCCCTTTTTGTTGGAAGACCTTCATATTTCTAATACTGAAAGAGCATAAACACACAAAATATGGAAGATTTAAAAATAAAAAACTTTAAAAAGCAAATAATTACCAATTGAGAGGACAGAGAGAATTCAGGAACTGTAATACTAGGAAGGTTGTAGGTCTCACCTTACTTATAAATTCGTTAATGATCAGGAGACAGTGCAAATAACACATTTAATTAAATTTGCTCATTTATCTATTTTGGGAAGTACGATTAACAGCAGTGAGAAAGAATAGTAAGTAATACAAAGGACAGAGACAGATTAAAAACATTGGCCAAAAAACCCACCAAATTGGAGAGTGCATGGAACACTGCGTAAAATTTGACATTTAAACAACAAGAGAGATGTCAGAGGCTTATTTGCCATCAATTTTACTGCACATTGTTGTCATATGAAGTAATTTTGGCCAACACTAATGTTAAATGGGGGAATATATATACACACGCACATAAATATATACGTATACATAGACACAATTTTTTCTTTATGAGAGATCAATAATCCTAATTAAGCAGGGATTCATGAAGGGATTATACCCTAAAAACAAAGTACTGTTGATATAATTTGACAAGACTAGATTTGTACTCATAGTTTAATAATTACAGAAATTCTGTCAAGGATTACCAATAATGAGTTAAACTGTCCTAAAGACAATTAACTGTTTACCTACCTTATATTCTTCATCTAGCTACACTTGTATTATCCTCACTGTTCCTGTTCCTTATTCCCAGGCACTGACCATTCAAAGTAAAGTCTATATTTCCCAACTTCTCCAGCAGCAAGATGTGACTAAGTCACTAAGTTTCATCAACAGGATATGAATATGAGCAAAAGTGTTACAGGTTGAGCATCACTAATCAAGAATCTGAAATGCTCCAAAATGCAAAACTTTTTGAGCACAAACATGATGCCACAAGTGGAAAATACAACAACTGATCTCACGAGATAGATCACAGTCAAAACACAGACACATAGTTTATTCGGTGTTCCTAATGGAAAAAAGGTTCTCTTGACTCCCTTTAGCTGTGACATATCGGTGCATTCCCCTCACAAACATGCCCACAAAGAGTAATAAAATGGCAGGTGTGCAGGCCAGATGCACCAACAACAAGTTCCCCACAATGCCCCAAGTGGGGTCAACACCTACATGCATTATTGTGGGGTTTTTTGGTTTGGTTTTGCTTATTCTCTGCTCTGTAAGAATATTGTTGAAAATGTCAAAATTCTGCATGATACCTACAGTGTAATGCAAATATTCCAAAATCTGAAACACTTCTGGTCTCAAGCATATCAGATAAGGGATATTCAACCTGTATACATATAACTTCCAGGAAGTATCCTTAAAGGAATGGAGATGTGTTCTTTTCTTTTTCCTTTCCAATGACTGGAATGTGGATAAAGCAGCAAAAGCTCTAGTAGCTATCTTAGACCCAAAGTGACTTTGGAAAAGAATAGAATCCATGCACAGTGGAGTAACAACTTGACACAACTGGCAAACCATACCGGTCTTAAGCTACTTCTGGAATTCCTGACTCAAGAGAAATAAACTTCTATCATATTTTTAAGTTTCTGTTACTGGTTGTAATCAATCTAATCCTAATTAATACAACTTCTATACCAATATACAATCTTTGTTTTCTTTCTCTAAATAATCTCTCTCTGCTTTTTTGTTGGCTCCTTTTTCTGCCTCCTACTCCCTTCCTATTAGTATTCCCTAATATCCCATCTTTTCTGCTCTACTCCCACTAAGCTCTAGGCCAAACATTCTAAAACCCACATCTCTATGTCTGATTTTCTGAGCTCCAATTTTATCTCCAGCTGCCTATCATTTCACTCGTATAAGACATAATTATACAGGAACATAACTAATTTTTAAAACAAAATAGAGAAAGTGATGGTGGAAGCAACAGTAGTAGTTGTGGTGGTTGTAATAGCTTTACTGAGCTCTTAAAATTTGCCAGGCATTGTTCTAAGTCTAAGGGCTAATCCTCACAACAATCCTACAAAGTAGGGAGTACTGTCACCATCTCCATTTTGCTAATGAGGAAAGTGAGACACAAATTAAATAACTTGCTCAAGGCAAATATCTAATGTATTAAACAGATCGTTCAAACCTAGGCTTCCCAGAACCTACCCTCTTAACCAGCACACACTAGCACCTTATTCCAAAGAGGCTATCACACATTCTTCTGGTTCCAAAATAGCAGAGAAGCAAGCCTCCCACAGAAAACCACAAACAAATACACAGTGCCGAGATTATCACCAGAAATTTCCCAGAACTCAAATATGAGGAGGAGACAGTTCCTAGGGCCACAGAAACATGAAGTGGAAAAACCCCCAGCACACGGTGGGAGAATCAGACTTCCATATCTGTGACACTCCTCCCACCAATCTGCTTGGCATCAAACATGCAGAAAAGATCCCCCTGACACTGGAAAAAGTGAGATCAAAGTAGACAACCAGCTTCCCCATCAACTTGGGATCCCTGGCAGGAGATCTGTCCCTGCCTCGACCCACAGTAAATGCCTGAAAGAAGAAACATTCGTGAGGACAGCCAGAGACAAAGGGGGGAGGTGAGAATACCATTCCTGGCCCTGGAAACTCTGCTCTGTAACTCTGCCAAAAGAGAAGCCAAATCACATTAGCTGTTGGAGAGCACCATGCTGTTGGAGAGTCATTCCACAGGTTCCCCTAGCCAGCCTTCCCACACTGCCAGGATATCCCCTTTGGGACCTTCCCCATTCTGACAGGTGGCATTTTAATTGTTTACTAAAACCAAGGCCAACCTGGGCTCAGGGTGCTATCTAGTGCTGAAAAGGATGCAGCGATCTGGGGAGACAAGGGGAAGGACAGAAAATCAACAGGTAAATTACAAAGAACCTCTAAGCAAAACACATCCAATAAAAACCAAAACAAGCCAGAGAAGACTGGAATAAATTAATAATCCTTCAATGCAAAGACACAGACGCACATCTATTAGAAACAACAATAAACAAGGAACCATGAACTCCTAGTGGACCTTTAAAGTAAGGAACCAGTGACTCACCCTAATGAGATGGAAATATGTGAACTCTCTGATAAAGCATTCAAAACAGACATTTTAAGGAAACTTAGTGATCTCCAAGATAACACAGAAAAGCAATTTGGAAATTTATCAGAGGAATATAACAAAGAGATTGAAATAATAAAATAAAAATCAAACAAATACTGGAACTGAGAAATACATTTGCTGAACTGAAAAATTCATTAAAGGCTCTCAACAACAGAAAGGATCAAGCAGAAGAAAGAATCAGTAAGCTCAGACCAGGCGCAGTGGCTCACGCCTGTAATCCTAGCATTCTGGGAGCCCAAGGTGGGAGGATAGCTTGAGCTCTGGAGTTCGACACCAGCCTGACCCAGAGTGAGACCCCGTCTCTATCAAAAAGAAAAGGAAAAAAAAAAATACACAAAACAGCAAAACCCAGCCAGGCACTGTGTGATTGTAGTCCCAGCTACCAGAGAGGCTGAGGCAGAAGAATCATTTACAGCCCAGTTGGAGCTTGTGGTGAGCTATAATGACATCATTGCACTCTACCCAGGGACACAAAGTGAGACTCTGTCTCAACAACAACAACAACAAAAACAACAACAACAAAACAACGGAAAAAAAAAGAATCAGTAAGCTCAAAGACAGAATATTTGAAAATACAGTCAGAGGAGAAAAAAGAATGAAAAGGAGTAAAGATTAACTACAAGATATAGAAAATTACCTCAAAAGACCAAACCTAAGAATTACTGGAGTTCAAGAGGGAGTTGAGCAAGAGTAAGGGGTAGAAAGTTTATTCAAAGAAATAATAACAGAAAACTTTACAAAACTTGAGAAAGAAAGAAATACGTAAGTACAGGAAGCACAGAGAACACCAAATATATTCAACCCAAATTAAGACTATCCAAGGTATGTCAAGGCCAAGGAGAGGATCCTAAAAGCAGCAAGGGAAAAAGAGCAAATAACACATAAAGGAGCTCCAATTTGGCTGGCAAAAGACTTCTCAAAGGAAACAATATAGGCCAGGAAGGAGTGATACGACATTGTCACAAATGTTAAAAGAAAAAAAAAAATAACTGACATCCAAGAATACTGTATGTATACAGAAAATCTACCTTTCAAATATAAAGGAGAGATAAAGTTTTTCCCAAACAAAAGCTGAGAGAGTTCACTACCACCGGACCTAGCGTTCCTCAATTTGAAAGAAAAAACACTAATGTGCAAAAAAAGTACATAGATAAACCCAGAATACTCTAATAATGTAATGGTGGTATGCAATCTGCTCAAAACTCTAGTATGAAGCCCAAATAACAAATCTATCAAAAACAATACCTACAGCCACCTGTTAAGAGATAGGCAAAATAAAAATATGTAAATTGAAACAACATAAATTCAAAATGGGGAGATGGAGTTAAAGTATAGAGTTGGTTGTTGTTTTTTTTTTTTTCATCTTTTCTTTGTGTTCTAAGATGAGTCGTTGTCTCTTTAAAATAACTTGTTATAAGATGTTTCTTGTAACCCTCATGGTAATGACAATGCAAATACCTATAATAGATAACAAGAAAAAGCAACGCACTAAAACATACTATCGGAGAAATTTAACCACAAAGGAAGACAGTAAAAAAAGAAAAAAGAAGTTACAAAACAAACAGAAAACAAGCAACAAAATGGCAATAATAAGTCCTTACTTATCAATAACACTGAAGGTAAATGGACTCAATTCTCCAATTAAAAGGCACAGAGTGGCTAAAGGGATAAAGAAACAAAACCCAACTATTAATATATGCTACCTACAAGAAAACCACTTCACCTATAAAGACACGTGTAGACTGAAAGTGAAGGGGTACAAAAAGATATTCTACGCAACTGAAAACCAAAAAAGAGCAAGAATAGCTATATTTCTATCAGATAAAACAGACTTTAAGTCAAAAACGGTAAAAAGAGACAAAGAAGGTCACTATATAATGATAAAGGAGTCAATTTGGCAAGAGAATATAACAATTATAAATATCTATACACCCAACACCAGAGTTCCCAAGTATATAAACATCAGAGTTAAGCTACACACTAGACTAAATAGGCCTAACTGATATTTACAGAACATTCCACCCAACTGCTACAAAAATACACACTTTTCATCAGTACATGGAACACTCTCCAGAGTAGACCATATCTTAAGCCACAAAACAAGTCTCAACAAATTCAAAAAAGTAGAAATCACATCAAGTATCTTTTCTAATCACAATGGAATAAAACTAGAAATCAGTAAGAGGAACCTCGAAAAACACACAAATACATGGAAATTAAACACCATGCTCTTGAACGGATCAATGAAGAAATTAAGGAAATTTAAAAATTTCCTGAAACACATGAAAATCGAAACACAACATACCAAAATCTATGGGATACACAAAAAGCAGTACTAAGAGGGAAGTTTACAGCAATAAATACCTTATATCAAAAAAGTAGAAAGATGTCAAATAAACAACCTAATGATGCACCTCAAGAAACTAAGAAATGGCAGGGTGTGGTGGCTCACGCCTGTAATCCTAGCACCCTGGGAGGCCAAGGGGGGAGGATCACTCTAGGTCAGGAGTTCAAGACCAGCCTGAGCAAGAGGGAGACCCTGTCTCTACTATAAATAGAAAGAAATTAATTGGCCAACTAAAAATATATAGAAAAAATTAGCCGGGCATGGTGGTGCATGCCTGTAGTCCCAGCTACTCAGGAGGCTGAGGCAGAAGGATTGCCTGAGCCCAGGAGTTTGAGGTTGCTGTGAGCTAGGCTGACGCCATGGCACTCTACTCCGGGCAATGAGTGAGACTCTGTCTCAAAAAAAAAAAGAAACTAGGAAAGAACAAACCAAACCCAAAATTAGAAGGAAAGAAATAAAAAAGATCAGAGTAGAAATGAAATTGAGACTAAAAAAAAAGAGAAGAACCAAATAAAATCAGAAATGAAAAAGGAGACATACAACAGAGACCAAAGAAATACAAAGAATCACTAGAGACTATTAGAAACAACTATATGCCAACAAATCGAAAAATCTAGAAGAAACAGATAAATTCCTGGTCACATAAAACCTACCAATATTAAACCACGAAGAAATAGAAAACCTCAATAAACCAATAACGAGTAACATGATTGAAGCCGTAATAAAAAGTCTCCCACCAAAGAAAAGCCTAGGACCTGATGGCTTTACTGCTAAACTGCACCAAATATTTAAAGAACTGATACCAATTCTACTCAAACTCTTCCAAAAAACTGAAGAGGAGGGAATACTTCCAAATTCATCCTACAAGGCCAGCATTACCCTGATACCAAAATCAGAAAAGGACAGAACAAAAAACAAGATTGAAAAAGACTGAGAAGAAAAAACATAAAAAATATGGGCCTGGGCCAGGTGCAGTGGCTCATGCCTGTAATCCTAGCACTCTGGGAGGCCAAGGCGGGAGGATCACTCAAGGTCAGGAGTTTGAGACCAGCCTGAGCCAGAGTGAGACCCTGTCTCTACTAAAAATAGAAAGAAATTAATTGGCCAACTAAAAATATATAGAAAACATTAGCCGGGCATAGTGGCGCATGCCTGTAGTCCCAACTACTCAGGAGGCTGAGGCAGAAGGATTGCTTGAGCCCAGGAGTTTGAGGTTGCTGTGAGCTAGGCTGACGCCATGGCACTCTAGCCCGGGCAACAGAGTCTCTGTCTCAATAAATAAATTAATTAATTAATTAATTAAAAAATTTGGGCTTTGTTATGTGCTATGTTTAGATTGTAAGATTATGAGTATCTTTTGTTGTCCTTTTAAATTTTCTGTATTTTCCTAGTTTTCTATAGTAAACCATATATTTGATTTTGAGAAAAAAATTATTTCAAGAAAATAATCTTATTTTTTTTATTTTAAACTACACTGAAGGGTCGAGTAAGCACTTTACAGGTCTGTAACACATAACTTGGCTTGGTATTTGCATGATGAAATAAACAGTATTTAAGGGGAAATGTTAATGTAATAAAATATCATAAACTTATTGATTTATTTACTGTTAAATATGCTTTTCTTCCCTTTCCTAACTATAAATACTTATAAGCTCTCCTCAAATAACAGACAAAAACTAAATAAAGCTCTCCATCTCCCGGTCATGCCCTCCTGGTTGCTCCCTCATTCTGTCTCCCTCCTTGTATCTATCTGTCTCTCATTTCTAAGTCTGCCCTTCTCTTTACACTTCTGATCACCCCTGTAAGTCTGCCTGTGTGACTGTCCCACTCAGTGTTTTTGACTTCTCCTCTGTCTCTAACTGACCCTCACTCTCTGCCTATTTTGTGTGTCTATATGACTGTGAACATGTCTTTGTTTCCTCTCTCAGACTCTGCCTTTCTGTCCAGCCCCCTTATCTACCCCATTTTCAAGAAATCCTTGCTGTTTACTTTTCCCTTTAATCTTTATAAACAAATAGGGCTGCTATTATTATCCCTATTTTACAAGTAAAAAAACAGAAAAAGGACTACTGGTATAAATCTAAGAGGTTAGTCTATAAATCCAAGTGCTTCTCTTCTTTCTTTAATATTCTTCTGGCATTCCATGGCAAAGAACTTGAAACAGCCCAACTGCAAGCCAATTATGAATTAACACTATACACACTCAGATCTTTTCTAAGAGGTAAATCTGATATTAAAGAGTGCTACATAACTTTTGCCCACATTTTTTACTCTCACCAAGTTAATGAATTGTCAGCCACTTGCCCATGCCAGAAATACATATCATCATGTTCACAGGTTAATCCGTGTTATTTGGAAACCTCACAAATACTACACAATAGAATCTACTGTTTCTATAAGTGCTTTTCTTTTTCTCAATTTTTCTCCCTAGTCCCAAACCAGCCATGTTTGGCACTTTAAAAAAAGAAACAAGAAGGAAAACAAATATTAATAAACCTAAAGAGTGAAAAACTGTACAGAAGGCTAGCATGAAACAGTGAAAAATGGACACCATGAACTGGGAGCAACTGGTCTATGTGTTGAGAGGAGAAAATTCTCTCCAAATGCAGGCTTACTGCTGCTGAGCAATACCCTATAACTTTTTTTCTATCTAATGTTCTGACACTGGAATTTCTCTGTAATTCAATAAGCTCTTAGCAAACTTCATCCATTCTGCTGGGCTCATTAATACAAAATTCTAAATGTTTTCCCCACTAGCTAAGAGCACATTTTCTGGTGGGGAGCACAGTAGTGAGCAGGATTCTCTTTTAAGACATGAATACCCTAGCCATTTTGTCTCACTTCTATAGGTGGGAAGTCTGCAACAAATGTAATTCAACAACTAAAAGAAATATCTAAATTATAGTTTAGGTTAGTGGTTGTCAAAGATCATTCTATAGGTCACCAGTTTTACACATAGTGTGAGGGCTAATCTTATATTTATGTAAATTAATAATTAAAAATATATACTTTTACTTCTGGCATTAGTTTCTTTACTTATGTCTAATGAGTTGCATGAGTGTCGAATAAAAAAATATACCAGTCTTTTCATTCATTCTGGTGAGATATTTATGAAAAGTTAGCTCATGGAGCTAATGAGGACAAGGTCACAGATTCAAACTCCATGCTGGCCAATTAGCTTTGCTGTGTTTCAGGGTTCCATGGTCATAGTCAACAACTTTAACCTTGGCTGAGAAACATACTGATCATGTGAAGCATTAGGGGAATGAATATAGATATATCACCAAAATCCATGACTATCAGAAAAACATAATAAAAATGAAAAACAGCAATAATAACTTCCCTATCTTTTACTAAGCCTGGCTAGTATGTGCCTAGTTCAAATAATCTCTAATCTTTTCAACCACACAGGGTTAGTATTATCTGTTTTACAAATGAGAAAGTGACTTCAGAATGATTATATGAACCAAAGTTGCATCCAGCAGAGCCTGGATTCAGACCTTGCTCTGTCTGACTCCAAAGCTTAGGTTATTTTCACTATACAATACAGTCTCTCCAAAGCATGCCTCAATGACACAGGACAATCAATAAAATGTTCCTATTCAGAACTATTCAGCACAGTCATTACTAACTGAGCATCCACTATGCATGCTTCAACACTACACCTGAGAATGAGTCTATCTTCCAAAAATTCCTTTTAAGTAAAAAACAATCAAGGAATGAAAGTGTTTAAAACATAAAGGAAAAAATAACACATCATAGCACACAAAGTAGATTTTAATGGAAGTGACTATTGTCATAGCTTTGTATACAAGTCCATTAAGAAAAAATAGTTATTTTGCTGATTCATAACTAAAGGGAAGAATGAAACTGGCAAAACTTAGCCAGGGGATAACACCACACCAAAAAGAGAGTAAAGGAAACATTTCCTAAACATCTGAACCTGTAGGCATCTGGTAATCAACACAGCATTTGAAGGAAGTAAAAACACGTATTTTGATTCTTAACCCTTAGACTTTGCCTTGACCAACAAATCATTTTTCTCTGTAAGGATTTACTCCTTGGTTTTTCTAAACTCTCACTCTTTACAGATACATATATAGCAATGCCATCATCTGCATCAATCACTTAGTTTCCACCTTGAAAAACTGAAGGTCACCCAGTCTCCTGGACTCTATCCACTAGGCTAAAATTTTGAAGTCAAATAGTCTGGATTTTTTTAAAAAAAATAAAGGCAGGACAAAAATTGTTCTATAAAACTCTATCATTATCAATATCTCAGTCATAAAGATAGATAATTGTTCTGCCACAAGCTATAATGTGCAGAAAAGTGCATTCTTACTACAGGTTATAAACGAAACACCAGCTCAATTTCAACGAACTAGGTACCAAAGAAACATTTGGAATCTCTAGAAAAACAGAAACTCAGCAAAACTCAACAAGAATCTCTTCACAACATTTTAGGAACCTCTAAAAGTGAAAAAAAAAAAAGCCTAATATAATTTTTATATAAAATGCAATTGCTAAAAAATTCAATGAGAACTTCTAATTACAGTATTTTTTAAAGCTTGTGAATTCAAGACAACTATCCTCATTTTATAAACAAAGGGAATCTCAGGAAAATATCTAAAATTATCATCATAACAATATCAACAAAATAATGAGAACTTACTTGCACCTGGCACTACTAAGCCCTTTGTGGTCACATCTCATTTACTCCTTACAGACACTTGATGAGGTAAATGCTATTACCCCATAGCACTAGTATGACCTCATAGAGGTATTAATATTACCTCATAGAGATTAGTAAACAGGCTCAAAGAAGTCAACTAATTTGGCCAAAATCAAAAACTACGGGTTGATCTCCCTTTCATGTCACGAGTAAAGGGAGAAAAAAAAAACCCTACAGGTTGTCCAAAATCTGAAATGCTCCAAAAATATTTTGATGCTACAAGTGGAAAATTCCACACCTGACCTCATGTGACAGGTCTTACTCAAAAAGCAATCCAAACTTTGTTTCATGCAAAAAATTATTTAAAATATTGCATACAATTACCTTCAGGTTATGTGTATAAGTGGTATATGAAAACTAAAAGAATTCTGTGTTTAGACTTGGGTACCAGCCCCAAGTTATCTCATTATGTACATGCAAATATTCCAAAATCCAAAGAAATCTGAAATATTAATACTTCCAGTCTCAAGCACTTCGGATAAGGGATACTCGACCTGTAGTGACATCACTGGGATTAGAATTTAAATTGGTTCAACTTTGTACACTCACCTAACGCACCCTACTGCCATCCTCTCTTGTGTTTTTTGAACCATTTTCAAGTATTTTTCAATGATTTCAGAATAAATACTGGCTAAAAATGCCTCATTACCACACTCCCATACCCCTTTAACAACTGCTTGCAAAATTACCATTCTCTACAAGGGGAAAAATAGACAATAAGCAATTTACCATAAAGTTTCAAAGCTTGTCAGAAAACAGACTGGAATGTTTATATTTATATTCTGAATTCTAATGTGACACAAGTCATAAGACCTGCTGGAGACAGGTATTGCTTTAGCACTATATTTGAGGAACATTTAGTGCTTTCTGTTTGTACCTGTGTGGTGCGGACGGAAGGTTACAACAGAGCAAGAGTGGTAGACAGTTGTTGTGTGTTGTGAGGAGGGAAGAGACCAAATTCTGATGGGCCTTAAAATCCAGATGAAGTTTAAAATCGACTCCACAGGTGGTAAGGCCCTAATGTCACCTCTTCTCAAGAAACCCAGCATAAGAACATCTGTATGGTCAATTTAGTTTCCAAAGACACTTTTCCCCTATTTATTAACTCATTTGAACTTTATAAAGACATGGATGTGATTTTAAATTCAAATGACCTGGGCTGGAGACAGGAGGACGCTAAGGTTATATCTGAAACATGCTTTACAATCCAAAGCTTTCACACATTTATCACTTCTGCTGACCCCCACAACAACCCTGGAAGGCCCATTTTCCAGACAGGGAACCCGAGGCTGCGGTAAACGGACTACTGTACAAAAGATCACAGGTCCAGCAGTTGGCAGACTGAGACTCCTCCCGAGACATCCAGTCCAAATCCTGTGCTCCTTCCCTTACACAACTGAGAGAGGCGGCTGCGCTGATATAGAAAACTTTGACTTGGGGTTTTCCGAGGGCTGGCCAAGAAAAGCAGGAAGTACATCCTCCCTTAGAGACTGCTCACTCCCATAGCCTGGGGCTCCGGGGCAACGGCCCGGACTGATTCCCGGGGCTCGCGGCCCGGAAATCGCCAGCAGCCTCGGGGTCGTCGCGGGGGCCAGCCGGCCCGCGCCCCCGGAGTCCCGAGGAGGCCGTCATGGACCCCGCTCGGGACTTGCTGAAACCCAGGAAAAGAAGTTCCCTCCGCAAGGGGCATGTGGGGCGAGGGCCCAAGGCGGGCGCGTTACCACAGTGAGGGGAAAAGGGTCCGCGGAGGATCCCTCTCAAGCCCGAGCCCGCAGGGGTCGAAAGGCGGGAGCTTCCCAGTAACCTCCGCCCCAGGCGGGGGCCGGCCCCGCGCGTCACGTGAGGGGGACAAAACAAACCAGTAACAAGCGAAAAAGGAAACGAAGTCTCGTCCCCGACTGTGAGGGAAGAAGAAGGAGCAACAAGTCCCAGCCTGGGGTGCGGAGAGAGGAAGGGAGACGCGGGACTGGTCTTTACCTGGGCGCCGTAGCTCTCCGCTTCCGCAGCCTCCGCGAAGCTCTTGCTCTTCCGCTCGCGCCGCCGGGGCGCAAGCCAGGCCTCGGCTCCGCCCCCGGCGCGGGGCCTTCTGGGGCCCGTAGTCTCCGCGCTGCCGGCGTCCGGGTCACGTGGGAGGGCTGGCAAAATGGCGAGGGCGGGAGAGTGTTCATGCCCCTATCACTTCAACCCTTCCTCATTCCCCTCAGCTACAAACGTGCTCAAATCTCCTCCTGTCCCACTCCATCGTGCCATCTCTTTTCCTCTGTTCACAGTCAAGTTCTCGAAAAAGGTAATCTACACTCTGTCTCCTCTTCCTCACCTGTGTTCACTCCGCACTGCAGATTCTGCCCCCGCGGAAGACGTCTTGTTGCCTTCCGTGTCCTAGTTGCCAAACTCATTGGAGGTATTCTCAGGCTCATTCTAACTTAAGCTTTAGTCACTTGACGCTGTTGGACATTATCACTTATTTTCTATGACACTATTCAAGTTCACCTTCTCTCAATCCATTCTACTCAGTCTCCTTCAAGAATTATTTTTCTAATACACCTAAATATTGGTGTTCTCAGATGTTCTTGGTATGGGACAGGTGAGACTCCAGCCCCTTCTCTTTTGAGATTGTATTTCCTACTTCTCATCCTTGCTCCCACAGGCTTCTCAAATGTCCTACCCTTATCCCTACTCATTAATATTCACTCCACCCTTCAACCTGGATTCCTCTCTCTCTCTCACTTCCTCTTCTACCTGTGTTCAGTGGTCACCAAATCTTGTCGATTCTGTCTCCCAACTATCTCTTCAATCTGCTCCCTCTTCACGCCCACTGCCAGTGATTTAATTCCTACCCACGTCATTTCTTAGCTGATTATTGCATGAGCTTCCTTACTGATCTCATTACCTCTATCGGGTCCTCCCTCCTGCACTCAGGCCTATATTGATGCAAACAGCAAATTTAATCAAGTCATTGTGGTAAAATCCTTTAAAGGCTCCACTTGACTGGGTTGGGGTAGAGGAATGGAGATGAATACCTTGGGTAGCTTTTATTAAATATGAATGCCAGCCCCACTACTCTCCCTCCCATCCCATATTGTGGTTGGGTGGTCAGAGAAGAAAGATTTATATCAAATCTTATTGTAGGGTAGGTGGGCATGGTTATTTTTTTTAAGTCCCCAGGTGATTCATTCAACAAGAATGTATTTTGTTGCTTACTAATTACCAGTACTGGGTACTGAGAAAATGATAGTGAACAGAATAGTACCTGCCCTTATGGAGTTGACATTCTCTTGGAAGAGACAGAAATTGATCACATTGATCTCATACCAAAAAGCAAAACCACAGTTCCCAGCTATGATAAGAATTACGGAAGAAAAGTGATTGATGCCTTTCCCCTTCTCTCTGCCACCTGCCCCAGCCACGAGTGGAAATCAGTTTATGTTCTTCAGCCTAGCAAACAAAGCCTTTCAGGAGTTAATCTGCTCTCACTCCCTTCCCCATAGATCTAGATTTACCAAACTGTTTTATTGCATTTGCTCTCTCACCTTTGCATAAATTTTCCCTGTTTGGAAAACCCTCTCCCTTCTTTAACTGTCTAACCCTCCTCTGTTGGATTCTAAGTCAATCCATAGAACACCAGCCACATGGAAGAATTTTCTGAGGATTGGACTGAGTCAGGTGATAACCCTCAGGCAAGCAGCCATGGGCTGAATAGGGGAGCCAGGAACAGCTCTGCTACCCCGAGCAGGGTTACGTTAGCCAGTTTAGAGGTATTGGTCCTGAGCCAATATACCCATACTTTAAAACACAGATATGTCACCTTCTCCAGGAAGCCTTTGTTGAAACCTCCTAACCCATTAGGATGAACTAGTGGCCCTTTCTTGTACACTCATTGCACCCACGTGCCAACCTCTCTTCCAGTGATATGTTAGAGCCAGCTCATACCAGCTTTGAAGAGCCAACTGTTAGATGCTCAGGAATTTTGTAAGTCAATTTTTAAACCATTGGTAGCTTGAAATCAGCTGTGATGGGAGTATTTACACCTTGCAAATCAGCAAATGACAAATCAGGGCCTTTATTTATTTAGTTATTTTGAGAACCAGTTTCCCAGAACATCACTGCCTTTGTTATACCACTCATGTACATTGTATTGTAATGTGCCTACTCCCCTATTAGATGAATTCCTTGTATCAACTTCATTTACCAAGGATTTATTGGTATCACTGTGCACCACAGGCTTAGCAAAGTGCATACAGTGGACAAAGAACAAGCATGGTCCCTACTGTCATGGAGCTTACAATCTAATAGATAAGAAAGGAAATAAAGAACTTCCAGCCTGAGCAAAAGTGAGAATCCATCTCTACAAAAAACAGAAAAATTAGTGGAACCTGGTGGTACATGCCTATAGTCCCAGCTACTTGGGAGGTTGAGGCAGGAGGACCTCAGCCAAGGAGTTCGAGTTGCAGTGAGTTAAGATGATTGATGCGACTGCACTCTAGCCAGGGCAACAGAGTGAGACCTAGTCTCAAAAAAAAAAAAAGAACTCTAGCAGTACAATAGAATATCCTGGCAATGAATAGTGATAGTCGTAACAATACTATACTACTTTAAACAAGGTGGTCCAGAAAGGCCTTTCCTAGGAGGTGATCTTTCCACTAAACACTGAAGGATGAAAGGGAGATGGTGAAGGGGAGAACCAGGGTAAGAGTGTTCCAGCCTTCCAGCCAAAGAGATCAGACTACAAAAAGTAAGAGCTAGGCTGTTTGAGGGACGGAATAGTCAGTTTCACTGGAGTGGAGAAAATGTAGATTGAGTGGTCTAGATCTTCAGTCCCCAACCCCTGGGCTGCAGAGCAGGACTTGTGCATGGCCTATTAAGAACTGGGCCGCCAATATCATACTGAATGGGGAAAAATTGAAAGCATTCCCACTTAGAACAAGAAAAGGTTGCCCACTATCTCCACTTCTATTCAACATAGTGCTGGAAGTCCTTGCAACAGCAATCAGACAAGAGAGCGAAATTAAGGGCGTCCAAATGGGAGCAGAAGAGATCAAACTCTCACTCTTTGCTGATGACATATTATACCTAGAAAACCCCAAGGATTCAACCATGAGACTCCTTGAATTGATAAACGAATTTGGTAAAGTCTCAGGATACAAAATCAATACACAGAAATCAGAGGCATTCATATACGCCAACAACAGTAAAAGCGAGAACCAAATCAAAGACTCAATTCCCTTCAAAATAGCAACAAAGAAAATAAAGTACCTAAGAATATATTTAACTAAGGAGGTAAAAGACCTCTACAGGGAGAACTATGAAACACTGAAGAAGGAAATAGCAAAGGATGTAAACAGGTGGAAGAATATACCATGCTCGTGGATCGGCAGAATCAACATTGTTAAAATGTCGATACTACCCAAAGTGACCTACAGAGTCAATGCAATCCGTATTAAAATACCATCATCATTTTTCACAGACATAGAAAAAATAATTTTACACTTCGTATGGAACCAGAGAAGACCCTGTATAGCAAAATCAATCCTAGGCAATAAAAACAAAATAGGAGGCATCAATTTACCAGACTTCAAACTATACTACAAGGCTATAGTAATTAAAACAGCTTGGGATTGGCACAAGAACAGGGACATTGACCAGTGGAACATAACAGAAAACCCAGATATAAAACCATCCTCATATAGCCAACTAATCTTCGACAAAGCAGACAAAAACATACACTGGGGAAAAGAATCCTTATTCAATAAAGGGCACTGGGAAAGCTGGATAGCCACATGTAAAAGACTGAAACAGGACCCACACCTTTCACCTCTCAC
>VBSM01003143.1:18676282-18693266 GCA_008086735.1 Cheirogaleus medius
ACATAACCATAATATTTGTACCCCCATAATATGCTGAAATAAAAAAAAAGAACTGGGCTACACAGCACACAGCAGGAGGTGAGCAGTGGGTGAGTAAGCGAAGCTTCATCTGTATTTATAGCCACTCCCCATCGCTTGCATCACCGTACAAGCTCTGTCCGCCTCCTATCAGATCTGCAACAGCATTAGATTCTCATAGGAGCTTGAACCCTACTGTAAACTGTGCATGTGAGGGATCTAGGTGGCATACTCCTTATGAGACTCTAATGCCTGATGATCTGAGGTGGAGCTGAGGTGATGATGCTAGCGCTGGGGAACAGCTGCAAATATAGATTATCATTAGCAGAGAGGTTTAACTGCACAATAAATATAATGCACTTGAATCATCCTGAAACTATCCCCCCTTTTCATGGAAAAAGTGTCTTCCATGAAACAGTCCCTAGTGCCAAAAAGGTTGGGGACCACTGATCTAGATGATATAATGAGGTGTAACAGGGAACAGCCTGAAAAGGGGTAAAGTATTTTACAAGCTGTCTCTTTAAACCATCCCTGCCTCACTCTTTTTGGGAATTAAAACCTGCATCCCTGCCCGAAGCCAGTATTCCAAAGGGAAGAAGAGTGTTCTTTGTTTTTTTATACCACAGGAGATGACTCAACAGAATTATCTGGGCAGAGGTCACGGCATTGTCTTTGCTGGAGATAGGGTCTATCAGGACCATCAACTAGTTAAACAGCAGTATCCCCAAGCTGAAACCCCCCTTTAAAAGCTCTGTATTTCTGCTTATAGACAGGACAATGGTATTTTAAGACACAAGTCTACCATTCTCCTCATTTGCCAACAAATTAATAAACTTCTCTTTCCTTCTCCTCAAACCATTTGTCCTCGTTCTTCTGATGCAGCGTCTGGGACAAGCGCCGAACTTTCACTAACAGAGGTATTTAGGGCATGCATAGCCCTGAGGCCATGGTAAGGACCCTAAATTAAATTGTAGCCAGCAAAGAGTTTAAACAAAGGGGTGATGTTATCTGATTCACATTTTAATACAATCATTTTTGCTTTTGTCTGGAGGAGTGGAATAGAAGTGGGAGCCCGTCTGTTGGAGTAGTCTAGGTGAAAAATAATCCAACAAAGTGCTGGCAGTGGGATGGAGAGAAGTGGGTGAATTTGACACATTGAGTCAATAGGACTTGCTGATGGATTGAATAAAGGGAAGGATGGGCCAATGAAGGAAAGAGAGGACCCAAGGGAAGTAAATGGTTATATCCATCTCCATATCTTCAGCCCTTAGAATTGGGCCTGGCAATGGGTATATACAAACATAATGAGTGAGATGTGCAACATTTGGGGGATGGTCACGCTTGAAGCTCTGTCTTGGGGGGGGGGCATGGGCAATATACATAACCATAATATTTGTATCCTCATAATATGCTGAAATAAAAATATATATATATATATATAAAGAATTGGGCCTGGCACATAGTAGGTATTCGGCAGCTGTACTGAATGAATTTATCCGTTCTATGTACTAAACTCTGTTTCTAATCACTGTCACATTGCTTAATGCAGGGCCTCTACTAGCCATATAGTACTTTTGAGAAAATTAGAAAAAAGTGCCCCCTCCCTCCGGGTGGACATGGCCCATCACCAGTGTGCAGATTGATGAGTAGAGCTGGCCTAGATTTCAACCCCCACTTAACCGCTTCAGCTGGTGCCCTTGTGTAGTGCAGTCTGCACAACCACATACAGCAGCACTGACTTAACTTATCCCTGGGAGATGGTTTTGTGGCATTAAGCCCAGTATTCAGGGGGAGAATTTGAGGTCCACGGGAAGGAAGCTGCTCAGCTGGGGTCACCGGAACTGCTCAGAGCTGCTGCTGTGACTGAGATTCAAACCTTTGCCCTCTGAATCCCTGTGGGCTCTTTAGCCTCGGAGCCACATTGTCTCTCCCAAATCACTCAGCCCATCAATAAAAAGCTAAATTCAAAATGGTGACTTTGCTTCCTTGAGTTTCTCATCTGTCTCAGTTACTATTGTTAGAGTGTTTCACATTTACATAGTATCCAATATGTGCTCAGTGCCTTACAAAATACAATAAAGGAACATGAAACCAAAGAACCTTGATTTTTTTTAATAGAATAAATAAGAAATGACTGGTTTAAAGGGCCCTTAGCTCTTGGCTACAATGAGCTATAGTATATTGGTTTAAGGTAATGCTGTAAGCAATAGTTTTTAAAAAATTGCTCTTGTGCAAGCTGTTTTTCCTTTGCATCCCTGATAAGAAGAAGGAGATACTGGAGCAGCTTCAAAAATGTAAAC
Source organism: Cheirogaleus medius (assembly GCA_008086735.1). NCBI lineage: Eukaryota > Metazoa > Chordata > Mammalia > Primates > Cheirogaleidae > Cheirogaleus > Cheirogaleus medius. The sequence continues at coordinate 18,678,601 of VBSM01003143.1, forward strand.
TAGGGAGAGTTTCAGGCCTGGAACTCAAGGACCTAAGGAAGAGAAGGGAACACCCTGGAGGAGGAAAAGCACTGTTCCTTAATAAATAATAGCATTTAACAGTTAACAGGTGTTTAATGTGTGCCTGGAGCTGTGCTAAACCCTTTACATGCCCCACCTAAATCAATCCTTACACACCCATACAGGTCGGATCTACAAATGCCATCATTTTACATTGGAGGACTCTGAGGCACAGAGAGATTACATAATGTGCCCAAGGCTATGCAGCTGATGCATGATAAACCTGAGGTTTGAACCAAGGTAGTCTGGCTCCAAAGTCTGAGCTCTCAACTACTGTATTATAAGCAGCTCTAATACAGATGTTCCTGGTGCCCAGTCCCCTGTTTTAGCAGTGGGACCCTTTAGAGTCCTGTGATAACTAATATAGGATATCTGGTTCTCAGACTCTTAGGGATTCCATGCTGCCTGTCTGCTTGGTGATTAGGGCTGGGTTAGCTCCAGCCTAGCTTCAAAAAGGACAGTTTGAACAAGGCATATATAAGAGAAAAGAGATGTTTAAGAGAAAAGCCCAAACCCTGCTGGGGAACATTTCACCGCGTCCTCTGAGTTTTAATATTCTCCCAATAATACCGTAATTACCCATATGGTATGGAAGACGGAGAACTAAATATTATCAGGACAGAAGGACTAAATAAGCCTTCTCCTTGGAAATGGGGGCCCTACTGGTACCTCCCCATTTGAGGATGCTCTCCTTTTGTGACTTTCAACTCATTAGCACAGAGGATCCAAATTTTACTGGGTTTGGGGGCACTGAACTCTCCCCTTGTGACTAGCACTGGAAAGTGCAACTATCTAGAATTGCAGGGAAAGGAGGAAAGGTAAGATTTTTTAGGACCATAGGAGGGCAGGGTATCAGCAGGTAGCTCCCATTGAATTCCTGCAGAAAAGCAGTACGGAGAACTCTGACAAGCAGCAATGACTCCAGATCCTACAGTTAGGAACCCAGAGTACTCTCCAGCACTAACTCAAGCCATCTTATGGCAGCAACTATTGTTTTGGCTGGATCTCTGGGCTGTGATGTCACAGCGTCTGATCCTATTGTCCAAACATGATCCATACCAGCCTTCCCACCACCACCAACATACACACCCCCCCTCACAATGAGCTTTCTTGCACCGAAGCTGTTCTGTCCTCTTGAGTTCAAGGCTTGTATGGCTAAACTATCCAATGCCACAATGCCCGCTAGAAGGGAGGGGCTTGGCGATATTATGCCCACGTTCACCCTGACTATACCATCTGAGAACAACTTGACTCCCTAGAGGTGTAATTGATAAATAGTGTAGTAATTTCTTCCACTTAGAATCTTGTGGCTCAGCCTCAACTAAGCCAGTCAGATATTTAGAGCAGTAGGAACTTTTAGGTTCCAACATGGCATCATCTATGCCCTGATTTTGACATCCTCGACACCTTCCTCAGGATGTGCAGCAAACCACAGCTCTCACCCCAGGGTGCTGCCAGGGAGGCTGCCTGAGCACCTGGCAGGAGCTGGAAGGCAAAGTGGTGCATGTAAAAGAACAAACTTGAGACAGGCCCCCAAAATTTCTGCTATGATAAAGCATATAACCTTAGATGATTCACTAAAACTCAGTCTCCTAATCTGTAAAATGGAGACCCACGAAGACCACCTACCTCATCAGATAATCATGAATATTAAGTTTGGTAAACTATAAAGGTCTAACAAGAAAAAAGGTGACCACACATCACACAAAGTTTTGCTACTAAGGGACAAATAGTAGTAGGGAACAAATAGATGTTTTAAGTTGCAAAAATTCCTTTTTCCACTTAGGAGAGTGGTAGAGGCAGAGCGCATCTTCTTCAAAGTTTCCTTCCCAGGACACAATCCCTCAGTCCCAGACCCTTTCCTATAGTGCTTAAAAAACATGATTCCAATCAGCAGCGCCTAGTACCTGGCATGTACAGTTGGCCTTTTATACCCGCGGGTTCCTCTTCTGTAGATTCGACTGACCTTGGATAGAAGATGTGGTTAGACCTATGATGGCTGTGTCTGTACTGAACATGTACAGACTTTTTTTCCTGTCACGATTCCCTGAACAATCAGTGTAACAACTGTTTACATAGCATTTACATTGTAGAAGGTATTATAAGTAACTAGAGGTGATTTAAAGTATACGGGAGGATGTGCATAGTTTATATGCAAGTGATATGCCATTTTATAGAAGGGACTTGAGTATCTATGGATTTTGGTGTCTTCAGGGATCCTGGAACCAATCCCCCACAGGTACTGAGGGACAACTGTAGTAGAAATTTGCTAAATATTTGTTAAACAATTATCCTTTCTATTCAACAACACCAAGATGAGAATTTGGCTAGACATGTCACAAAGTGTTACATTCTCAGGGACACCTTAAAATTTGTAACCCAATCCCTCATCCAGGGCTGTGGGGCCCCAAATCAGCTCACTTAGCGCAAGAAAGCAAGAAGCACAGCTCCAGGCAGACAGAACATCCTGCTTCTCTAAACCTGCCATGTTCCTTCCTTTGCACATGTTGTCTTTGCTTTCCTTCCTCCATCTCCATCAAGATCCAACTCATGGCATCTCTACAAAACTTCCCCAACTTCCCTGGACTAGCAAGTCACTTCTGTCTCCTACTCCCACCCCTCTCCCCAGTGAGCTATCATAAAATGCTTGGTGACCGTTTTCCCCACCAGACTATAATTATCCATGTGTGTCTCTACCCCGCCAGAGCTAGCATAAACACAATGTGTGGCACAGGGACCCCACACTTATTTATTGGAGGAACTAGTCCTCTCTCTGTTCTTTTAGGAAGATTAGGAAATGGGGAGCCAAAGGAAAAATCAGAGGGAACCAAGTAACCAACCACTTTATTAAGAGTTTACACTCTCATTCCTCAAGGACACTTTTGCAGACAATCCCCCACCCCGTTCCTTTACCTCCAGAAGTAATCTTGCAAAGTGTAGGATGAATTGCCCAGGAGTAGGTGGAACATCACAAAGAGCAAGTTCCCTTGACCTGCTTCCTCTACCCACTTCCAGGCTGGTTCACAATAGTTAAAACTTCTGAAACTGAATAGCTGGGTTTACATCCTAGCTCTACTAATTACTAGCTGTGCAACTTTAAACAAGGTATTTAATCTTTCTTTGCCCAGTTTTCTGATGCATCAAATAGTAGTAGTGACATCACAGAAGGTGGGCAAGGGTAGCGAGAATTAAGTGATACAATCTATGTAAAGTGCCCGGCTTCTGGCATCTAATAAGCACTCCATAAACAGTAGCGGGCTTGTAAGCAGTCCAACCTGATAGATGACAAACCCATTCTATTTAAGCCTTCAGAGGACTGGATTTGTTCCAGGACATCCTGGGCAGGGAGGGAGTGTTGTGGCCACTCTAGGGTTCTGTCTGAAGGCTCAGACAGCCGGTGTCAGCGACCTTTGGTTCTCCTCTGGATCCATGGCTCACCAGCCACAGTCCTAGCCTAAGTAGCTTATCTTCTCAAGGCCTTATGTCCCCAGTAGGGCTGGCAGTACTGCACTGCCTCACGAGGGGGTGCCGAAAAGATCAATTCGTGCGAGCAAAGTGCTTTAGAAATGCAACATGCTAAATATTAATGGGTCTCCCTGAGTGTCGGGAAATGTGCAATCTGAACTCTGCTCAGGGCAAGCTGAAGGTGGGGAGAGCAATTCTGGGCAGACCGATCGCCACATCCTTGGTCTAATTGGAAGGTGGTGCTGATGAGGAGTGAGTGCAGCAAGCGTCTGGGGGCTGGGCAGGGCCGGGGGTGGCAGCTCTTGAAGGACGCATGCCTGGGGAAGCACCTCATCCACAAATAGACTGAAACCTGGGGTGCGTCTTGGGCAAATCCAGAAAAGTCTGTGGGTTTCTTTACAAAAAGCAAACGTCAGCTCACTGCTTGCTGCTCTCTCTCTCACTCACTCCCCAGTTCTAAGACAGCAAGCACTGTGAGGGGCTGTTAGCCTTCTGAGTGCTTGTCCCACCTTAACCTCCCAACTCCCATGGGTAGGGTGATTAGTAGATATTTCATTAACCTTAGCCAGAAGTCTCAATCCAAAACCTTTAGTGTGGCCAGACATCAGGGACTGCCTGCACATGCCATCGCTGAGCAGCTCTGGACAAAGGCATGCCTTAGGAGACCAATCAATTGTCACCTCTTCCAGGAAGACTTCTTTGACCCAACTGGTTTGAGCAGGGGAACTCCTCTTTGGAGCATCTGTAATGCTCTGCGCTTATTCCGTAACAGCATCTAATAGACACTCTTAGTGCTCTGCCCACATTCTCTTGGCATCATCTTCCTACTCATCCAGGACTTTCTACCACCTGTGGCCAAGCATGCACAGGCCAGAAGGTGGGAGTTAATGGGCCAATACCCTAGATTCTCACCCTCAAATGGGACAACACTAAGACAGCTTCTACACTGTCTCTGAGAGATCTCCAGTGGAGTTGAACCCCAGTTGCCCAAGCGGTAACCTGCTCATTAACACACTCTGTACTGGTTTTCTTTCCCTCCCTGTCTCAGCTTCTCAGTCCTTTACTGGTACTTCCTGGCATCACTGCCTGAGACTGCTTCTGGGGCACCTGAGCTAAGACCGGACCCATCCTGCTGTGTGAGAGTTATCTGCTGTGCCTCTTTCTCACTAGACATAAGCTGCTTACAGGAGGAGACTGCGTCTACTTCATCTTTTTATTCTCAGTGTTTTACTTCATGCCTAGAATATAAGTGCTCAGTAAATATATGTTGAATGAATGAGTCAGGATGAGGGTCAAAGGATGATTTAATATTATCTGGCACTTACTGAGCTCTTATATATTCCCACCCTATTCTCAATATCAGCCCAGGAACGAGGGATTCTGTCCCAGGGCTTAGAAGGAAAACATCCCTGTAATAACTGAACTTTCCAGATGTGGTCAAAACTAGCTTGCACACTCTGGCAGTTAGCCTGCATCCCAGGCTGGGTCTCCAGAGAGAGCCCTCTGTGTCTCCTGCAGCTTTGGCCTCGGGGAATTCATCACCCTGGGTAGGACAGTAGCTTCTGCCGTGTATAGCAGCAAATGCTCTTTTCTCTTCCTGCCAGTTCCTCAGGCCTCTCTCTTTTCTGTTCTTCACATTAAAGAAATAACCTGGCTGGCTATTTTTCATGCATTTTCTGCATTGCTGCCTTTCTTCCTGACTTTTTACTTTCTCTGTGCTCAAAGAAAGGAAGATCTATAAGAAAAGTGTCCAAAAAGCTGAAGCCGAGGATGAGCCAGTGCTCCAGGAAAAGCTAAAAGCAACAAAAGAGACTCAATCACTATGTTTGGAGGAGAACATCAAGAAAAGGCTAAACCCACTGTTCCACTTTCTCTGGGAAAGTGGAATGCGCATATGACTGAGGAAGAGGTCAAACTATTCCAGGTCTGGTTTTTTCTCACCTTCCTTACTCTTCACAAAGGTGTTGAAACTAGAAATTGCATGGTAATCAATATGAGAGTGCATAGAATTCCAGCAGAGGGAAAGCACCTGAGCAATTTACAGTGAGGTCACATCATACAAATTCTACTATCAAACAGAAAGGGAGAGAGAGAACGAGTGAGCGATTACAATTTAAATAGTCTAGTACATTCTGCCTGCCTTTCCACCCATGAAGGTATGCCCCGGTATGAACATGACATAGCAGATAATAAAATAATTGCTAATAGTGATTGAAATACTACGCACTAGGTGCTATTCTAAGGACCTCACATACATTAATAAATTTGGTCCTCAATGCAATCTTATGAGGCAGATGCTATAATTATCCCACTGGACTGATAAGGAAATTGACGCATGGAGAAGTTAAGTAACTTGCCTGTAGTCATATGGCAAATAAGTAAGGGTTAGAGCCAGGATTCAAAATTAGCCAGGCTGGCTCTGGCACCTGTGCTCAAAACCACTTGGCTATGCTGGGGCGTATAAAATTGCTGTTCTCTCAGTCAGCCTCTGTTCTCAAACACCTTCTGTAGGAAAAGCACCTAACCAAGATAAGAGTGATTCAGGTGTTCAGAGATCCATATTTTTCATACCACAGTGCTGCTAATGCAAACCAATTCCTTGGGCACACAACTACAGAATCAGTAATCTGTAGTGATACTAGGGATGTTCGAGGAAAATTCCAGTGATACGTCAATTTTACCTTACCATGCTGACTTGAGAATGTAACCTCATGCTAGAAGAGAATCCTCTGTGCATGCAGTTTGTCTAGGTTCCTGGGTGAAAAATCTCCCAGAGAGCCGAAAGAACTTGCAGATCTTAGAGTCACAGTCAAAATCTTTGAGAAATTATAAAGAGGAGGAAATACCACAGGATTTCAAATGACAAATGATTTGGGCTCATTTTCAAAAAGGTTGGACTTGTTTCTGGAAACTACAGACAAGTACACTGGATATTAATATCACCTGCTGCTGGATTTTTAGAATAGCTTATCAAGAAGATTAACTCATTCATTCACTCTACAAGTATTTATTTGGTACTTGTCACGTGCCAAGCTCTGTTCTTGGCACTGTGGATACAGCAGTGAACAAAGCAGACAAATCCTGCCTTCATAGAGTCTCATTCTACTGGAAGCTGACAGTTACTAAGCAAACAGATGAGTTTAGGAAGTAATAAATGCTATCAAGTAAGGAAGGCAGGGTACAGGGATAACAAGTGACAAGTCATGGGGAAAGGACTTTAGGTCTCTGTGTACAGCTGAGTGTGTGAGGGACAAGCCATGGGGAGGCCCAAAGTAGGGGGGTTCCCAAGAGGGGACACCCAGTCTAAAAACCCTAAGATAGGTACCTTGCGGGTTCAAGGGACAGCAAGGAGGTAAGTGCGACCAGAGTGGAAAAGCTTGAAAGCTCATGTGGGCAATGAGAGGTGGCCAAATGCCAGATAGTTAGTACAGGATCCCATAGGCCACTGCAAGGATCTTGGGTTCATTTCTGAGTGTAACAGGAAGCCTTAAAGGGTTTTGAAGAGGAAGTAACATGATCCAATTTGCTTTTTGAAGAGATAACTCGGGCTGCTGCATAGACATGAGAACAGGCCATCTCTGCTCCCTTCATTGGAAGTAACTCTCTTTCCCTCTGTGATTCCACAATATTTAGCCCATGTCTTGATCACATGGAGGATTTGTTTGCTCTTTTGGGGTTTGCCCCCACTGGAGTGTAAGTTCCTTGGAGACAAAGTCTGAGCTTGTTTGTTCTGCTCCCCTGCCTTGATTACCCCCATGGACTGCTCATGCCCACCCACACATGCCTAGAATAGCACCAGCCAGAGAAAATGCTCAGTAACTCTGGAAAATGACTAACATTTCAATGAGGCAAGTTTCAACTGAAAAGGGGGAACTTTTAAGTAGAGCAGTCAAAAAACTGAATGGGGTGAGGCACGGTGGCTCACACCTGTAATCCTAGCATTTTGGGAGGCTGAGAAAGGATGATAATTTGAGGCCAGGAGTTCAAGACCAGCCTGAGCAAGAGTGAGACCCCATCTCTACCAAAAAAAAAAAAAAAAATAGGAAAACCAGCTGGGTGTGGTAGTCCACACCTGTAATCCCAGCTACTCTGGAGGCTGACACAGGAGGCTCTCTTGAGCCCAGGAGTTTGAGGTTGCAATGAGCTATGATGATGCCACTGTACTCTAGCCGAGTGATAGAGTGAGACTCTGTCTCAAAAAAAACCAAAAAACCCTGAATGGCCTGCCTTCAAAAAACCAAAGTTCCTCCTCCCTACAGAAGACACACAAAACCCCCAGTCTCTTTTGAGGAATGTTGTAGCCTGGAGTTTTAATCATCAGATGGGTGGCTGTGCCTTTTAAGGATCTTTGTAACTCTGAGATTTTATAATTCTAAGAATAATGTTTAAATCATGAAAAATTATAGGACTTGGTTTACCCCAAACCAGTCATGGCCACCCTTTCACAGACTGCTCCCTGACTAGAAATGCCTTGATTTCTGTCCTGCCTAAGGAAGTGCCTTGTCCACTTGGTAAAACTCCTTTTCACCATTCAAGACTCGCCTGAATATCCCTGTGCATGCTGGCTTGTACTCTGAACTAGAGAGATCAAGATGAAGTACTGTGTACATTCTAGGCACCACAATATAAGAGGAATGTAGACACATTGGGGCATGATGATCACAGGAGGCTAACCAGAGGGTGAGGATCTGAAAACCCAACACTAGAAAAAACAGCTGAAGGCACTTAGAAGATTTCCTCTAGAAAAAATAAAAATTGGGTGGGGGTAGGGTGGGGTAGGAGAGGTAGAAGGCACAATGTTATCTTCCAGTGTTGGAAGGGCTGTCTTATGGCACAGGGAGAACCTTATTATATGCTGCCTAGAAGGAAGGTGTAGGACCCATGGGAAGAAATTATGAAGAGAAGATTTCTGCCCTGCCTAAGGAAGAACTTTCTCAACACCTTAGGCCCATGGCTTTCCTGTGGTAGGAACACATTGCATTTTAATAAAATTGGAGGTTTAACAATTTGAGCCATTCAGTAACAACAATGGGCTCACAAAGCCTATAGAGCAGGTCTCCGGAAAGCCATAGAAGGGAGTCCGACTGGAATCGTGTTAGATTGCACTAGATCAGGAAAGCAAAAACCTTCACATTGAGCACTCACCATGACTGTTCAGTAGCGGCTGCCTGGAACAGCGGTGAGACCACTTTGAGGCTGCATCCGTGCTCAGCAAGCATGTGGATATCCATACGCCATGTCTGCTGTGGGTAGAGGAGCAGAGAATGGCAACAAGAACGCCATTCCCACTACCTAAGCACTCTTTCAACCCCGCCCCCCCACTACATGCTCCTCTGTTGCTATATGATTGAATATTGGGCCCCTGGTGGCCCAGGTACAGTTGTTGGCATGAAATTCAAGAAAGTGTCTCCAGTTCTTCCAAACAGGTACACATCATCGTATTCTACAACATCAGTGTGGAGCCTCCACCCATGGGCCCCGTGGCTTTCAGATCTGCTCGGAGACCTGGGGCAGCCGGCATTGATTCTGTTTGTTTCCTTAGAAGGAACAGTATTGATCTACTGCACCGTGAAACCTGCTCCTAGGTCGCCTAGTTCCAACAAGCAATTCCCTTGTCTTCGGCAGCCATTTCAAAGTTCCCCAGACACTCTGCTTCTGTTTGGCTCAGCCTCCAGCGAACAGGCTTCTTGTGCTGGGACCAGCGACCAGCCCGCCATTTGCTCTGTGTCACCATCATTTCCCACCTTCGAACAAGGCTGCACTAGATAGCCACCTCCTCGGCGCTGGGCGCTCAGAGAGGGCTGGCTCCTCACCTCAGACTGGTGTGGACAACAGATAAACAGACAAATTGGCAAGTCCAGTGCTGGCGCAGAAAAGTGCAACCGAGGCTGGGAGATGGTGGAGGAGAGAGGGAGGGACAGGGCTGGGGAGCTGCTGGCAGTGCTCAGCTGAGGGAGGAGTTTCCTGAATGAGTGAAGACCTCTGCTAAAGTAGCAAGTACAATGTTATAGTTTGAAAGTCACCCCTAACGACCTGCCGAGTTCCTAAGACTGGTCAACAAAGTGTGAAATCAGGGCCAGTGCTGGACAAATGGTGAGGCAGATAAAGTTTGGCATCTCTCTCTCTCATACCTGGATACTTCTTCAGGCCCAGGAAATGGTCCTTTCCTCTAACCACAGCCTACCCCAGTAGAGGGAGCCCTGAGCCTTGTGCTGCCCCTGGGAGCTCAGGGCTTGCCGTTCAGGGTCCTACCCCAGCCCTGCCTCTTCTGAATTTGGCAGAGCTCCAGACACCCGTTCTCCGGCCATCCAAACTAATCTTCCTCTCCGGCCATCCAAACTAATCTTCCTCACATGCTTATAGCAGCAATATTCACAGTAGCCAAAAGGTGGAAGCAACTCAAGTATCCAACGACAGATGAATGGAGAAACAAAACATGGGGGACACATACAATGGTATATTTATTCAGCCTTAAAAAGGAAGGAAATTCTGACACATGCTACTACAACATGGATGAACTTTGAGGACGTTATGCTAAGTGAAATAAGCCAATCACAAAAGGACAAACACTGTATGGTTCCATTTATATGAGATACCTAGAGTCGTCAAATCCACAGAGACAGAAAGTAGAATGATGGTTGCCAGGGGCTGGGGAGAGGGAAGAATGGAGAGTTGTTTAATGTGTACAGTTTCAGTTTTGCAAGATGAAAACGTTCTGAAGGTTCATTGCACAACAATGTGAATGTACTTAACACTATTGAACTGTATGCTTAAGTGGTTCAAATGGTAAGTTTTATGCTGTGTGTATTTTTCCATAACTAAAGAAACTTTTAAAATTACAAATACAGAAACAAACAATCAACAATAAAAATCCCTGATCTCGCCCTTGCACCCTTTTCTAGAACTGTGCACAAGCTTCTGAAGGGAGCTGGCTTTACAAGTCCTTTCATCTGAGAGTCTGATTCTGTGATCTCTACCAGCAGAGGCCAGTCCAGACAACAAACCAATGGTGCTAAACAGGTGATAACGGGATAAACTGATGCTCCTCCCAGTTCATATGCTATAAGTGGAATCTTCTGGAAATCATTCCTTGAAGCCAAAGACCATATTTCTTGGAGGGAACTTTAGGAACTGTGGTAGTCTGTGCAGTGAGAGGTTTCTGAACCCTCACAGGACTGTAAGCTCTGTGAGAGGAAGCTCATGTTTGACTTTGTCACCGCTTTATCCCAACCCTTGGCATTGGTCTGGGACTTATGAGACATTCAAAATGGTTTTATTTTTCCCAGTGACAGTGAGTGAATAAATTAATGAGTAAATAAAGCTGGGCCCTTTACTAACACGAAGTAGGCAGTTTTAAGCATAGGGCATCTTATAGGAAATAAGTGTGTTACATTCTGCTTGAGCACTGAACAAGTTGGTTTTGCCTATTAGTACTCTCTTTTTTGAAGGAACTACCTCTCCTTCATTCCCTGTGGCTTTAGGGGCTGTCAATCACTGTGTGCCTCCCCGCTGACCACACGGGTGGGCACGTGACCCAGGCTGAGCCTGCCGTAGTATTTACTATATCCTTTGTACCCATGTCTAGTTCAGATGTGAGCAAAGAACCCAAGCAGGGTAGATGAGAATTCTTCCATGAGATTTGCACGTGGATTCAAAGAGAGAAAGGACCTCTCTCTCTGGCTCACAAGCCAGCAGCCTTCCTTCTCATCAGCTAGAGAGATCCTGCCTAATAATGAAGCCACAGAGGCAGGGCCCACCCAGAGCTGGAGACTAAGAGTTAGCGTCCTGCTGTCAGTGTTTTAACCCTGGATGTCGCTGCGCTGAGAGGCAGATCTACCCTAGAACTTCTCAATTATAAAAGTCAACAAATTCTTTTTTTCCCTTAATCTTATTTGAACTGGGTATATGGACCTTGCAGCAAAGAATCCTGGCAAATACAGTCTGTTCATTTCAGTCTGAATGTTTTCCATATGTGTTTCACCTTACGACATTGACTAGTACACAAAATGTATTCTGCACGTCTTTGTATGCAGTGCACCAAGACACAGCATAAAAATCTGGAGAGAAAGAATTAGAAAAGCCAGTGTTTGTCTTTAAGGGACATTCTAATGGAGGTGAAGGGTTGGGGGAAGGGAAGAATTCCATTTCAAGAATATTTTTCAATTATTTCCTATATGCCAGATGTTTTCATAAGTAATTGCAATTAATTATCATGAACCTAAAAAGAAGATATTGTTTTTTTACTTTATAAGATGAAATTATAGTTCAGAGAGGTTAAACAACATGCCCAGGACCACCCAGCTACCATGAGGTAGAACAAGGCTTCAACTTTATGCCTCTATTTCTGAAGTAAGTGTCCATGCCACTGCGCAATCCTGCCTCCCAGACGAGAGATAAGACAAGCTTAAGAATACGATGAGGAAAAGACCAGAATTCGTACATTGATCCATTCAGAAAATACTTATTCGGTGTTTGCTATTCACTAACATTTGTGACAATACTTCTTGAACTGGTATACACGACACAAATGTAAAATATTATCAACATGTGCCAGGCACCACACTAGGCGCTGCAGAAGGAGGGACATAAAGATGAATAAAATAGCTTTTTCCCTAGGGGCATACAATAGAGTAGATCTAGAAATATTTCATGGCAAAGTATGATTAATGGCACAAGGGAAGTTCAAAGTGCTGTGAGAGTTCTAAGCAGGAAATGTTTACATCTGATTGAAGGAGCCGGAAAGACTCTGTGGAAGAAAGTGTATTAAGTAAGTGTGTATACATGTGCTGATGATGATATGCCTGTAGGATTTTGGAAGGAATGAAAAAGAGAAGGAGGGGGGAGGGAAGGAAGGAAGAGAAAGAAAGAGAGAGAGAGGAAAAAAGGAAAGAAGAAGGGAAGAAAGCAGGGTGGGAGACAGGGGAGGAGAAGGGAAAAGAGTGGAGGAAAGGGAGGAAAGAAAAAAAGGAAAAAGAGAAAAGAAAGGGAGAGAGGGAGGGAAGGATGAGAAAAGAAGCCTGCAACCACAGCCTGGTCCTGAGGTGCAGGCCATAGACTAGAAGCTTCTAACCTTCCTCTCCAGAGATGTTCTGTTAGGGCAACACATCCTCTGGATTACTCACTCGTCTACTCTACTTGTCACTTCAAAATAACTCAAATTATTACTTGATCCAGTAACCCCCACATCTTACAAAAGGAACCTAGTAATTATAAAATTTTAGAGGTTTTTAACTTCAGTGGGAATAATACACTTTGGGAGTTTGCTCAAGTGCAGACCCCCTAGGCCCCAGAGTTTCCTTTTCAACAGCACTGGTTGGAGTACTGGGAATTTGCATGCTTTGAAGCCACTCAGGTGACTCTGCTGCAAGTGTTCTGAGGAGCACACTTTGAGAAACACTGCAGTCTAACCCAGTTGTTTCACAGGTAAAGAAGCAATGGAGTCCCAGAGAGGTTAAGACTTGTTTGAGGTCGCACAGCTAGTTAATGAAAGATCCAGGCCTGTGGACTCTTATTCCATTGCTTTTTTCCCCACTGGCCTTGATCTCTACACAACTCAGAGTTTGCCTAAATATTGACATTGATATTGTAGGAATATCCACATGGACCATGCTCTGAGAACCACAGCTCTGAGTCATCCAAGGGTACAAGATTTCAAATCTAGCTTCTCTCAGATTCTAGTGTTAATTTACACATAGTTAGCACTAAATAAATATTTGTTGACTTGATGAATCCTTAGTTGCCTCTTACAAAAAGCAAAAAATAAATAGAGAGAGGGAGGTTCTAGTAAATCTACAGATAAGAGAATAAGACTCTTCTCAGCTGCCTTCTTATGGCATCTCTTCATAAGTTTGCCCCTGATTCAGGCTAATTTAATGAGTATTTAATGGGCACCTACCATTTTCAAGGCCCTGTGTTCTGTGCTTAGGGAATATAAAAATAAAAGTTAGCTTTTCTGTTCTGATGAATGACACAAGAGTGACATGTTAGAGGGCTCAAAAAAGAAATACTTATGTGGGGAACTCAGAGTATGCTTTACAGAGATGGTTTTGAGATGGGTCATAAAAGATGAGTAGAATTTTAACAGGTGAAATGTGAAAGGAAGCTGGTCCGGGTGGGGTTGATCTCATTGGCAGCAAGGTGTGGAAGAACTGGTTAGTAGTTCAGTTTGGCTGTAGCTTGGGCACCAATGAGAGGGTAATGGGATTATAAAACCAGAAAGATAATGGAAAGACCTTGTGGTGGAGGACTTAGATTTAGAATGAAAAGTTGGAGCTAAATCTAAAACCTACTGAGAAATCATTAAAAATGTTTGACTGGTTTGATGTTTCAGAAAGATGTTTCCGATAAGGGTGTTGTGTAGGGTGATTAGAAGCTGAAAGGCAGGAAGACCGGCTGGGAGGATGGCCAACTGGAGAGACAAGTAAGCAAGATCAGGATGCAGCCAGAGGCAGAGGTGTGAGGTCACAACAGCCGAGTGACTGAAGGGTCTAAACGAGAGAAGGATGTGGCTAACTCAGAAGTTTCAAACTTGGGAGACTGAATAATCAGATACAGGGGAGTTGGGAAGTGAGGTTGATTTGGCTTGGGTAGTGATGGCAAAAAATTTGGTGTGAAACATGTTAAGATTAATTTCATAAACCATCCAAGAACAGCCACTCAGCAAAAGCTAGCAGCGCTGGAGTTGAAGGTGAGGAGACATGTGTTATCCAGGGGTATAGAGGAATCACAGATGTCATCATGGAAGCTGCTGGAATGGGTAGGAGCGATGAGCGAAGAGAGTTATAGTGGTTATGTGTTTGAATTGCAAATAATGGAAATCCCTGCACATTATGGTTTAAATAAAGCAAGGAATTTATTGGCTCATGTTACTGAAAAACCCAGTGGAATGGGCTCCAGGCATGGTTCAGTTGGCGATCTGGATCAATTATGCTCCAGTTCTCTAAACTCCGCTTTGTTCTGTGTTTTGGCTTCATTTTCATGCTGGATTCCCTCAAGGTTGGAAAATGGTAGCCAACAGCAATTAGGTTCACATGCTTTTTCATTTATACCCAAGAGGAGAGAAAGAACTAGTTTCCTTCAACTGTCAAACGAAAGCCTTGAGCTTTGCTCTAATTGGCTTACTACAGGTCACATGTACATGT
>VBSM01003143.1:18693366-18733797 GCA_008086735.1 Cheirogaleus medius
GAATTGGGTTTATGCTAGTGGGCTTAGATCAGTCACAGCTCACCACTAGGATCCACTCCACCCAGCTCTCCTGGCGGCTCCACAGTGGGCGCTAGAGATCAGTTACAGTTCACTAAAGAGTCCCAAACCAGATTCTTATAGAGGTACAATATGGGTAGAGACTCTAAGGAAATTGCACTGCCGTGGAACCCCAGGTGGGAAAATATTTCCATGAGGACACCATAACCAACAAGGCCATAAGGATGATGATGACTGATAAAGGGTCATTTGTTTGTATGATTAAGAAAATTATTGGTGGCCTTGAGATGACAGCTTTAGTTGGGTGTTTGTCGTCAGTGAAAGAGAGCAAAAGGTTGAGAAGGAACTGGAAGATGAGAAGGTGTAGACTCTTGTTTCAGAAAGATGGACAGTGACAGAAGAAGAGAGCAATTCAGAGGGAGAAGGGGACGTCACCTATCGCTTTTAGCAGGGAGACTTGAGGATACTTGCAGGCTGAGGTGAGAGAGCAGGAGAAGAGGGGAGAGACGGGTGATGTGAACAGGGAGGGATGACCGAGGCAGCATGGCGTTGAGGACACAGGAGGAGGGAATGAGGTCAGATATGCAGGCAGGGAGGTTTGTTTGGAGAGCAAATTGGACCCCTCTTCCCCAGAGATCAGCCTAGGAGGGGAGCCAGGGTGAAAACAGAAATGTGGATGTGAAAGGAAGTTGAGGAAACTCGAGGACGTGCCTATAACTTTCTCAGTAAAATCAATTCTGGAAGCTGAGAGTTGCTGGTTGCCCCAAGCAGGCCCAGAAGATTTGGAACAACCCCTGGGGGATTCATTAGGAGGCTAGAAAACATGAATAAGAAGACTGGAGAATTGCAAATTAGTACAGTCTTTCCAAGAGCAGTCTGGCACCTTACAACAAAAGCCATAAAAGTGGTTCTAGCCTTTGACCCAATAATCCCTCTTCTGGGAATATATACCATGAAAATAACTGAAAAGGAAATATTAATACAAGCTATTTGCAAAAAGGTGTTTATTGCTGCCCTGTTCATAATGGGAAAAATCTTGGAATACACCCAAATGCTCCACAATTGGAGAATGGGTAAGTGGATTCTGGAACGTTAATATGATGGAATATTATATAATCATTATGAATGATAAATATGAGTACTCTGTCAATATATGAGAAAATGTATACAGAAAAATGTTAGGTGAACAAGGTAGAGTATGAAATAGGATGGATAAGTTGATTTCTCCCCTGGAAAATGATGCTTCTACAATGGCATGGTTTATAAAAGGTCACTGAATTGTGTAAATCGTTGGTGTGAGGAGGTGAAGAAATTTTTTTCCCCTTTAGAAAATTGTTTAAATACACATTTTTTAAAGAGCTGGCAAGCAGCTGAAGCCAGTCAGCACGCATTTGTAGTAATGCTGATCTGCAGGACGCACAGTCGGCTCCCTTTGCAGAGAAAGAAAGGAAGAGTGGGGACATTCAGAGCCAAAGACGGCTAAGGCAGTGAGTCATGAAGGCAGGGGTCACCAGGAGATGACCACGTTCTTTGCTGAAATGGCTTATTATGTTGCAGGCTTCATAGGGAAGGGAGCAGAGACAGAATAGCTAATGGGACCCTGAAAACTGGGAGGATGGGAGAGACTGCAGACCCCAAGGGAGGTGGAGAGTCGTGCTAAGGGAAGTGAATGAGTAGGAGCTTTGGGCTCCTGGGAGTGCTGGTACAAAACCAGGGGTCTTGGGGCTGATGAGGCAAGCTGAAGGGGCAGTTAAGGGGGAGGGTGGATAGAGGTTCCCAGAGTAAAAGAGGTTGACAGATAGTGATATTGGGGAAACATGTCTGGAATGAACAGAAAAGTACAGTAAACACAATGGCCACTCATTCATTTACTCACCCAACAAATACTTATTGAACTCTTACTATGTGCCAGGCACTGTTCTAGACACTAGGGAATCGACAGTGAACAAAACAGTGTGATTTGTCCCACCAGGGACTGTGTCCCACTGGGGGCCCCTGAACCACACTTCCTTTCTGTCGCAGGTCCTAGCACGTGGCTGGTGTTTGGTTACCTTTTGTTAAATGAATGCAGAAATGAGGTGATTCGATGCCCATTCAGTATGGACACATGGAAGGGAGGGCATGGGGCCCAGCAGCCTGCTCCGGGAGTCAGAGCAGTTGGAGAGTTGCTGCCCAAGGAGAGATGGGCTCAGCAGAGATGGAGGGGCTGGGTTCAGAGAGCAGAAGAGACACAGGTACCATCCTTTCTAGAACCAGACAGAAGAACAAGAAGATTGATGCAGGGATAGAATATATTAAGATGGGAAGTGTTGTATTTGAGAAAGTATTCATGGAATGTTCTTGGTGTCTTCCTGAAGATCATTCATTCACCGTTTACTAGGCATCTACCTAGGCGCATGGCTCTTGACTGGGGATTTGAGGGCCTGTAGAGTTGAGGAAAACTCAGCTGCTCTTCTCAGAAAGCTTACGAGCTTGTAAAATCAGAGTCGTCGGTCTTGAAAACTGGGGCTTAGGAAGAGAAGAACGACTCCCGAATCCCCCAGTGTAGGAAGAAGCTATGACAATGTCCTGGGGCTCTTTCCGCTACCAGAGTTATCTGAAACCTGGGGAAGAAAGAGGAACATCGTCCGGCACAGGTTTCCAGGGCTCAGGCAGAGGCAGGAGGCACAGGGCGAATGGGGATGTGGGAGAGAAGGAGGCTGGACAGCTGGCTGGACAGCAGCCTGGGAAGGCCTCAGGAGGGAACAGCCAGAAGGGGCTGCTAGACTGGGAGAGTGAGAAGGGGGGTCCTGGGGGCAGGTAGTTCAGGAAGGTGACAGAGACCTTCCTCTTGGGCCTCCTATGTCCAGAAGAAAATGGACAGAAAACCTTAGAGTGGGTGGTGTGCTGCCCTGGAGGCAGAGAAAGCCCAAGTCACAGAGATGGGGATGGGATGGATTCATGGCACCAGCTCAGGAGCTAAATGCCACCACAGGCCTGGGGGTTCATTCAGTCAGTCAACAAACCTTTACTGGTCTCAGCCAGTTCTGGTTTCTAGTCCTTGTTTTGCCACATACTAGCCATGTGCCTTTGGACAGATAGATCACTTCACTTCTCCAAGCCTCAGTTTCCTCATCTGTGAAATGGGCTTAGCAACCTGGAAGGGTTATTGTGAGGATTACACAATATGTAGGAAAGACCCCCAAAGTACTGAATAAACCCTCAGCATAGGTGAGCTATTATTTTTATTAGATCGATGCTTAGTTCTGTGGGGGATACAAAGAGGAACAGGATACAGCTCTCCTCCCCTTCCTGCCAGGACTCTCTGCAATGAGAGGAAACAGAGATACAAACAAGGGATGACAACCAACCAGAACACGGTGTGTCATTGTTAAAACAGTAGCATGCCTGCTGTGGGAGCCCGGCGGAGCGAATAATTAGTTCTGCCTGTAGAGGTCAGGGAAGGCTTCCCTGAGGAGGGGACATTTGAGCTGGACCATTAAACGGATCACCTGGCAGAGAAGAGGGGAGAAGCGTCGCAGACAGAGCAGCCGCCTTGAGCGGACGCAGGGAAGCGTGCAAGGGCAGTGCGCGATCGGGGAAGAGTGACTATGCTGCCAGCCTGCAGCCTGGCGGGCGCAGGGGGGAGCCTGGAGGGGCGTTTGGGGCCAGACTGGGAAGGGCTTGAGTGCTGGGCTGTGTGCGGAAATGTGCTCCTGGAAACGTGCTCCTGCCGCAGTGATCTCTCGGCGTTTGGCAGGAGAGGTGGCTCTGGTGGGAGGAAGGGTGGAAGGAAGGAGGCCAGAGCAGGTGCAGGGAGACCAGGCCCTGCCCCCCGCAGCTCCGCTGCAGCACTGTGCCCCAACTGTCCCTTGCCTGGGGTCCAGGGCCCCCTGCAGCAGTGAGTCATCACTGGGCCCCGCGGCCCGCAGCTGCTGCTGCCACAGCCAGGGAGAGGGCCCTCATGCACACAGTGCCAAGACACTGTGGGTGCAAAGTCCCTCACCTATCATTTTGGGGGTGCTCTGTGTGCCCCACCCACACTGCTTTGGGGCTGACAGGAGGCAGCCTTGGTCTCTCTCACGGGAGGACTGAAAGGACAGTCCCCACCTGTTAAGTTGACTTTCCTTTTCAGAAAGAGCTTTGCTGATGAAGAGCGATAAGTGTCTTTCACTGGTGAGGAAAGGATTTTAATAACGTCTGCCGATGATGCCTGCCCTGCTCCAGCGAGATACAGAGGCTCATTCTTCTTCCCTTTAATAACCTGGTGCGGCTGCACCATGGAGGGGCTGGCGCTGGCTCTTTCTCACCCCAGTGGCGCGCCACCTGCCCCTCTGTCCCCAGCTGGAGTCCTCTCCTGTTTCGTTTATCCCCCCTCTGCCCAACTGTGACCTTCCTTTCCTTCTCTCCCTCACTCCTCATTTCCCTGAGAGTCATGGGCTGGGAGGGACCTTATTGATAGGAAACTTGGTCCAAAGAGACGCATGGGAGGGCCAGCAGGGGGTGAGCCCCTTGTCACTTTGGCGGTGATCCCGCAGGCCAGAGAGCTTGCCAAGGAGATTGGCGCTGGCAGATAGAATGTGGTTCTCAGACTTCAGTTTGCATTAGACTCACCTGTGGAGCGTATTAAAAACAGAGTTCCAAACCCTGCTTCTGCTCTATAGGTCTGCAAAGAGCCCCAAAAGTTGCAGTTTCCACAAGCCCCTCAGGAGACCCAGGCAGGAGACTGTCAGCCACTCCAAGAAACCCAGGGGTGAGGGTGGACAAGTTCCTGCCTCGGACTCTCCTGCTAACCCCATCCAACAGCCTTTCTTCCAACTCCACCTTTTTCTCAACACATGTACAAGTCCTGAGCCATTTCGGTGGTTTGGGAACTTGACTCGCATGCTGTGTTGCTTTTGTAGTAACAGCAGGTAACATTTATTGAGCACACGTGGATGAGAGACCTGGGTAAGCACTTTACGTGATGCTCGTTTTGTCCCCCGGTGATGCTGTGAGGTAGGTCTTATTATCCTCTTCATTGCCCTCATGTGACTTGCCCAGGGACTCCAAGGATTGAGACCTGAGCTGACATATGCCACCCTGTCCCCCTACCCCACTCCACACTGCTCACAGAATGAGCACATCGGAGGCAGGTTAAAGGAGAGGAGACGTGGGGAGAACTGTTATGCAAACTTCTTTCTCCCATGAGATGTTCAAAGGAAAACAGTCCTCAAGAGAAAATGGCTGATGTCCCAATTGTCTCCCTTCCCTGGGCCTTGCTGTTCCTCCTCCTAAATAGCGCCCTCTCCCCCTCCACCTCTCACCCCTAAACTCAACTTGCAAACTACCCAGTTGGCCGCCATTCTCCCACGCCCCTGCCTATCACATGTAGATTCCATTTGACACCTTCTCTCCTTCAGCCCTTACACCAAACCCTGATGACCCTTGATCCCTTGATTACTTTTTGGCCTCTTTAACGGTCCCTGCTACCACCACTGCTTTGTGTCTGAAAGACTTCCCTCCTTACCTTCCCAGCTAGAATTCAGTCCCCCAAACTCCAATATTCTGGGTTAGGTACTGCCCGTTACATCTTCCTAAACCCTCTGCTGTCATCTTTATTTATTTATTTATTTAGAAATGGGGTCTTGCTGTATTGCCCAGGCTGGTCTCAAACTCCTGGATTCAAGCCACCTTCCTGCCTCAGCCTCCCGAGTAGCTGGGACTACAGGTGCGCACCACCACGCCCGGCTCACTGCTGCCATCTTGCATGCCCTGGCTTAACCATTGGCTCGGCCTTGCCATGCACACTGAGTCTGAAACCCCTGCCTCTCCAACCCATGCCTCCCAGCTTCAGCAGAATGAATTCGCCTTTCCTAGAGGGCCAACATATTATACTGTGTTCTTTCCAGCCACTGGGCCTTTGCTTATGCAGTTCCTGCCATCAAGCCTGCCATTCTCTCTCATTTTCTCTAATCCCAACCCTTCATTCCTTTAAACACTCAGTTCCAAACTCTTTGCCTCCACACAGCCTTCTCTGGCTGAGCCTACCTTCCTTTCCTTTTAAGTCCCTGTGCTTAGTATGCACAGTTGGCATCTCACACCCTCACACTTATTTATTTGTTGTCTCGGAATTATTCTAAGGTTGTTTCAGGTCTGTGTGTTTTCCTCTCCCCAGCCAGATGCTGTGAGAACAATGCTGGACCTTTTTGCTCTTCAGCACCTACTCTCCCAGAACACAGTGAGTGGCTTTAGTAACTTTGCATTAACTTGAAACAATTCCTAAATGACCATCCCTTTAATTACAATGAATGACTTCGAAGTCCAAAGCCAGTGGAGTGTGTGCTTTGTGGATGGAAATGATCAAATGATATAATGGGGATGGAGAATGCAGTACTAAAAGGTAGGACACCTGCTTTATAGTCCCACGCTTTCTACTGTCCAGCTGTGGGACCCAGGGCAAGTTACTCCACTTCTCTGTCCTAAGGGGTTGGGCCAGATGTCCTGTGAGACCCTTCCCAGCTTTTCCACATCCTGTGATCTGGGCTAATCAATCTACCCTCTCTCCTAGCCACTGATCAAGGACAAATGTGTCTCTCTGGACCTCACTTTACTTACACGTGAAATGGAAACTACGGTAATAGTAGCTAATTTATAGAGTTGTTGTAAGGATTAAATGCAACAATTCAGAAAGCTCTTAGCTTAGAGCTGGCCCATAGAAAGTGATCAATAAATGGTAGCTATTATTAAGTCACTTGGCCAGGGTTATGAGGGTAGGGTATACCCAAGGGGAAGAAGAAGGCCTTGTGTTCTGATCCAAGTAGGAAGTCTAAGAGTCCACGGAGCCATTTGAGCTCTGAAGAGGTTAGGCTGGGGTCCCAGTGCTCGGGCCCTGCCCAGCAGCCTTGTAGGGACTGAAACACCAACTGTCCCATTAATGACAGCACTGCTGGCAGTTGGGGTGACCCTGTTGTATAGTCCCATCGATTTTCCCATTACCCTTTAATGCTGTGTATTAAAGGCTTTGCAGATCCACTCTGTTACCTTCTTTCTTTATTATCTCCAGGGCCTGCCCAAATGCTTGGGAGGATTAAATTGCCTGGCTGCAGTAACTCTCTCTGCAGGGTGAGACACCTTTTCTTGAGCAGATCTTGGAAGCCAGGAGCCTTGGAAGCCTTCCTGGCTTACTGCTCAGGTCATGCAGACACTGATAAGGACCCTGCAGGGAGCACAGACTATGCACCTGGGGCTCACTCACAACCCACTGCCGGCCGGAGGAGGAGACGCCAGCAGCCAGGTCCTCGCCCCTCTGCCTTATCTGGTCTCAGCCTGCCCCTGGTTCATAACCGCATTCGCTCGATCCTCTCCTCCCACATTTTTTTTTTTTTTTTTTTTTGAGACAGGGTCTCACTCTGTCACCTGGGCTACAGTACAGTGGTGTCAGCCTAGCTCACAGCAACCTCAAACTCCTGGGCTCAAGCAATCCTCTTGCCTCAGCTTCCCAAGTACCTGGGACTTCAGACATGTGCCACCATGTCTGGCTAATTTTTCTATTTTTAGTAGAGACAGGGTCTCGCTCTTGCTCAGGTTGGTCTCGAACTCCTGGCCTCAAGCTAACCTCCCACCTCAGCCTCCCAAAGTGCTAGGATTATAGGCATGCATGTCCTTCATCTTACTTCCTGTTTGCCCCTCATGTCTGCCCAGATCCCAAGATCCATCCTCTGGTCCTGCCTCCTGGCTGCTGTCTTTGTTCAGTGATTGCATTTAATATTCTGGATCCTAATACATACACAACTTCACAAAAAAGCCTTATTCAGAACTTCAGATTGCCTTGACTTTCTTATTTGTGAAATGGGAACATGAGTCCTCCCATTGAGATTGGGGGAGATGAAGTCCATATGGTTCTTTCTCTGAGCAAAAGAGGCGGGGGGAACAAGCATTGCTGCTTTTTTTTTTCCCCGAGGTATGACCAAAGATAATGAGGTTGATATTTCACACCACAAGTCATCAATGCAAATTAATTTTCTCCCATTGAAAAACAAAACAGCAAATCAAAGATGCAACCCGTTTGGAGCTGGCATCCTGGTCAGCAAGTCTCCATCGTCTGAGGGTAGATGTGAGCGTGGGAAATGGCCGATCAGAGTTAAGCCTGGTGAACAAACTAAGTGATCAAACAGAATACAGATGATCCGCAAGTTATGATTGTTTGATCTGTGATTTTTTTTTTTAACTTTATGATGGTATGAAAGCGAAATGCATTCAGTAGAAACCAAACTTCAAATTTTGAATTTTGATCTTTTCCCAGGCTAGCAACATGCCGTATGACACCCTCTTGTGATGTTAGGTAGTGACAGCAGGTCACAACTCCCTGTCAGCCCCGCAGTCACGAGGGTAAACAACCCATACTCTACAGTGTCCCGTGTTCAATAAATTGCATGAGATATTCAACACTTTATTATAAAACAGGCTTTGTGTTAGATGATTTTGCCCAACTTTAGGCTAATGTAAGTGTTCTGAGCACATTTAAGGTAGGCTGGGGTAAGCTACGATGTTCAATAAGTTAGGTGTATTAAATGCATTTTCAACTTACCATATGTTCAATTTACAATGTGTTTATCAGGATGTAGCCCCATCATAAGTCGAGGAGTATCTGTAATCTTTTCCTCTCTCCCAAAGATAAAAAGTAAGGAGATGATTTTATTGTTAAATTGGTACTAAGGTTTATCTCAATGAAAAGTTCTAAAAAATATTTTGTAATACGTGTTGATTCCCTAGGTGACAACTTTGAAGGGAAATGCACTTCACTTACACAATTAAGTGTTGATCTACTTATATATTAAGCACGGCTTTTGGGATGGAAGGTGAAAGAAATCCAACTCAAACTGGCTTAAAGAGAAAAAAATAATTTATTGGCTTAGTGATTGAAAACTCCACAGTTAAACTTGTTTCAGGCGTGTCTGGACCCAGGGGCCGAAGTAATGTGATCAGGACCTGGCCTTTGTTAGCCTCTTGGCTCTTTTCTGTGCTCACTCTTCACTCTCCAGCAGGCTCTCTGAACATGGTGGCCCCTCAGTCCTCAAGTCCAATTGCAAGAGAGCTCCACTTTCCCACTGTTTTCTACCAAGGTCCTAAGATGGAACCTCACAGGCCTGGTTGGTGCAATGCTGAACAATCACCATGGCCAAGGGGATGGAACTCCCAAGGGACCAAGCCTGGGTCATATCTGCACTCTGGGAACCAGATTGATCCCACATGAACCAAGGGTGGGATAGGGGTAGCTCCACAGAGGAAAAATGAGGTTCTGTCACCAGCGGAAGGGGACATGCGTGGTTGGCAGACAAATACAACAGATATCCACTATGGCTTTTGTAAAAAATGGGTTCTATAGTTGCCACATTAATGGGATAGAATCATGAAAGATTTTCTTTTAAAATTTTACTTTATTCTTGTATTACATTTCATATAATAAATAGAAATGTAGATGTTCCTAAAAAGCAATTTATAACTCGAGCAAAATTTTTTTCAAAAATGAAATGGCTCCATTCATTCCCGGCTGTGTCTTATGATGTCCTCACCCTGAAGTGTAGAGCATTCGTCTGGAGAGGTTTTCAGGAAGTTCTAACCAGTTAGCACGGTATGTTCTCATTCGTTCTCCCCTTTATGCAATATCTGGCTGGCATGTTGGACAATATGCTATGGTTGTCGAATAGAATAGTGGTTTGCAAACCATTTTTGGAAGCAGAACTTCTTTTTGCAAATGCCATCTCCTTCTCTCTCCCTCTAATTTGCCAGAAAGGTGAAAGTAGAGCTGCTCTGGTTGACCCGGGTAGGAAACCCAGATTTCATCTGCTGAGCTTCCTCCTTCCCCTCAGCCTCTGCTTCGTGACTGCAGAGTCCTGAGGCCCCAGGAAATGCAATTTGAAAACTGCTGGAAGATAGCAGAGTACCTGGCTCTCTAGGACAGAGTCTGGGGCTTTGTCTTCAGTCCCATCCTAGGGAGGGGCTTGGGACATTTATTGAGCACTTACTGTCAGGGTTTATACCTTTTTATCTTATTTAATCCCCATGACAACTCCATCAGGTAGCAATTATTACCCCTTTCACAGATGGGAAGATCGAGGCTCAGAATGTCATAGAGCTGGTTTTGAAGCCAGGTCTTCCCCATTCAAACAACCCCATGACTCCTTGGATATTCGTGGAGTGCCTACTGTATGCCAGGTCCTGTGCTAGGTGTTTTTATATGGACTTTTTCATTTGACCCTTACAAAACTTTATGAGGAAAAGAATCCAGACACCAAAAGGCACATATAATATGATTTTATATAAATTTCAAAAATACATCCACCTACTGTATCATAATAGACATTAGAAATAGTGGTTACCCTTGGCTGGGAGGGGGTAAGGTGGGTGGTACTGACTGGGAGGGAGCTGGAGGGGGCCCTGGGGCATGCTGGCAACATCCTATGTTGGTCTGGCTGATGGTTACACAGGTGCACACATGCATCACAATTCATGGAGCTATACACTTACGGTTTGTGTGATTTGTTATATGGAGTTATATTTCAATTTGTTTTTATTTTTAAACTTTACTATTTTTTGAAAAATTATCATCATAGATACAAAGAGACTGTGGTTCAGGAAGGTAACTAGTCTAGGATCATGCTGTCAGGGCTGTGTGTGATGGAGACCTGCCCGCACATGGCCCATGGAGGGCATTCTCAGTGACCTGTGAACAGGAACAGTAATGTCCAGGGATTGTCGGCCAGAAAGAGCTGTGTGCTGCTCAGGCTGGGGAGGGTGTCACTTCAGATATCCAGGGCGTGCCCTCCCCCACCGAATCCCATCTTCTTCTCCATTCTTCGGCCCCACCCTCCCTAATGCCTCTGTGTTGGTGTGATGGCTACAAAGGCCCTTCCTGGGGACGAGGACAGAGCACGGGCAAGGTGTGAGTTCAGTGCCAGGAAAGGCATAAGGAGAGAGATTGTGAGGGAGGGAGGGAGGAGAAGCCAGGCTTTCCCCAATGCAATCAGGGCCACTTTGTCTCCTGCCAGAAGGCCTGTCCCTTGTGCTCGGAGCTCTTGGGGCAGTCCCCATGCTCCCCAGAGAGTCCTCCAGGTCCTTTGCCTTTTCCCCTACACTATAAAAGTGGCTTCTATTTTTAGGTTCCATTGTAAGGGAGACCCTGGGATTCAGGCCAGGGATCCAAGGAGCTGGGAAACCACAGTCCCGGGGGCCGGATCAGTAGCATAACTGAGTGGATAAAACGGCAGCAGCCTTGGCATCTGCTAGGTATAAATCTAAGTCTAAACGATGAATCCTTGTGAGCCCCTGAGCAAGCCTCCAGCTCCATGGACATGCAGGCGCTGGGCTAGGGTCGTGTTCAGAGTGAGAGGCCCGACTCCCTGCAGCCCCTCTCTTTCAGACCCACCCCCCATGAAGCTCCAGGAACATTCAGCTCAAACCCAAATCCAGCCACATCACTCTTTCTCCTAAAACCCTTCAATGCCTCCAATTCTGTCTAGTAGCAAAGGGGGACCATTGGTGGGTTTTAAGCAAAGAAATAAGTGCTGTAATAGACTTGGCATTTGAACAAAGTCTTGAAGGATGCGTAGAATTTCAGTGAGCGATCAGAGAGCTGCTGAGAGGACCCAGGAGATATGAAGTTGGAATGACCAAGTAGCACGGGCTCCCACTGTCAGGGCTGGGCTAGAATATCTGGGTTTCATGCACAGGAACTGGCAACCAGTGATGACTGATGATTTCTGAACAGAAAAATAACCTGGCCGTGGCATTTAAAAAGGTTATCCCACATAGAATGAACCAGAGAGGTAAGAAGTTGGAGGCAGCTCTCATTCAATAAGCATTTACTGAGCACCTACTATGTGCCAGACACTGTGTGGGGTCCTGAGGAGACAGTGGCAAGGAAGATGTGGATCTGGGCTTCCTGAACTTTGTCATCAACAGGAAATTACCAGTGAGATGAGTGACAGGAAGGAGCAGTGTAATATGTGATAGGAGGACTTATCTGGAAAATTTTATCCAGTCCAGGGACTAGGGGGTACTTGAACCAGGGTCCTCTGGGAAAGCCCACCTATTGTTTTAAAGATCACTCTGGGGCCAGGCGTGGCGGCCCACGCCTGTAATCCTAGCACTTTGGGAGGCCAAGGTGGGAGGATTGCTTGAGGCAAGGAGTTCGAAACCAGCCTGAGCAAGAGTGAGACTCCGTCTCTACTAAAAATAGAAAAATTAGCTGGGTGGGGTGGCATGTGCCTGTAGTCCCAGCTACTCGGGAGGCCGAGGCAGGAGGATTGCTTCAGCCCAGGAGTTTGAGGTTGCTGTGAGCTGTGATGACACCACTGCACTCTAGCCTGAGCAACAGAGCAAGACAGGGCCTGGCCCGGGCTCTTCCAGGTACCATAAGAGATGCTCAGTAAATAGCTGCTAAATGAATGAATGATGACTATTGAGGAAACATTTGCATTGATCCCAAGTGCGGCCAGTCACAGCCAGACCCAGCTTCCCTCCCCCTCAGCCCTCTCCCTCTCTGCCCTGCCCCCTACTGTGACAGGCAGAGCCCCGGGGGGCAAGGGCAGAAGTGGCTTGTGGGCACAGTGCCACCTGGAATACTTAAAACATGAATTGCGAGTCAAGTGGCCCCTCTCACAGTTAATCGATGGCAGCATATCCTGATCGCTTTCATTATTATTATTTTCTTATGCATGTGTGATCGGGAGATTTATTGTTGAGGCTACAGAGGCAAAATCAATTATTCATGTTATAAATTAGAAAATGATTTATGTCTACAGGAGACGGGGCCTCAGCGAGCCGAGCCCATTACAGATAAGCTTTGCTGAAAGGACCAAGATTTATCTGTAAACTTCACAAATTGCCGCACGCCATTCCAGCCCTGTTCCCAAGCCCTCCCCCAGGGCACCCATCCCTCTTCCTGAGTCATTCTGTCTTTTTCTGTCGTCCACCATCCCCTTGACTCTTTTTTCCTCTCCCCGCTTCCCATTGACTCTTCTTTGTTCTTAGTTACTGTTTTTTACCTTTGACAAATGCCCCCATCGCTTGCTCGTATCTCTTTAGGGAGAAGACACTCTTGAAGAAGCTTCTAAATAAACTTTCTGGTCTCTAGGTATAGCCTGCCCTGCACAGGGAAGAGTTAGGTAACAGATCAGGGAAGAATTCCTCTTGGTTCAGTTCATCTGCAAACCTGTTGAGAGGATGAGGGACTGAGTCACGTTTCCCAGAGCAGCTGACTCCTGCCCCCAGTGAAAGATAGCCATGACCCAGCCTCTGCATTCTGTCCTGGTCTTGGGCTCTTCCCAGGGAACGTGGTAATGAGACCCACTGTGATGATGTGGAAAGCCCATGGGCTTTGGAGTCAAATACACAGGGGGTTGAATCCTAACTCTGCTGCCAACAGCGTGACCTTGGGCAAGTCATTGATGCTCTCTGGGCCTCAGTTTCAGCATCTGCAAAATGGGATTCCAGCATCAGTTCTCGCTCATGTGATCGTGAAAGGATGGAAGGAGCATGGTACATGACACACAGGGAGTGCCTCCAAGATGTTAGTTTCACCTGCGTGTGCAAAAGGTTGCAAGTGGAATGTCCTCTTCCTGTGTCTCACTCTTCCACGCTGCGGAACAACACGGCTGCCTTGGACTCCAAGAAGAAGCCAAGCTGGGACCCGAGGATGAGGGAGAAGTATGTCTCGACGATGACCACTTCCCGTGATGGCATCATGGGCAAAGGGAAAAGGGCACTCCGCCAGCAGTCAGCAAACTGGGATTACGAACCTGCTCTCCCTTGCAAACCCGTAACCAGAGCAAGTCACTTCCCTCTCTGGGCCTCACTCTCCCCTCCTGTCAAATGAGATGATAACGCTTGCCCTGCCTACCTCACAGGTTCTTGCATCAAAGGAGGACAATCTTAATAGCAAACACAACAACATCTTATAGCGGTTCTTACTGGATGACATTATAGGAGAAAACTGGAGAAAAAAAGATTTTGGTCAGTTGGAGGGCAACTGTAGCAGAAGTCCACTTGAGAAGGATCCGTCTCTTAAATGATTGAGTAGATGCCCCTAGAATGCTCTGAAATGGCCCCAAAGCACTCTGCGGCTTCTCTATACTTCACCAGGGGCTGAGTGGCCCAGCCAACCCCCTGATGCCTGAGCCCTGGACTCACAGATCCAAGGCTAATAGGACGGCTCAGGGCACTCCCGCGTCTGTCCTGGTGCCATGGCAGGAGGCGCTGTCCCTGGAGAGGTGGCCCCTTACTGAGTGCACACTGTGGGCCAGGCACAGCGGATCCTGGTGAGCAACCAGGTGCAGAGGCTGCACTCGGGGAGCCTGCAGTCTAGTGGAGGAGACAGATATGAAACACACACAGAAATTATCAAATAAATTGCAAATGGTGAGAAAATCCTATGGTAAAGAAGAACAGGAAGCTATGAGACCCAGGCAGGGGGACTGGCTCGATGCTGGAGGGGCAGGCAAGTCTCCCCCAAGGAAGAGGGTCAAAGCCAAGACCTACAGGACCAGAGGACAAATATGGTTTGCTATGGTTTGAATGTTTGTCTCCCTAAAATTTGTAAGTCAAAACCTAACCCCCAATGTGAGGGTATTTGGAGGTGGGGCCTTTGGGGGGATGATTAGGTCAGGAAGGTAGGGCCCTATCAATGATATTAGTGCCCTTATCAAAGGGCAGGAAGTTCCTTTGCCCCTTCCACCTCCTGAGGATACAGTGAGAAGGTGCCAGCTATGAGCCAGGAAGCAGGCCCTCACCAGACACCGAATCTATCAGCACCTTGATTTTGAATCCCCCCCTCCAGAACTGTGAGAAATAAATTTCTGTTATCCATAAGCCATCAGTCTGTAGTATTCCGTTACAGCAGCCCAAAAGTAAAGCAGGGTGAGTAGAGAAGCAGGATGGGGGGGGACAGTGTGACTCCCCTGCAGGGAAGGGCAGAGGGTGAATGAGCCGCAGCAGGCCAGTGTGGCTGGGGTGCAGCGAGCCCGGTGGCGAGTGATTTGAGGTGAGGTGGGGAGGCAGGCACGGGTCAGCTTTTGGAGAGGATCCAAACTGCCTTCATCCCCCCCCCCGACTGAGAACCTACCTGCTTTTTGGTGATTGTCTTACTCAGCCCAGGGGCCTGATCCCAGGCGCACAGCCCTGGCCTGGGAGACTCAGCCGCAGCCACTTCCAAGGGGCTGGAACCCCGGGATCTTCTGAGTCTCCTCCTTCCTATGTTGAAAGACAGAGCCCCTCCCCCTCCCCCTGAAGGATCATGGGAGACTAGATTCCAGGTGCCCTGAGTTCCCTGAGCTCCGTAAGTCCACTCAGCACTGCCCCCTGGGCCCTTTCCCTGTTTCCATGGCACTATGTCCATGTGGGTCCCAAGGCCTGAAAGTAATTTTTCTCAACCTGCATGGCTTTTTCCTGACATCCTCATACCTGCTCTTTCAGCAGTGAACCCCTCTGTCCTTGTCCCCATAAGACAGTCCTTAAGCCCCCGGCCCTGAACCAGGCAAGAGCTGCATCCCAGAGCCAGCACCTAGTGCCTCTTGAGACGCACAAGTCTTCTGACATCTCTGCTGCTGTTGATCAAGAAGCCTCAGACTTGCACCAGTGCCAGCGATACTCTCACTGGAAAAAACCACTAGATTCAGCTTTAATTCTTTCTGATTCTCCAAAGTCTGGAGTGTCAGATATTTCCCTCAGAAATGCCACCTACTTTAACCCCCAGGTTAGATGATCCCACATCCCTGTTCAGACTTCTGGTGGCTCCCCCGCTGCCCATGCCTATGATGAGGTTCAAAGCCGTGAACATGGCAGAGAAGGCCCAGGAAATGGAGCCCTAGCCTCAGCCTTCCCTGTCGTGTCCCCTGCCCCATCTGTCCTCCAGCAGGACCACTTGCCACTCGCTGTCCCACTGTCATGCCTTTCACACATCCTTCCCTCGCCATCAGAGCCTTGCGGATCAAAACCATCATGGCCTGGTTCACACACTGTCCCCATGACACCCCTGCCGCAAGGATGGCACAGCGTAGCAGAGAGAGCCCTGGCCTTGAATCTCAGCTTCTCTGCTTAATAGCTGTCTAACCTTGCTCAAGATACAACCTCTTAGCACCTCGATCTGTCCATATCTTAAATGGAGGTAGCTCCATTTCCCTCCCCGGTAGCTGTGCAGTCTACCTATTTGGGGAAAGAATTAGGGCTTGGGACTGACACTCGCCAAGGAGACAGATGAAGACCTGAATCCAGGCAAGGAGACAGCATCTCAGAATGTGGTCTAGGCCTGTCTGGGGCCACAAAGCACACGCTGTAATAAGGGCCCATTGGTGTGGACTGGATTAAACGCAGCACATGAGGGAATGCCTGTGAAAATGCAGCGTGCTGGGCAGATCATGGTTCACGTCGTGGTTATCATGATCTCTGGATTATCAAGGAAGGAGATGAGGGCTTTGGAGGAAGAAGAGGTGGCAGACACAGACTCTAACAAGAGCCAGCAGCTGCGCGTGGGACACCAACTGCTTTGATCAGGTTGGGAGCTTCGGCTCCTGCTAGAAAGGAAAGTGCAGGCGTTTGATGAACTAGCTTTTGGCAACGCTTGGTTACCTTGTCCTGCCAATAAAGTCACCAGGATTGAAAAATGGAGCCGACTCCCTCCCTTGCCCTTGTCCTCGGGTGTTCTCTATGTCTGAGCTCTGTCCTTTGTGCTGCCAAATTACCTTTGCCTCCCCTCTCTGAAAAGCCGGCGGGGAAATGACCCCCCTATGTTGGTAACACGGGTCTGCCTCCATGTGTCCAGAGCGTGGAGGGTGCTGGAACTGGAGGTGGCTGCGCTCACGGGGGAGGGGAGATGGGTCTGCAGGGAAGGGGCCCACCTGGATCTTTCTTTAAAGACTAAAGGGAGTCAGTCCAATGTGGTGTGTGTTAGCACCGGCTCATAGTCAGGTGGGCCTGGAATCAAATATGGGTTCTGCCACTTAGCAGCTGTGTGACCTTGGGCAAGTTAACTTAACCTCTCTGAGCCTCGGTGTACTCCTCTGAAACCTTATAGAATTATTGTTCGGGTTACCTAAAGTTACTTGCTTAACATAATACCCGGCATTTTTATAACTGCTAAGTGGCAGCCATTATTATTATTAACACTCCCAGTTGAACCCTCCTGCTTTCTCTCAGAACGGTGAGAGGAGGCAGGAATCAAAGCAAAGCAAATGGCAAACAAGAAGGAAAGACTCACATTAGCAAGATAATATGGCTGGGAGGAAAATGGGCTTGTGTGAGGAGCAGGCTTTGCCCAAGGACTTAAAGGCCCTACCTCAAGTCCCTTCGGCTCGTCATGGAAAGGGGCAGAGGCATGAGAACAGAGCGGCAGAAAGATTCATGCTGCCCAGCCTCTGTGGGGTGGGCAGGGGCTCGCGAGGACTGGGCTGGGAGCCAGGCCGAGTGTAACTGTAACCGGGACTGGGATTTCCCCTCTTTAACAGGATCTCTGAGCCTCTGTGCAAAAGAAACACCAATGTAATGAATGCTTGATAAATTTTTGTTGAATGGAAGGAAGGGAGGTGGTGGGAGGATGAGAGGGAAGGAGGGAGCAGGGGAGGAAAAGGAAGGCAGACCCTCAGGGCGGCCAGGTGCAGGGAGGGGGTGCCCGGGCCCTGCAGTACCTGCCAGGGATGCAGACTGCATCTGGCCAGCTGTGCTGCCCCAGAAGCCTGTCTGTGTGCATTATAGTCTGCTCACTCCCTGCCCTGTGCAGAGGCCAGGAGCTGGCCCACAACCCAGCCGCGCAGACCCTGGCAAGCCCAGCGGCCCCCTCACCTCCAGCCCCAGGCCTCAGGCAGGGCAGCGTGGGTGGGTAGGAGCTAAGATCTCCTGGGCCACTTACTGCCTCCCTCCTCCTCTGACCCCACGTGTCTTTACAGCTGCCATCCCAGCTCCTTTCCCTGCTTCACTGCCCAAGCGGCTCATCAGCGTGCTGTCCCTCAGGCTCCGGAGCCTTCCACGCCTTTGCAGCCTTGGCCTGCCTCACCCTTCGGAAACAGCAGCATCGTCTGAAACCTCCCACATCCCCTGCCTGCGTGTACCTGCCTCCTCCTGTGCCTCCCCCCAACCCCCGCACCCCTAACTCACACTGGGAGTGGCTTCTCCCCCACTCTGGAAGATGGCACCACATAGTTTTGAATTAAATCAGAAGAGCTGGTTCCGTCCTGTGTGGGCACTTAGACACCCCTGCCCAAGCCACCTCCAAATTTAATGACACCCTTGGCCTAGAACATTCTTCATTCCTCATGCCACCCTCTGCCCTTCTCCTCCTGCCAAATTCTACAGATGATGCTTCTGTAAGTCCCTACGTTTCACTTGTCCCTTCCAATATAGATTGCACGTGGGCCTAAATGCCACCTCCTCCATGAGGCCCTCCCAGAGCTCGGCCATCAGAATTACCCACCAGCACTCTGCTTCACCACTGTTATAAGTCACAGGCTTCTTACCTGAGTCAGGCGTGTGTCTGCCTCCCCACCCCACCCCTCACTCTGATTTTATGAGCAGAGATCTTCTCTGACCCATCTCTGCACACCTGGCACCTAGCTTGTACCTGGAACCTGGAGGGGACAAAATACTGTTTATCAAGTTGACTAAATGGGGGCCCTTATGGTTTGTCTGGGTTACCAGCCACTCGGCTCCCTTAGATGATGAAAAATTGTGTTAAGAAGGAAAGTGCTTCAGGTTCACAATCCCCCAGGGATTTGGACAATTCTCCTATTCAGACTGGTGGCCTCCGGTGTGCATGGAGAACGGCCCCCTTGCGTGTGATCCCCGTGGGTCCCGGCACCTCTGTGTTGCCATTGTTTTCTCACAACAGTGCTCATTTCTGCCTTGGAGTCAGCTTATCCTCTGCTAAGACCTCTAGATCTTCTTCATCCATATGTATATATAGCCACTGAGCATTCCCTTCCACTCTGTACATACATATCTTTTAACTCATATAGTTTATGTTTCCCTTTTCAGAGAAAAAAATGTAGTTTTGTCTGTATAGTTACCAAGAAATAATCTACTCTGCTCTAGCATTCATCATCTTCCCTTTCCCAATTTTCCTTTTTCCTTGTAAAAAGCTCAGGCATTGTTGCTTCTTCTGATCCACTCCTTCCCTCCGCACGCTGGAGAAAGGTTCCTGGATTCATCCCTCCCTCTCCATTTACAGAGCTGCCACCGTTATGACTGAGGTCCTCATTACTTCATACCCGAGGGACAGCGCCTATGGAATGCTAGAGCAGGAAAGGACACTAGGAGAAGTCATAGTCCAAACTTCTCACTTCAGAGATAGGGAAACAACTGAGGCTCAGAAGTGAACTAGCCTCCCAGCATCACACAGAGACCGTGAATGCCCCACGAGGGCAGGGTCTGTGCCTGCCATGTGCCACTCTACCGTGGCGCCTGGCAAAGGGGCACACAGCGTCACACTCAATAAACACAGGGCTCACTTGACAGGCCAGGTTCGGAGCTGGGTCTTCTGACTCCCAGCGCAGGGCTCTGCCCACCTGCCAGTGCAGCGGCTCCCTGGCTCGTCTCCCAGCCACCAGTCCATCCCTCGCAATCTAATCTGTGCTTCAGCGTCCAACACATGCTTCCTCTGACTTCTCCTGCCTCCCCACTTAAACTGGGTCCTTATTTATTGACTTGTACTTAGAACATACTTTCCCTTCTTTCTCAAATTATATGGGCGTTAATTTTTTCTTTCCTAAGAAAGGTTGAATAGTATATGTTAGAGGGTAATAGAAAGAAGAGAACGGGCTTGGACATCTTAAATTCATGAAAACCCAGACCTGATCTCCTGACAATAGAATTCCTCGCCAAGCAATGGTGAACCACTTGGACTGGCCCAATGGGGCTGGGGAGGGAGGTTTGAATTGGCCTGAAGGGGCTGGGGAAGGAGGTGTAGAAGGGGTGCAGGGCCAAGCAGGAGAGAGTGAAGGAGCCAGAATCCAGAGAACCCCAGTCTTGCTTGGGGAAGGAGCAGTCAAGCAGCAGGATCTGTCCTGCAGTCAGTAAGCTCTGGCCAGGGCTCATCATGAGGGGTGGTTGGGACACACTCAGGCTTCAGAATGGAAACCAGGAGGGAGGTTCACACAGGTGGGGTCTCTCTGAGTTCTTCCCTGTCTCAGGGTCTAGAGCTCTGGTGTTGAAGGGAGGACTGTCTCCAAGCATCCTGATGTCTGGAGTACCAGTTTTCTAGGGTTGCCATAACAGAGCATCCCAGACTGGGTGTCTTAAACAACAGGAATCTATTTTCCCACAGTTCTGGAAGCCACACATCTGGGATCAAGGTATTGGAAGGGGGCTCCTGTTAATGGTTTTGCTGAATTATACCCTTCACCCTGTGCTTCTGTAGTCCTGCCCACTCTGACTCTAGATTTGGCCATGCAATTTGCTTTGGCCAATGAAATGTTAACAAACACGTTTGCAATTAGAAACTTCAAAAGTACCTGTGTGTTTCCATTCCTTGCACGATTGATTAGGTTTCTTGGCCATGCCCCTCTGCCAGGCCATGAGGATATGCCTGCTGGACCCTTGGTAGAGAGCTGAGTCATCTCATTCGTCCCAGTCATCCAAGCCATCCAATTCAGGCATCCCAGATCACCCAGCAGCAAGCCAACCTCCCCACAAGTGTGAAAGAATCTAGCCGTTATAGGAAACTCTCCTAGCTGAGTCCAGCCTGAATCATTGACCCACAGCAAGCCAAATAAATACTTATTGTTTTAAGCCTCTGAGCTTTGGGGTGGTTTGCTAGACAGCAATATTGTGGTAACAGAAAACTGATTCAAGAGACAAAGCAAGACAGGCAGCATCCAAGCCCTAGACAACAATCAGTGTGACCCAGAGACAATGGGACCTGAAGAAGTCTGAGACCCTAAGACCCTGAAAAATCAAACTGGTAGCATAATGAAGGCCAAAGCCACAGCAAGACTCAAACCCTCATGTCAGGGCAGAGTCCTCTTCACCTGTATCCCTGACCCTCCCCATACCCTGCCCTTTACCCTGACATCAGTCAAGGTTATTTTTGCACTTGCCTAATCCTCACACTAGATTTTATTAATATATGTCTTGGTTTATCCGTCACTGTCTCTTCCCTTGTCCATCTCCCATGGGTGCCAGAAAAACACACTGCACTGAGAGTCAGGACCTAGGATCTAGTCCTGGCTCTGCTGACACTGCGTGACCTTGGGCAGCTTGCTCCCCATTGCTGATACTGTTTCACTGTCTGCAAAGTGAGTGTAGAGCCAGATGACATCTCGGGTCCCTGCAGACCCTAAAGGTGATCCCAGACCTTCTGTTCCATACAGGTACCGTCCCTCCACCCTCCACTGTCTGGTTGTGTTCCTTGCATTCTAGTCTGCATGCAGTTTGTTCCAGCTGCTGGAGGAATGAAGCATTAAAAACCTATGCATTTCTGCTGTCATCCACTATCAGCCTTCCCTCATCATCCATTAGGAAGAAACATTCCCCCTTATCTTTCTCTTGTTCCCAGTGTATTTTAAAGAATGTTTTTCTATTTCCTTTTATGTGTTTTGCAGGTTGCATCTCATTTCTTTCTTTGATTTTTCTCTTCTCACACCTATAAATTCTAGCTTCTTCTTTGTTCTCTTCTTGGGCAATCGGGCCAAGCTTCCTGTTTTTGCCTTTCCAACTGGAAGATCTGTTCCCTCTGCAGCTTTTTGTCCAGCCAATGAGATTTTTCCTTCATCACTTAACCAATCTTGTGCGTGTTGGAGTTTTTTTTATAGGCCTTTAATTAATTCGGTATGCTGGAGAGCTGGTTGATGGTCACAGCTCTGCAACTTAACTAACTCAGTGACCTTCAGCAGGTCACTTAGCATCTCAGAGCCTTAGTTTCCTCACCTGTAAAATAGAGAACACCAGCCCTTCCTACCTGCCAGAGTTGTTATTTGTGAAGTTCTGAATAGAAGATGATAAGACAGCCCTTGGTAAACCGCAGAGAATTGTATACAGAGAGGGTTTAGTGTTCTTGTGGATGTACTTATCAAGGTGAGCTCTGCAGGTAAAACCACAGATCAGAACTGCTTTTTGTCCCCAAAAGTTCACTAGCAGGGCTGCTCACTTTTCCCATGACCTGCTTCTCCCAGCCTGCCCTCTTCCCTCTCAGAAGATGAAAATCTGTTAGGGATCCCTGATCTACCTGCCTGGAGCTGTGTATTTCTAAACAGGGCCCAGGGTGTTTACCATTTTTATCTGCATAGTCTGATTCCCCATAATCTTTCTCCTGGTTGTTTAGGGAGTTCCTACTCACTTGGGGGACACCATTTGAGCCATCATTCTCATGCCCTGTGTGCTCGTCCCTCCCCACAGGTGAAGCCATGCAACTCAGGCGGATCCATCAGAGTGTGCGCACAGGCCCTGAGCAGGGCCAATGAGAATCTCACCCGTTATGGACGTCTGGAACTTGGAAGAGAGAAGGTACTTTCCTGCCGGTGTTGCAAGTTAGGGAGCGTGTGATTCTGGGACTCCTGGCAGCCCTCTTGTCTTACACGATGGGAGCCTGTCTTCAGAATAAAGCAAAGCAGAGAACAAGGACTGGAGAAGCAACAGAGTCATGCTGACAGCATGTGATAACCCTCTTGTTATTCAGCATCTCTGAAGCTAGATCTATACCTAGCCTTCTTATCTGTGTGAGCTAATAACCTTTTTGATTAGGCTTATTTGAGTTTTTCCTACTGAAAAATCTCTGACTGATGCACCTGACACGTCTCAAATAGTTCTGGAGCCTCTCTGCTCCCTCTCACCCCCAGAGGGTGCTGTCCCAGGCCAAGATGGCAAGAAAACGCTTAGAGGACAAAGAAGAGCAAAGGAGCTGATCTTTCCTTCTATAAACTCTACAAGCAAGCTGTGTGCAGACTAGAATGTTCTATTCTCCTATGGTGGCCTTATGGGGGAATCATAAGGATATAGAAAGAACCCAGGCTTTGGAAAGAAGAAGACATGGGCCTCAATCTTGATCCACTACTTATAAGCCATGTGATTTTGGAACCATAACCTGTGGCTCCCTGTCTCATGGAACTATCTAGAAATAATGTATGGACGCACCTTGGTTTATAATAGGCCCTCAATAAATTGCACCTATTATAAAGTTTCCTAATATTTCTGAATTCAACTTTCTAAACCAAAATTGTCTTTCCTTTGTGTTTCCTTTCCTGTTTTTCTTGGAAACCTATGTTGTAATAGTTTCTGGTCATTTCCTCTAAAGGTTATCTTTAACTTTAAAATACTCAAAGACTTCTTCTTTCCTACTGTATCTAGATGCCGTCTGCATGTAATGGTCTCTCAATGAATGTTTGTGAGATGAATGAATTGACGAACACTGCATTGGAAAGTAAGTTGCATTCACCTCATTATAGCTCTACTTTCAGCACCGGGGAGCTGTCCACAGGACTCTCTGGAACTGAGGATTTGAGTCAGAATTTAGAACTTAAATATGGATTGTCTGGCAGACTTCTTTAACTATTTCAAGAGCATTTTCTGATCTGTCTAACCTGAAAGTAGGCTGTTTCCATATGTTTTATTTATTCCTCATTCCTTCATTTGTTTATCAACAAAATTTTATGCAACTTTATGCTAGGAAGATATCTTTTGTCCTCAAAGAACCTATAGACTCCCAAAAGTAAAACTTAAAAAAAAAAACAAAACCCTTTTTTCCAAAGATCCTAGCACATTTCTAGCACTAGTACCTAGTCTATCCATGGGAATAAAAACAGAATCACATGATATTAAAGGTAGAAAAGCCATTATCAATAGTTAAATGCCACTCTCGGCACCCCATTCCACCTTCTCCATCACAATTTATTTGTTTATAAATGCAGAAACTGATGCCTCATGCCTTTATGCCTTTCTCAAAACCATACCTCTCATGTATTTGTTCTTTTCACTTTATTTTCTTTTTAATGTTGTTTTTTTAATTGACAAATAATAATTATACATATTCATGGAGTAGATAGTGACACTTCAATACATATAATATATAGTGCTTAGATCAGGGTAATTAGCATATCCATCATCCCAAAGGTCTATCATTTCTTTGTGTTGGGAATGTTTAATATCCTCCCTTGGCTATCAGAAACTATATAATATATTATTGTTAGCTATAGTCATCCTACAGTGATATGAACACTAGAACTTATTCCTCCTGTCTAGCTGTAATTTTGTATCCTTTAACAAATCTCTTCCTATCCCTCCATGTTATTTGTTTTTAAACAAACTCCACATACTTATATTCTATCTTTGGCATTCTGGAGAGCAGCCCAAAAAAGGTTCCATCTCTGGGGTTCTGGAGAGCAGCTCAAAGTCCTTCCTAATTCCCTCTGGTCAAGAACCCTCTGCACCTCTTGCCAAAGATCTGCATGCTCCTTTCCCCTCTGTGAGACTGCCTGTGCCTTATGTTCAAGGCCACGCCACCACCTTGTTCCCTTTTTCATGTATTCCTGGTCTCTTAGATTAGTCTGGCTACAGAGCTGGCCCAGAATTTCAATCATACACATTGCATCATGGTCATCAGCCCCAACAACCCCTCTGGGGAGGATGTGTTACAGATTGCCTCTGGGACGTCAGGATCCTCCTGCCAGAATATTCTATCCTCCTCCTCATCACCTTTGGACATAGAATGTATTCACCGTTCTCCTCCCCCCTGCTTATAACATAAAAACTCCTCCATCCCCCTACAGTTCATGCCATTCAGTGGGGGATATTATTCAGACATAGGACATTTATCTGACCCTCAAAAAGGGAGACAGAAATCGCATGGTAGGGTCAGACAAATGAGAACCCAGGTAATATTTTCAAGATTATGACTTACACATAGAAACCACCCATTTTTCTCCCACTCAAGCACCTCCAGGCTCGTATTCCTAGAGCCCTCTCTTTTTTATTTACGAATTACCCCCACACCCCTGCATCCATTTCTGGCAAAGTCTTCCTGGGGGAGAGCTGTGCTTGGAGGAGAAGAGAAATATGTGGATGTTTGTTAGTTAGCTTACTGCTAGCCGTCTCCTCCACCAGACTATAAGCTCCATGAGGACAGAAACTAAGTCTATTTTGTCCACATTGTTTACTCAGCACCTGGCACATAGCAAGTGTTCAATTAATAATTGTTGAGTGAAAGAAACACATAAAAACCAAAGAAGAGAGAAACCAAAGAGGCAAGCATAAGAGAGGCACTTCTCTGCTCTCATGTCTCTGTCTTGTAGCTAATGGAATGGGATGGATGAGAAGGCAGCCCATCCTCGGAGACTTGTCTGAGGAGCCCACATTTTCCCTCCCCTCACCCAAAGGCCAGGGTTGCTTCCTGTGATTTCTGATCCAAGGCTGACATTAGTCCTCAGAGGAAGACACAATGGGCGGCTGACTCTCTCTCCTTATCCTTGTCCAATCATCTGTAACTGTGACAGATGGCAGCCAGGGAGGGCTGTGTATGTGAAAAGGGGCAGAGGCAGTGAAAAGACCAAGGCAGAAAGAAAGGAGCTGCTGCCTTGGGGCTTCTAAATCAGGTCACTTCTGAGCTCTGAATAGGCAAGATGGACAAGCCTTTCCTGTTTCGACACAGGCTGAACTCTCTCTTCCACCCGCCATGCAGGGCTCTGGGGACATGGGTGTTCTGGCCAGTCTCTAGCAATTTACATGCAAGGCATTACAGACAAAGTTCTTAAAGGAGGGGCCTGAATGCCAGAAGTTATCTCAGCTTCTTTAGAAATGCCCAGAAGTGCTGCGAGCTCTGCAGGTCTTGGCTGGACAATCAAAGCCTCCATTATTTGACCTTCAAACTATTTTATCAGCCTCATGGCCCATTACATTTCCTCTATGCCTCATGGCATTCTCTTCAAGCCCCCTGTGATTTTTCAGGGAATTTGATTAGCAACTTCTAAAATTCATACAGAGGAATCAATGTACAAAAATAGCCACAACTATTTTGAAAAAGAACAAAGAGAGGGTCTCACAGGTGTCAAGACATATTACAAAGCTCTGTGAACTTAAATAATGTGGTACTGGCTCAGGGACAGATAAAGAGGACAATGAAATGGAACAGACTCCAGAAGCAGACCCAAGTCTTTAAGAGAATTTGATTTATGTAAAAGGTCTTATTTTTAATTAGTTGGGAGAGGATTGACAATTCATTAAATGGTTCTGAGATAATTAACCATCTATATGGAGAAAGTATGATATAAAGCCAGATCCCTACCTCACACCACATAAAATATATTATAGATGGGTTATAACTTTTAAATACCCTCCATTCTACTGCTAACATTTCTTTAAATGTGGATTTTTAAAAATATGTACTTCCACATCTCTCTGCCTTTGCTCATGTTGTTCCCTCTGTCTAGAATATTGTAAGTTCTAACAGTGCTCCTCCCCTCTTCCAAACAACCCTCCCCTCAAGGCTCTATGTTGAGGCCTTCCATAGTTTCCCAATTGGATTGGAAGCTCCTCAGAGATAGGACCTGTATTATACCTCTTTGTATCTTCTCCCAGAATCTAGAGCAGTGTCTTATAAGCATAGAGAGCTGTGTAAATATATACTGATGATAGTTATTATGGTGATAGTGATGGTGGTGGTAATGAAGAAGTTTAGCTCAATGCCCTGGGAAATGAAATGGATGACTCACAGTCTGTAAATAAAATAATCTTCATCAAGCTCCCTAATTAGATCAAGAGTCAGGAGCTGCACTTCAGTTCCTTTTCTGACATCAATCTATTAATTCCTGATTTGGAATCCAGAAGTTAAAATGATATTTGTCAACAAAGGCCATCCAAGATCTTCAATGGCTTATACTCAAGAAGGTGAAAATGCTACTATTTGGAAATAAATAATAAGATCATAGGAATCAAATCAAGGAAAAAACTGTCGCCACTAATCAATTAATTAAGAAGCATTTATTGAGCTTTTTCCATGTGCCAAGATCTGCAGAAGACACAAAGAACTAAATTGGAAGTAGCCAGTTACAAAGGATGTAAAACAGTACATGCCAAATGCCAGTTTTGTGATTAAGAATATGAGTTTTGAAATCAGAATCGGGTAGGTCTAAATGCTTAGT
This sequence comes from Cheirogaleus medius, assembly GCA_008086735.1. Lineage (NCBI taxonomy): Eukaryota > Metazoa > Chordata > Mammalia > Primates > Cheirogaleidae > Cheirogaleus > Cheirogaleus medius. The sequence continues at coordinate 18,720,456 of VBSM01003143.1, forward strand.
CTGCCATTCACTACTATTTACAAGTAAAATGTGTTCTTTTACTTCTCTAAGCCTAGGTTTCCTCATATATAAAATAGAGATAATGCAGATACCTATTTGACAAGGTTTTCATGAGAATCAAGTGAAATAGTATATATAAAGTACTTAGTATAGTGGCGGACATGTATGAAACACCCAATATATGCTATCAGTACTTTTTTTTGTTATAGGATAGAAGTTGCCAATCTATAGACAATAGACTTAGTGAGGCCCCAGAATTATTACAAAGGAACCCCAAGTCTGCATGATAATTAAGAAAAAGCTATAGAATGAATCATAATATACTTTTTATACATATGCCATACTATTACTCAAAAAGATATAAATGCTACTATAATGGTAAAAAAAAAACTGATCTAAGACAAGAAAGAAATGTCATTGTTCACTTAAATCACTTGATATTGTCCTAACTTCTAATCTACCAAAAAATTAATCCAAAGACAACATGAAGGTTTTACTTATTTTTCCCTTGGGAGACTCAGAATAATTTGCATGAGTGATGAGCAAAGGATTCCAAAAGATGATTCTCAGCATAAGAATTCCATGAGAAAATCCCAAAGTTGAGTATCTGAGCTGAAGTTTGTTCCCTATCATGATCTTTCCTTCCCTTGTAATTGCTCGTAGATGGGAACCAAATGACCAGGACCATTTCTGGTATCATTGCTCATCACAGGGTGGCTGTACCACTGCTAATCCTCTGGTTTTCTCATAACTTTCATTACAGAAAAGCAGAGAAGCCTCGAGGCAAAAACAGGTCCAGCTGGGGAGGGCTGACCAGAGACCCAAAGAAAGGTTAAGGGGCCACTTCTTAATAGTGCGTAGGGATTTCGAATCGTGAAAAGCAACATTAAGATTGATTTCCCCACAAAGTGCCTTTTTCGTAAATGCTATCTTTGGGTGTCTAAGTGAATAATCTTTATTTTCAGGAACTTTTCTTAGGGAATTGGACTTGAATCTTTTAAATGCTGAAGTTCCATTTATTGAAACCCCTGTGGTTCTCTGGTGGCCCAACATTTTGGTCTCCTCTTAAAGTTTTTGCCAACTTTAGATTCCCCAACTAAAAAATCCAGGCATCTACTGGGAGGTGTGGCTGAGAGGGCACATATGGAAAGCAAAGTTCAGCCCAGAGAGATTGTAGACATCTCACAAGGCAAGACCCAGACACCGAGGCCAAGTGCTCAGCCTTCTCAGCTCCCCCTCACACACACAAATGAGGGGGTAGGGGGACTATTTTCTCCAGAATTACAGAATCAAAAAGCCACTGAATCTCAGAAAGGGAAGACACTTTCCCAAGGCCAGGGTATGAAGGTCTTGAAGAGCCGGGATTAATATCCAGGTCTCCTGGGTCATCAATTACACCCTCTGACTCTGCCATGGAGGAAAAGAGCTATGCTGAGTCCCCTTCTCTTTCGCAGCTCCTGATTTGTGCCAGAGTAAGGATTTGAGGGAGTCAGAGAATGGGGAAGGAAGGAGACTGAACAAATTTTCCTATGGGGTGCAGTTAGGAATTCAAAATAAGGCAACCATTGATTGCTGGTCCCTGTTCCATCACCCTCAGCAACACTTAAGGCTCAGGCTCATTAAATGTTCAACTACAGCCATGGAGACATTTTTCCTCTGCGTCTGTTCAGGAGCATTGCATCCGGAGATAGAGACTTGAGAATAGATTCAAGGAGCCTGATAATGGAACAAGAAGTGGCTCCTGGCTTAGAAGTGTTTGGATACCAGGGGAACCAAGCCTGCTTGAAATTTAACATGGTCTCTTCTGGGTAGTAGATGAGAATGACACAATGACTCAAACAGTTGGATTTACTTTGAAAGACAGAGTACCTGGGCAGAGGCTGCTCCCTAAGGCCATGCATAATTATGGGACAATCCAGGACATACTGAGATGCTTCCAAAGCCCACTACTCATCTCTCCCACTCAAGTTAATTCACCTCCATAAAAGGCAGAGTTGAAAGAGGGATACCAACAACTTCTGTCACAAAATTTAAAAAATTCCAAGAGAATGATGAAAGTGGGACATGTTGTCTCTGTTATACCTTCTGGGTCCAGCCTCCTGGGAAGACATGCAATCGTCTCATCCCTCCTCATCCCATCTTGCCCCATGCTATGGTTTGAATGTGCCCCCTAAAGCTCATGTGTTGGAAACATAATCCCTAAAGCACCAGTGTTGGGAGGTGGAGCTTAATAAGAGGTGATTAGGTCATTAGTGATTAGGGTTCTGCCTTCATGAGAGGCTTAGTGTCATCATGATGGGAGTGGGTTAGTTACGGTGAGTGGGTTTGTTAAAAAGTGAATTTGGCTCTCTTGTGCCTTCTGTCTTATGTCATGGGATAATCAGCAAGAAGGCTCTCACCAGATGCTGGCGCCATACTCTTGGACTTCCCAGCCTCCAGAACCATGAGCCAAATAAACTCTTGTTCTTTATAAATTACCCAGTCTGTGGTATTCTATTATAATAACAGAAAATGAACTAAGACAACCCTTTTGAATGGGCCTGACCTCTCCATCAAATGCCAAACTGCAGATATTGACTTCTGTCTCCAAAATTCATCCAGTCACCTCCCACTTGTCAGTTTTGACCTCTGGACACGCATTCTCACTTTTTCTGGTTTTACAATCCCCTTTTGGTTCTTCATCTCATCTCTGGATACTAACTAACATAAGCACTCATCTACTCCTTATTGATAATCATTGTGGATATCTTTCCCTGGACCAATCTCCACTCTCTTCCTCACAGTCCATTCTGATATTTTCCCCCCAAGCCCTTTTGCACAATGGCCCAGAAAAGAGATGCATCTCTTCAGCTTGCGTCTGCACAAGGGGAGAAGGATAGACTATCTTCTTGCTCAAGACTACTTTGCATAAAGTGAACTCTCTTGACAGATTTTGTCTTTGGATTCTGAAATTTAGTTCTGAAGTTCTACTGTGCTAGATGCTAAGAATACAATGATGATGAAAATCCCTGCTTTCTGGAAGCTTATGGTCTTGTGGGAGAGAGAAATCAGTCAATAAGCAAAATATATCAGTCAAAATTCAGTTTGGGGAGACAAAGCTAGGTAAAAGAAAAAAAGGGTAGTAGGGAGAGATTAATTTATTAGTTTACAATATCATATAACTTAAAATTAGAAGAGTTGACTGGTTTCCGACATGACAAAATCCAGAATTTCTAATGTCCTGAGGAATGTGTCCCTGTCCTTTCTCCATTCTGCTTTCCTCTGCCTTGGATTTATTCTCAGACAGATTCTCTCTCCATCTTATCCTCTATCTCCAACTAGCTGTTCCAGATATACAGTCTACTAGCTTAGCAACACTGGAGAATATAACTTTGTCCCAGTAGTTACAGCACAAGTCCAGGGAAGGCTCCTATTGGATTGATTCAAGTCACATGCCTATTCTTGAACCAATTACAGTGGCCAACAGAATGCAATGCTCTGATTGGCTAAGCCTAGGTCACATGTCCACTGAAATTCCATGGACTTAGATTTGAGGAGGGACAGTTCCCCAAAGAAAAATTGGGATCTTGTATCTAGAAAATATATGCTAAGTGAGTGAAAACAACAAGTATCCACTCCACAACCAAACCACACCTTATCACCTGTACTCTCCCAGCTTTTCCAGGGCATCAGCTGGCTGGCTGACATTGAAAAGGACTGAAGTGTTACTGGGCACAAGTGCGTTAATATGCCACCACCCATATTTGTACCTTTGATCTTTAATAAAAGGCCCAATGCCATGTCTTCTATCAGTGACTGATGGTGAAAAGTCACCACCCCCAATGCAGAATGAAGGTGGGGGGATTTTGAGAAATGACAGCCGTTGAGATATCTCTCATAAACCATACCCATCAGTGGCTTTTCCTCTGATTCTCAAATAGGACCCTAGGTAAGGCCACGTTCTTCTTATCTATAACACTATTTTAATTGCATCTTTTTTTTTTTTTTGAGACTGAGTCTCACTCTGTAGCGCTGGTTAGAGTGCAGTGGCGTCATCATAGCTCACTGTAACCTCAAACTCCTGGGCTCACATGATCCCCCTGCCTCAGCCTCCTGAGTAGCTGGGACTACAGGCGTGCACCACCACACCTGGCTAATTTTTTCTATTTTAGTAGAGACAGGGTCTCGCTTTTGCTCAGGCTGGTCTCAAACTCCTGAGCTCAAGTGATCCTCCCACTTCGGCCTCCCAGAATGCTAGGATTACAGGCATGAGCCACTGTGCCTGGCCTAAATTGCATCATTTAAAGGCAAACACAGCTGTTTGTATAATAAAGACTGAGGTTTTTCATCACAGAGTGTTTGTGTACTTGTGTGCATGCCTGAGTCTTATTTCAAGCACCCACAGCCCAGCTTGAATTATTAAAAGACTTCATCATTTGCAGTTTACAAATATACCCCCTCTGTCTTCCGCCTACCTCCACCCACCCTTGAGATTTTGAAAATCTTCTGCATGGAGTAAAGGACTGCCACTGTTCTTTCAAAGACTCCCTAGAACAGGGTTAAACTCTGTTCCATGTTTAAAGAAAAACTATAGGTTAGATAACCAAGCCATTTGGCTTACATCAATTGTCCCAGCTGCCACAACATTGGCACTGTCTTGCCAAGGAATGACTCAACATTGTCAAGAATTCAGGAGCAGCTAAAAAAAAATTAAGAGAGGTCTACCTGCCAACCAAGGCTGATTCACCCAACCTGGAAAAGAATGTGCTGGCAATAAAAGTCAATGAGCTAAAGGTCCGATGTTCACAAGGCCATGCTCACCCCAACGCTGAACTGGAGCACCCTGATACTTCCTATTGCCATGGAACTGGATGAGTTCTGAGACCACCATGAGTCTGTGCCTGCATCCTGGGCTCTCCTTCTGGGTGAAGATGATGCAAAAGAACCACCTCTCCTGTGCAGCTTCATAGAATAGAAAACTTTCAGGTTTGGGGGTCAGACAGATCTGGGTTTAAGTGCTCTGTGACTGTGGGTGAGCCTCAGTTTCCATATTTGTAAAGCAGGAGTGATAATACCAACCTTCCAGTTGGCTGTGATGATTTAACAAATATTTGCTGAGTACCTACTTAGCACCAGACCCCGGGGGCACAGCAGGGGACCAGATACACCATCCCTGTCATCACAGAGCTCTAATTATTTAAGTTATATAATGGTGTATGCAAAATAATTGCCTCACTGGAAGTCATAGTTATTAGTTATGATGGAAATCTGGGGTTAGAGAATTCTAAAACCTTACTGCTGTTTGTGCAGAGGGGATGACTGGCAGTGAGGAAACATGGAAAAGGGCCCCAAAGGATCTGGGGAAGTGGGCAAGGCTGAAGTTCTCCCTCAGTAGAAAAAAAGTAGTTTCTTGATAAACCATTAGTGAATGCTAAACAGGAAAAGTCTTCATCAAGGCTTAGTTGGAGTAATGAGAACCCTCTCAACCTTAAAACCATTCTGAGAGTGGTAGATTTTTGTCCTCATTTCACTGATGAAGGAGCTGTAGCACAGAGAGGTTAAGTGCCTTGCTTAAGGTCACACAGCTGGTAAGTGGTGGAGTTGGCATCAGTTCTTGAGCCTATCCAATGCCAAACCCCACGCTATTAAGCCTCGCATCACAGCACCTACTGCTCTAGCTCTTGGAAAGGGATGTGACTCTCTCCAGCTCTGAAGGAGGCAGCCCTTCTCCTGAAGTCTGCACAGCTGCTGGGGATACTGAGCCCAAAGCTTACTCTGAACAATGGTCATTCCTTTGTTTATTCAGCAAACAGCTCTCAAGTGCCGGACACTGTTTTGGCTTTGGGGATACAACACTGAGCATGATAGATAAAAATCCCTGCCATCATGACATGTGTATCCCAGTAGGGGAGACAATAAACACAATAAATGAGAAAATATATATGGTAGGTCAGATAGTGATGACAGCTAGGGAGGAACATAAGCAGGGAAGGAGGCAAAGGAATGGACAGAAAGTGGCCATTGTAGATGGAGTAGCCAGGGAAGGCCTCACAGGGAAGGGGATAGTGGAAGCCAGCCATGCAACCGTCTAGAGGAAGACTGAAGAAAGACTCAGAGTCCCTTGCAGGGTAGAGTCAGTCTGAGTCAGCTCATGGCATGCCAGCACAGACGGGGTTACAGTGGCCGTGAGAATGTGCCTGGCAGACCCCAGCTGCTGGGAGCAGAATTGACCAGGCTCCGGTGCTGGGCTCTGAAATCCATCACCTAGTTTGTACCAAGGCCACACTTCCCAAGGGCTGCTTCTGGCTGAAGGCTGAGCACAGCTGGGATACTAAAACAGGCCCCTTCCTGGGAGACATCAGGCGCCTCTGAAAGCCAGCTTTGGCCTGAAAACCGCACAGCGGCCTTGCAGAGCCTTCCCCAGACTGCAGGGGAGATGAGCACTCCCACTCCCGACACCCCCACCCCCGCCCTCCCTTTCTCTCTTCCACTCACAGTCTGACGTGGCTTCTTCCAGCCTGTCTCAGCTCTGCCACACGTCCTCACACAGGTGTTTCCCCTCGTAGCACCCACGCTCTTTTATCCTATCTTGGCATCTGGGTCTTGGAAGACCCAGACTAACACAGAGGGTGTGTGTGTGGTGGGGGAGGCGACAAAAAGTAAGAGAAAGAAAAGAAAAAATAGGAGCCTGGGTTTCTAGGAGGCTGTGCTTACTGAGCTCGTCTAGAGTTATCTTAGATTGAAAGATCCCTGCTCGGCAAACTCGTCCATTTCGAGAGTTTTGTACTTGCTTTCCTGATTTGTTTTTGTAATTGACTAGTGGAGCTCCTTTTAAGTAGACGACAACAACAAAAGCTCCAGTGTTGTCGCAGCTAACCTAAGGGGGCGAAGGCGCTCATCCACATCTCCACGCACAGTGGAAGCCCTGATGACAGCGGCAAGGGGGATCCAGGCCAGATGTGGTGGTGGCAGCAGCCAGCCCGGTGGGAGGCTGAGGAACATCAATGCCGGAGGCCATCCAAGGTAAGAGTGGGCGGGGGAGGCGCAGGGGCAGCTGGGAGTACCCCTCCCGTCCCCCAGGCCAGGATTTCAGTGGTGTTGTGATGGGCAAGCTATCAACACATGGGTATTTCTGGGAGGGAGGGAGGGAGGGGAGAAGCACTAGGGACACAAAAACCCTTTGCAGGGTCCTGCAAGGTCTGTCCTAGGCTCATTGACTTCGGTTTCCCTATTGGTTTTGAAGCCAAGTAAGTCATTTCCGGCTGTTCTGCAAACATCAGCTCCAATCGATAGCATCGAAATCGTTTCTTTGCCCCATTTGTTTTCAACAGCCAGCCACTGGCGGTCCCCCACGCTGACTTCCTCCCGCGGCAGCTGTGCTCTCGGGGCTCCCTGTCGGTGTATGGCAGAGATTCCCAGCCGAGCAGCAATCACAAGTTCAGACCTTTAATCTCTTGCTGGGAGGGTTAAAGCCCCAGGTTCACCTCCCTGAGCAGATTACAGGCATTTACTGAGCAAGCAACAGCCAACCTTCCTCTCCCTGGCCTGTCTTTGCTCTTGAGAACAGCATTTCTGGACTAAGCAGGACACTGCCTCACTCACAGACTCTGTAAACCTCAGCTGCTGCAGGGAAAGCTAACAACTGGGTTTCCAGGAGGAAGCAGACCAGGAAGAGGCAAAAGGCCACCATGCTCCATCCCTTGTGTAAAGGCTCTGGATTAGGTTTGTTCTAGGATAAAGCCTGCCATGGCCCGACACCCTCGATCAAAGCAGATCACTAAACTGCCTGGTCCTGCCCACACCCAGACAGTCCCAAGAAGATCCGATTAACGGTTTACCCATCTACCCACGTTTATCCAAATCTTTTTGAGCCCCTACTGTATGCTGAGCACTATGCTCCCCGTGGAGCACACATAGCCCTGCCCCAGCGACTCTGCAGAGCAACAGGAGAGAGGGCCGTGTAGACAGCCAATTGCCACCTCCTGTTTATGCAAACTGAAATGGTTGTCAAGTCCTGGAAAATAGCATGGTGGGTCAGGAACCTGGGGAGGAGGGGGTCGTTGACTTTGCCACTTATTCTGCTTTCTTTTGAGGGTTAACCAAGTCTGGCTACATCACACAATGGATTTTAGCCATGGCGGGGATTGTTCTACAAGGAGGACTACTGACTCACTCACACACACACACACACACACACACAAATATCAGCCAAGGGAGAAAATGATAAAAATAGAAACTAAATATATTAAATGAGGGACGTGAGTGGAGGCGAGTAATCACCCCATGAGAGGATAAGATCTATGCGGGCAGGGAATGTAGACAGCTCTGTTCACTGCTATATGCCCAACTCGCAGCACAATGACGGGCACATAGCAAGTGCTAAATAAATACTTCTTGAATGAACGAGTATTGAATAAATTGACAAAGAGAGAAAGAGAGAGAGAGATGTGGATTTAAAATTCAGATCAGGGGCTATAGTGTATTAGTCATTAAAAACAGAAAGTAATGATGAATGTACTTCTATTTATGGCTAGTAAGAGTGGTCGCAGGAGGAGACGCAGGAAGGAAAAGCATCAAGAAGGAGACACCAAACAGGGAGAGCAAGTGCAGCCAAAGGACGGTCCACCTTCTCTCCTGCTTCTCTCGTCCATCTGCATCCCCTGTTCATGGCATGTGCTCTGCTACCCAGACACCTGGTAAACTCTGCCCTCAAAACTGCCCAGATTATTAATATTTTGAGCCTCTGGATTCTTCACATGGTAAGGCTGCCCAGCCTGGACGATGGATGTGTGCATTGGAAAAGACAAGGATGGAGCACGCCTGGATTATCTCATTCAGTCCTCAGAACAATCTGCAAGGTAAACGTTATCATCCCCACTCTACTGATGGGGAAAATGGAGGCTCCAACACCTTGAAAGGTGTCTGAGGTTACACAGTTCATAAGTGTCAGAATTGGGAGTTATTCCAGGCCTGACTCAAAATCCAGTTATAGTTATAGCTTTGCCCCCCACCCATGTGACCCTGGCCAAACCCTCTCACCTGTTTGGGTCTCAGGTTCCCCATCTATAAAATGAGGAGTTTACAAAACACCCACCCAGTAAGTCTCACTCTCATACAAGCAGGGCCCCTTTCTGCTGCTGAGATACTCCACGCCTCTCTGCAGCTCGGAACCCCCATCCAGCAAAGAGTGAGCCCAGCAATCCCACCACTGGCTTCCCCGGTCTGAGCCTGCTGACTCCTGATGCCCCTTCACATCCCTCCTTCACTGAAGCTACTTCCCCTCTCCAGCCTGGAAACCTACCAGGCCAACCCGGAACCGCTTCTCCCTCTGGAAGCAGCCCCCCTCAGAGTGAGCGAAATGCCTGGGAGAGGGTGGGTCTCGCCAAGTGCTGGGGTCTTCCTTCGTGTTGCCATGAGAGCTGTTGGCCAAACAGGCTCAGTCAAACCTGTCGCTGCATATAGTGGGAGGTGGGCAGGGAGGGGCCATCTTAGAGACATGACATAGGCAGACTACCCATTTCCTTTGCTCACTCTTTCTCCTGTCCCCTGTGTCCTAGGACTCGGAGTTTGGTCTTCTCGGAAGCACGGCACAGCACCCACTGACAGCAGACGCACCTTCCATGTGGCAGGACAGGGTAGAGGACAAATGAAAACAGAGATGGTGAAACTGCAGCGAGTGGCTGGAAGAGGCGGGTGAGGACTGACTGCCAGCCTTGGGAGATGGCCAGCACCTGGGCAAATGCGTCGGCAAAACAGATCAATGTCTCGGCACATTTTCTCCTCCTGGGATTTGGGTCGAGTTCTGGGCTGGAGGACAAAATTCCTTCTCTCGACTCCTCTGAGGGAAAACCAGGGGTGGGGGAAGATCTGGGCCTTGGAGAAGCAGGTGGAGAGGGCTCCAGTCACCAGCCCTAGCAGAATCACGGGCTGCACATCGCCCCAGGCAGCTGGGCCTCTTAGCGCCGCTCAACAGGTAATAATGGTGATGTCGCGTTTGGGGCACTGCTCAGTGTTCACGAAGACTTCACACCAGGGGCTTATTTGATCCACACAATAATTCTGTAAGAAAGTAGGGCATGAACAGTCCACACTTTACATGTGAGGAAACTGAGGCCAGATATACCATTCAAACCAAGAATACATAGATTTTGCCTTGGTCCAGGTGCCCCCTCTCCCCCTCCCCCTCCCCCAGCAAGACCCTGATACTGACGTGCACAAATGGGGCAGGGGCAGGGAAAGGAAGCTTTCCTCCCAGAGAGGCGATGTGGCACAAGGTATGTGACCTTGGGAGGTCATTTGCTTCCTCTCCTCATGCCCCAATTCCCTGCTGTCTTAGAAAGGTGTTTTAATAGTATTCATTTGATAGGTTTTTGGGAGAATTAAATGCATTAATGCTGGCAAAACATTTATTGCTGCACTACAAAACTACATAAATGTTAGTTATTAGTGCCATGATCAGCTGGGGCTTTGAACTCACGTCCCAGTAGGCTGGATGGTGCAGGGGTGCTCTTTCCTTGTACCAATGGAGACCAAACAGGTCTAAGAACACAATGCTCCTATGGGATGCATGGCCACACGAAGCCAAAGGAAAGATGAGAGAGCAAGAGAGGGGGTGCGTCCCAGTGCTTGGAGTGCAGTTGGTCTGAGCCTCCTCCCTAGGGCTCTGTCACTATGGACAGTAACCCCACGTGTGACCACATTGAGGGGAGACAAAGGTGGGGAAGAGACATGGCATCTTCTCACAAGGATTACTGCTGCTGGATAGCACCATCACCCCTTCGCCATCCTCAGGGGTGGGTGAAAAAACAAAGTGGCCAGGATCAGATACTACCATCTGACAAGGGACCCCACCTGCCCTCTGCCTCTTCACCAAGTTTTTGCAGTGGTCAAACAGAGTCCTTGAATTAGCCTGTTCCATCGGTCACATAGCTGGAGAGGGCAAGAGCTGGTCTCTAACGCAGATCCTCCAGCTCTTGCCCTGCCTGCCCCCTGTGCTAATTCCCCTCTGTGCAGAAACTGTCAGCCACTGTTGTGAGCATCCCTGAGCCCTTTCCACCACTGACAAAACTGGGGCCATAATTCCAAACGAGCTTGCGGGCTTGTTTGGGATCACTCTGGGAAGGGCATGAAAGCCCTTTGCAAGTGGGCAGGGATACGTAGAGTGAATAAATAGCTACCTCAGGCTCACGTGCGGTGCTTCTAGAAAGAAGCAGGTTGCCAGGGTAGGACCTTGGGTTCCTGGGTGCTGCAGAAAGCTCCAGGGAAACGGACCCATGGCTGGAATTGTCCCAGGTGTCCACTGTGCGACTGTTCTCTCTCCACATTCTGAGGAACTGCACACACCCAGCGTTCACAGCAACACTGGGAAACTGCAGTTTTCCTGTAGTTTCATTGCCCCAGGGCAGAGTCTCCTGACCTTTTGGGGACTATGGACCTCTTTGAAAATATAACTAAAGCTAACGACTCCTTCGCCAGGAGGATAGGTTGCGTGTGGATGCTCACAACACTTTGAAAAGTTTCAAAGGCATCGCAGACCCCCCTGAAGACTGTCCCTGGATCCCTGACTCAGGGCACATCTTTGGGTTTGGTGGGTATATAAAAGAGTGAGGCTTTCCTAAGCCATCTAAGCAACCTGTAAGTAGTAATACTTTTTTTACATTTATTGAGTATACACACCTTACAAAATGTTTTCCATTCCACATCCTCACATTTCTTATAGCCATTCTGTTCATGATGAAAATGAGGCTCAGAGGAGTTAAGTGACTTTTGTCCAAAGTCACACAGTTAATAATGATGGTTACAGTTTACGACAACTACCTGCCAAGCATTTTAGATGTGTTAAATCTAATTTCCCAACAGTGCCATAAGGCAGCTATTATTATTACTCCCAGTTTGCAGACAGGGAAACTAAGGCTTGCAAAAGCTAAGTAACTTACCCAAGATCAGACAGCAATAAGCAACAGAGCTGGGATTTGAACCCAGGACTGCCTTAGTGCAAAGCTCATCCCGGCTTGGAATATAAAGCAAGTATTTTTATAATAACAGGCTATTTGGTTAACGAAGGAAAATATTTTTTTAAAAGGAGCATTTGGTTAGCGTGAATATAGTGGCATTTCTCCAATACAGAGTAGAAAAAAATGTTTATTCGGGTGCACCTGTCTTAACAGCCTACCCAGATCCGGGTCTTCCAACCTGCCCAAACCACCCCAGGCCCCATGTTGCTGGCTCCAATAACAGCAAGCTCTGGGCATACCAGGAACATTTGTGGTAAAAGTCCAGGGCCCTCTCAGAGCATACCCACCTTTGATCCTTGATTTTTCTAGCACTTACTTGGCACCTGCCCTCTTGGCTTGTCTCCCACTCTGAGTCCCTGCCCATCTCTCGAACCTGACGACCAACTGAACTTTTCTTCTTTTGGAGCCCTGGCCTCTCTCTTGGATGCTCTTTGAGCTCATCCTCTGCTCCTGTTCTTGCCATCTCTGGAGTCCCAAGTCCCTCCCCACACACCTAATCAAGCCTATTTGGTCTATACCCTCTAGCCAGGCTTGTGCTGTCTTCCCTCAAAGTGAGGCCAGACAATAGTTCTAAGAGCAAATTAATATGTTGCATTCTGGATTAACACCTAGCCTCTTGTGAAGCTGGTTTGGTTGACATGAATTAAACTTGTACTTATTAGATTCAGCTCAACCATAAAGCCGAGTGCCAGGTCTCGTGGTATAATCGTTCCCATGCCTTTGCTGTGGCAGTCTGAATGCCAGGGGGATATGAGATATCCACACCCGCTGCAGTCATTCAGGCATGTATGCATGCATTCATTCCTCCACTTCCTGAGCACCTACTGCGTGTAAGGCCCAGAGCTATATGCTGTGGGCACACAAAGGGAACAAATACTTTTAAACTCCTACATTGCTCCAAGCTCTGGGCTGGGTAATTTTCATACATTCTTATTCAGTGATTAAGACACAGTTCTTGACTTAAGGTTTGTATTTTTTTTTCCTTTGGAGACAGAGTCTCACTCTGTCACCAAGGCTAGAGTGCAGTGGCGTCATCATAGCTCACAGCAACCTCAAACTGCTAGGCTCAAGCGATCCTCCTGCCTCAGCCTCCTGATTACAAGTGCATGCCACCACGCCTGTCTAATTTTTTCTATTTTTAGTAGAGATGAGGACTCACTCTTGCTCAGACTAGTCTTGAACTCCTGAGCTCAAGAGATCCTCCCATATCACGGCCTCTCAGAGTGCTAGGTTTACAGGTGTGAGCCACCGCACCTAGCCAAAGTTTGTATTTTTTAAAACATTTGGTGACAAGAGATATAGAGCTGGCTTAAGAAAAAGAAAACAAATTTAGAGGTTCATGGGGGAGA
>VBSM01003143.1:18733897-18764351 GCA_008086735.1 Cheirogaleus medius
GGCACTCTACCCAGGCAACAGAGTGAGACTCTGTCTCACAAAAAAGAAAAGAAAACAAAACAATATGAATATTTGGGGAGTGAAATGACACTTTCTAGGAGAGGTTTATGTACTAACCCTTTAACTTTAACTGGACTTCTCTATATTTTCACAGTGAATCCCTATCTTCTCAGTCATTTACACACTTATTTTTCTTCTCCACTCCCCAGTCAGGTAAAAATCTTGCCCATTACGTGTCAGCAGCAATTCGTTCAGGCAGAAGATCAAAGCAAGGATATGGACCCAATGTATCTTGATTCTGGCAAGGCACTTGACAAATGCTTTACCTGGTGCCCTTGAGGACCTGATGGGGAAATGAGAATTGGGTCAGAGGACAGGAAGTGGAGTCATAGCTGGATGAGCACCACAGTCAAAGAATGTTGATTAGTTTTTCTGTGTCAACCCAAAGGAGGTCTCTAGTGGCATGCCATAGAGCTCTGTCCTTGGTGCTGACCTCATTGGCATTGTTACCTGTGACTCAGAAGACGACAGACAAGGTGTTCTAATCAAATTTGCAGCAGACACAAAGCTGGGAAACATAGTTACCACTACAGATGACAGAATGGAAATAAGAAATGACCTCAACAGGAAGGAACACAGGGCTGAAACCAACATGATGGAATGGAATAGAGAGAAATGCAAAGTCCTGCATTTCGGTTAAAAATTAATTGCACAAGTACCGGATGGGGTAGACCTGGCTTGGCAGCAGTCCATGTGAAAATGACCTATTTGTTTGTTATTCCGTAAGTTGGCCACTGGCTCAGCCTGGCCCAACTGTGTTATGTGGTTGATACATGATACATAAAGTGAACACAATCTTGGCTACATTAAGGGAAGTAAAGTGTCTCTGGTCTAGACTGTAATGTGGCTTCAGTGTGCTCAGAACTGGTCAGTCCTGTCTGAAACCCCATGCTTAAGCCTGGGCATTAGAGGGTAAGCAGGATATTGAGAAACTGGAGCACGTCCTGAAAATGGCAGCCAGATGGTGCAGGAGCCGAAAGCCATGCCCGCAAGGAAGACTTGGGGGAGCTGGGAAACTTTGGTCCAGGAGAAGGAGCAGTTCAGGGGAATCTGAGTGCTATTTCAAACATGCCATAGGTTGTCGCATGGAAACTGGATTATACTTTCTCAGTGCATTCCTCTAGACCAGCCATTCCCAACTGTGTTTATTTGCCAGAACCCATGTGACAGGTGGGTCACATGCCCAACACATTCCCATGGCAGACCTCCAATTTCAGACCTCCCTATATTTTCAGGAAAGTAAGGAACTTATAATAATTTGTCATTGTCACAACAATCAAAGTCACATTTGTCATGGTGACTGGTTGGTCTCCAGCAGGAGTCTGATAGTTGAGAAAATGTCACAGCTTCTCTTCCTGCTGCCTTCTGGCACCCTAGGAGGGGTGGAGCCTGAGTGGGAGGGGAACAAGTAAATCCCACTGCACAGAGGCAGCACGCCTGGGCCTCAGAACATCTACTTCTTTTTGCCAACTATGGACTTCCTCAAGTTGAACTGTTAAAAGCCAAGAATTGGGTAGATACTTTGGCATGGAAGTCAGCAGCCCTTTTAGCTGGCTTTGATTCTAGGCTGTCCTCATTGAAGTAGAAGAGTTCTCCAAGGGGTCCAGCATGGCTCTCTGCACCCTGCACTGGGGATTGGAGCCAGAGTCCCAAGAATAGTAATGTGTTCCTTTGCCATGCTTTGGTCCCTGTGTTCTATGTCTCTGGGTCCTCTCGGGGAGAGATGGAAAGATTCCCTTATCTGCGTCCCTGGACAAGGATCATATAAATCTCCCCAGTCATCTCTAATTGTCATGGAGCAATTACAGTCCAACATGATAGACAGACCTACCCACCTATTCAAGGCCTTGCTCTGTCTTGTTTGTTTGTTTGTTACCAGTTTGTTTGTTTGTGACGTCAAGCAAGTTACCTAACCTCTTCTCAGCTTCCTCATTTGTAAAATGAAGCCAATAATGGTTCCCCCTCCAAGGATTAGTGCGAGGAATATATGAGATAATGCACATAGTAAGCCTCATTATTAGTATAACATAATTGCTGGCCTGTCCTTCCTCTCCTTGAACACTGACATCCCTGGACAGACATAAGATGAGTTGTGGGTGTGCACAATGCCCACCATGTGGCAGTGACACCACACCCTTGTCTTCTACTCAAGAAGGTGCCCCAGAAGGCAAGTGAGTCAAAGCAAGACTACTAAAGGAGCAACCTTGAGACTGTGCAAATTAATTTAAGAAGTAAGTCATTTGAAAATTGAGCCACTTTATTTTTAGGAAAAGTTACTGGTAGCGTATGTCACAACTGATCACACTGTTGGGCACTGTGACACCAAGACTGAGAGCCTCTGCTCGTGGGTCTGGTTCTCACAACAGAGTGTGTGTACAAGAGAAACAGACTGACAGAGGGAAAGAGAGATGCAATCCTGGACCTCACCCCAGGAGATTTTTATTCAGTAGGTCTTAGGGGGCACTGAGCTCCTTGCCATATTTTCTAGAACTTGAAGAAGCATAGTTTCAGAAAATAGACCTAGGAGTTATTTTTGGAATTTAAGCTCCCTGAAAAGGGTGGCTCAAAAAAAAAAAAAAGAATTTTCTAAAGAATAGAACTACCCAACGTGGGCAGACAGGAGCATTGAGCTCTCTGTCATGGGAAGTACTCACACAAGGATCTGCCCGGGAACCCACAGGCAGAGCAGGTTGTGGCTGCCCTGAGGACAGCCAGTTCCAGGCTGAGAGCTTGCCTGCCTCTCCCACTGCTGGGGTCTCTAAGCAGCTGGTTGGGATGTCAGTTAAACTAGATGAGAGGCCTCATCCCGCCCTGGGGCAGAACCGAGAAGCAAAAATCTGTCTTAGGCAAGGACTCTTTTCTTTCACTGCTTCCCCCAGTTTGGGCAGCAGGAAGATGGGTAAAGACTCAAGGTCAAAGATTTAGTCTCTGTGAAGTCATTCCCAGACTGCCCTGGGAAAGGCTTGGAACATCATTCTCAAGGAGGTATCTCCACCTTAAGAATAGAACTCCTGGCTGGGCATGGTGGCTCACTGTGAGAGGCTAAGGTAGGAGGATCTCTTGAGCTCAGGAGTTTGAGACCAGCCTGAGCAAGAGCAAGACCCTGTCTCTACTAAAATTAGAAAAATTAGCCGATGTGGTGGTGTGCGCCTGCAGTCCCAGCTACTCGGGAGGCTGAGGCAGGAGGATTGCTTGAGCCCAGGAGTTTGAGGTTGCAGTGAGCTATGATGATACCACTGCACTCTAGCTGGGGTGACAGAGTGAGATTCTGTCTCAAAAAAAACCAGAACTCCTGATATTGACAAAACCCTGAGGGTCCACATTTAGGAGCTAACAGTGACTTTACCATTGTACCATAATCTAGCACTTCAGTATTTACAAATCCTCACTGCTGGCGACAGTATAGTAGGTGTCTGAGGGGAGAGGGGTATCTAGGCCATGCAGTCCAGAGGAAAGATAATGCAACCCACATGTCCTTTAAAATTTTCTAGTAGCCATATTAAAAATAGGGCAAAGAAACAGAAGAAGTTAATTTTAATAATATTTTATTTGACTCAATATATATCCAAAATATTACCCTTTTAACATGTCAATATAAAAATTATTAATGAACTATTTCTACATTCTCTCTATTTTTGTACTAAGTCTTTAAAATCAAGTGTATAATTTACATTAATAATAGCACATCTCAGTTCAGACTAGCCAAACTTCAAGGCCTCAATAGCCATATCTGGCAATGGGCTACATGTTTGGTCGACACAGCTCTAGACCCTAGACGACCCTAAAAACATCCTGGCTTTTCTTCTTGCTAGCGCATGGCCTCAGGCAAGTTATTTAACCTTTCTTTATGTGACTCCGCTCTCTCATCAATAGTAATGATAATAGTGTCTCCATTGTAAAGTTGTTATGAGGATTAAATGAGTTAGTATGTATGAAACATTTAGAATAGTGGCTGGCACATAGCAATTGTGCGGAAATTCAACCCCTTCAGCTGTCACATAGGAAGAGGAGTTTTCATCTCTTCTTTTATAGATAAGACAGGAACATTTTTTAAGCACCTGCAACGTGTGAGGCTCAGAGCTACAGATCATGATCTCATTAAACTCCCCAACATCCCACAAAGGGAAAGAGTATTGCCATGTTTAAATGATGAAGCTCAGAGAGGTCATCTAACTTGTCCAAGGCCACACAGCAGGTACATGGCAGGGCAGGGAGTCAAACCCAGGTCTCCTGACTCCAAAACCCTGCTCTTTTCACTGAACTATGTGGCCTGAGATGAAAAGAGGTGACTCAAGCTCTCCCAGCGGGTAGTGACAACACTGGGCCTTGGGATGCCACCTGCCTGCTCCAAGGCTCTCCCTCCCCCACCCCCAATGCTGCCTCCCTAAGGGTAGAAGTAGGGCACCGTGACAGGTTGAAGGGACATTCTGGGTAGGGAGACTCTTTAAATTGCTTCTTTTTAGGTGGCTCCCCATGTCTGCCAATTGACTTAGGTGCCCCCAAAACTTCAGAACATCAGACCCCAGTTCTTGCCCGTCTTCTGCCCAGTTGCTATGTCCTCAAGTCCTCGATGCTTTAAAAGAAGGAAGTGGATGCTCTGGCCAGAATGACACAGCAAAAGGATGTTTCCAGGTGCCTATCGCTGGTGGCCCTTTACCTCAGCCTGCAGGTGAGAGGTAAGCAGAGAAAAGGACTGAAAGAAAAACAGAAGACCCAGGAACCAGGATCCAGTTACAGAAAGAAAGGGGGGAAAAGAGATAGTGAGAGCGATCGAGAACAGCAATGCAGCAAAAAGGGCTTTTAGTGATAATTAATAATTAACATTTCTAATGATGTCCCGGCGACAGGAAGAGGCCAGCACAGGGCTCTGGGGCACGACTCTGGGTGACAGTGACCTCCGTGAGGACCAGCAGCCTGAGCCTCGTTAACCTTCACGAGCCCCCCTCAGCCATGCAGCTGGGGGGCTTCCCACTGCTGAGATGGCGTGGGCACAGCAAACCCAGGAGAAAGGAGGACGGGAGAGTGGTTGCACGGGGGGAAGCCGTGAGTATGAGAGGGTTCAGAGGGTTCTAGGGAATTCCTTTCTGGACTCACAGATCCAGCTCTTTTGAAAGCCTGGTTTTCCCTTGGCCCAGACAAGCAGCCAAGGGACGGCACGTCCAAAGACATGGCACATTCCTGGGGAGCAGCGACGTGCTGAGAGCCAAAGGAAGGGGGAAGCAGTGGAAGGGAGCAAAGGTGAGGAATGCCTGTGCGGGTGGGAGCCGTCCCAAGAGGGGGCAGGTACAGCCCAAGCAGGAGCGAAAGGCCTGGTGACACAGTTACGGTTATGACAGTGGTGAGCGGAATGAGTGGAGTGGTTGTGGACTGAATGTGTCCCCCCAAAATTCATACACTGAAGCCCTAAACCCCCAATATGACTGTATTTGGAAATAAGGTCTTTATAGAATTAATTAAGGTTAAATGAGGTCATAAGGGTGGAGCCCTGATCTGCCTCATAGAAAGGGGAGACACCAGAGATCTCTTTCTCTCCCTGTGAGCATAGAAGACAGGCCATGTGAGGACATAGCAAGAAGGCGGTCTACCCAGATTTACCAACAAGTCACGTTTTTTCCATTTGCTTACTACTTTTCTTGCTTTTTTTTTTTTATTGAAACAGGGTCTTGCTCTTTCACCTGGGCTAGAGTGCAGTGGCATCATCGAGGCTCACTGCAACCTTAAACTCCTGGGCTCAAGTGATCCTCCTGCCTCAGCCTCCTGAGTAGCTTGGACTATAGGCATGAGCCACTGCGCCTGGCCTCTTGTATTATTTTTATCTAAAAAATAAAACAGAAACTAAGCTTTCCTAGTGTGTATGACACAGTTTGGCAGCAAGACATAGATGACACAGAAGTAAATGCATGCATATATTGGGATATGTACATATATTTTGGGAGCCTAACAACTGCATACTGACAGAGATGTGCCATCATAACTTTTGGTGGCAAAATCATGGTTACCTGAGGCTGGGGATAAGGAGGACTGCCTGGGATGAGGAACGAGGAAGCTTTTTGGGGTGATAGAAATATTCTATATCCTGATTGTGATGGTGGTTACACAAATATATAAATTTATCAAAACATCCCTCTAAATGTGTGTTTACAATAGGCACATATGATTGCATACAACTTATACTTCAGTAATGTAGTTTTTTTAATGTAACAAATTTTCAAAGCATAGTGGCCTGTTCTGAAGAACCCAACAGAGAAAAACTCATGCCTGAAGAAGTATGGATTTCGTACCCTTAATTATTGTATCACACATTTACATAGCACTTATTATAAGTCAGGCTCTGTTCTAAGCACTTTGCAAAAACAAACTCATTTAATCCTCACAACAAGCCTATGGTAAAGGCTATCACGGTCCACATTTTACAGATCAGGAAGAGAGGTTGGCTAGTGGCCCAAGACGGCATAGTCAGTAGAACAACATGACTCTGGCCCCAAGCAGGCTGGCATCAAAGCCCCTGCTCTTCCACACTATGCTAAGCTGGTTCTTTACATGATAGCGAGAGACCAGCCTCTGTCTCTGCATGGACACCCCCTGGCAAAAGAGCCCCTGAACTCCTGGGAACAGCCAGTGCACAGAGAGAAGCCGATTGTCCTTGAGGCTTGGCCACTGGGCACCCACGCCACCAGACTCTCCTCCACTTCCCTCCATCCTCAATACTCACTGAGTGTGCCAGTCCCATCTCTGGTGCTGTCTGTCCAACTGCCCATTTTAGGATGCAGCCAGTGATGCCTTGGAGCCGAGCACTGGAGACACGGGGGGTTGTCTGAGCCACTCCGTCTGCCCCTGAGAGTTATTAACAGAAAATATATATCAGTGTGTGACTTCCCGAAGTCCTGTGTTTCGGGAGCCAGGGCTAGTTTCCTTGTGTTCCATGTGCTTCCTGTAAGTCAGGGCTCTCTGGGGGGAGCACAAGACCAGACCTCAGGAGAAGTTCAAGCACAGACTTTGCTACGGACTTGCTGTGAGATGTAGGGCAAGTTATCTTCCTTCTCTGGGGCTCAATTTTCTCACCTAAAATAATGGGAGGTTACACCAGATCCAGAGTTCTTGGCCTATGGATTCCTGGGAAGTCCACAAATGGGCTTCAAATGTTCCAGGTATCCCCCCAAATTGTAAACAAAGTGTTTTGTGTATGTTAGGAAAAGGAGCCCATAGGTCTCATTTGATTTTCAAAGGGATTACTTTCCCTCTAAAATTTCACATCACTTGCCTGCCAAGGTCCTTTCTAGTTCTAAAATTCTAAGGTCCTATGTTGTAATCTAACACTTTGTACTACATACCAGCCTGGAAACTTCATTTACAGAGAATGGCAAAAGAAATGAAGGACATTAGTGTCAGAGCTAGGACTAGCACATGGTGTCTTCTGATTCAACATTCACTCATTCAAAGTACATCATTGTAATTAATACCTGCTATTCAAACGATAACTTTGGACCAGGGTCTCACATGTGCCCATAGCTGCTACAATGACCCAGGGCCTACCACGGGACCTAGCACATAGTAGGAACTCTATAAATACTTGATGAATGAAACAGTAGCAACCGGGGAAGCTGAGTAGGAGCTGGGAGTGCAAATAGGGGAGGAAAGGCTGAACCCCGATCAGGAGATGCGAGTCTTAGTCCCAGCTTGGCTGCAGACAAAGCCTCTTCCTCTTCCAGCCTTTCATCTGTGAACTGAGGGAACTGGACTAGCTAAGCTTCAAGGCCTCTTCCAGATTTAGGATTCCATGATGTCAAGACTTCCCCTGGACACTCAGATGGGGAGCTGGAAAGGGCAGTGTCCAAGGGCTCCCCATCCCAGAGAGGTCTTTGGCTTGGCGTATTAGTCATCTGTTGTTGCATAACAAATTGGCCTGAATTTAGCAGCTTAAAACAATAAACATTTATTATCTCATCCAGTTTCTAAGGGTCAGTAACCTGAGAGTGGCTTAGCTGGGTAGTTCTGGCTCAGACTCTCTCGTGCAGTTGAGGTGTCAGCCAGGGCTGCCATCATCTGAAGGCTGGACCGGGGCTGGAGCCTGTGCTTCCAGGCTGACCCACATGGCTGTTGGCTGTCGGCCTCAGTTCCTTGCCACTTGAGACTCTCCATAGTGATGCTCATGATATGACAGCTGGTGATGTGAGAGAGAAAGAGGGTCACTGAGATGAAAGCTTAACGTTAACTGAGGAAGTGACATACTTTCACCTCTGTTGTATTTTATTGGTTATACAAACCAACCCTGGTACAATGTAGGAGGGGACAACACAGGGCAGGACAAGCAGGTGGTGGGGTCCCTGGGGGCCATCTGGGAGGCTGGCTGCCACACACAGGCTGGAGCCACGTAGATAGGGCCACTGTTCATAACTTTTCGGGGGGGGGGGTCCCAGTGGGGAGAGCTTGTGCATGAGCCAGCCAGTATCATCAGTGGAATGTCCTTCCTGCTCCTTTCCAAAGCAAGCCCAGGAATCCTCCTTGCTGAAGCCCCAATGTCTGGCACAGCCCTGCAAAGGGTGAGTAAGGGCAGAGATATGCTGGGGGCTCAGCACAGACCACCCTAACCCAGGAAAACCCCAATTAACCAGAGCAAAGTGAGCCAGGACCCTCACTGAATCAGATTTCTTGACTCAACTACCCCTCAACAATAAATAAATCTAAACACTGTGGTTGATGATAAAGAGACAAACGACAGGCAAATACATTGCTGTCAAAGATTTAAAGAACCCTTTCAAGGATCTGTAAGTTTGCATGTTCTCCACATCTACAATATTGTGAGATACTGCAAAATCCCGAATTATCAACGGCTGAACCACATTGACTTCACTTTGCTTGCTAAGGCAGGAAAGTGGAATAAAACATTTTAGGAAGTTTTTTAAAATTTAAAAACATTTCTAACAAGGCAGCCTTCCTGCAGAACTTCTATCTAATTAGGAAATTAAATTAACCAGACCATTTCACTTCCTCAGTAAATGGGATTGAATTTCTTGCGGCGACTCAGACTCCATTCACCATTTCCTTGGCTTATCCGGCACTTCCCCACCTCCTGCCTTTCACTCTCCCTCCGCCTGGAATTCTTGGAGAGCCTGACGTTGAAGACGTGGTTCCAGTCTCTATTCCCTCACTTGCACCTATAGGGTGTTTGGTCTCTCTAAGCTCCTTTTCCTCACTCATAAAAGGGGGTCATTAAAGTACATGATTCTTCAGGTGTCTTTACCCCTAGTGTTCTAAGATTCCTTACATTAACCATTCTCCCTCTCTCTTCATTTTCTGAAATCTGACTGCTTTTTCAGGATACAGGTAAAATGCTATCCTCACCATGCAGCCTCGCTTATCTCTATGGACAGAAGTAATTTCTCCCTTCTCTGTGATGCCATCTATAAAGTTAATAGATGTTAACACACGGTTTTATGGATTATGTATAATATATATTTACATTTTGTCTCTTATCCCAGACTATCCTCTTTGAGGGCAAGAATCTGGCCCTTCTCATCTTTGTATCTGTGAGCACTGCACCTGGCTCATAGTAGGTGCTCACACCTATAGTTTGGAAGGAGTCCAAAGAGCCGTTGTGATTTTGCAGCACGCCCATGTATTGGCTGCTCTTGACCAGCAGGGGGCGCACGTTTGCTCCTTAAATGAAGTCGCCCACTCTGAACTGTTACACCCTATGGGACTGGGATGAGGACAGCAGAGATGAGGAAAAGCCTGTTATTTCTGACTAAAAGGACACCATTTATTTTTTATCTTGGGAAACAATAACATCGCAAGAACAGAGAGCACCCTTCATGATAAATTCCAGGCACTTCCTATCTCGGAGGCCAGGAAACTGCATGCAGTTACAATGGGGATACATTCTTGATTAAGCACTGTGTAACTTGGGGAATTAAGTCTATGATAAATTGGGAGATAGGGACCTGCAGCCTCATTTCTTTTAAGGATATTTAATTACAAAATTCTGCAACGAAATTACAGCCTTATTAAAATGGTTTCTCACTGAAGAGAGGGTCTCGAAAGGTGAGACGGTGCCAAGAGGACAAGCGCAGTAGGGTTTTCCAAGAGCTCCCCCTGTGCCGCTGCACTCTGATCGGAGACCGGAAAGAGGAGATAAAGCATCTCTCTCCAGAAAATGGCCCTTGGGGAGGGTGGTCTCTCTATCTCCACCTTTCCCCTCTAGCCTGCCTCCATAAAGCCTACACTGCCAGGCAGCTAGGATCCTGTTAGGGAGAGCAGTCTGGTGGATCAACTAACTTCTCTTTAAAAGGACAGACACCTGCCAGTATTGGGCAGCTTGTCAGTCACTCACACCTTAGTGTGAATTGCACCAATCAGCTACTCGATTCCCTCTCCCCCACCAAACAATTTGGGAATTGTTTAACCTGAGAACGGTAAGTTTGGTTGTAGATTAGAAGAAATCATAATTGGGGGTGGGAGGCCAAAGTGATAAGCCTTTGTGGGAGGGATGCGGGTGACCAGAAAGTGGCACAGGGGAGCCGCAGGAGGTAGGTAAGTATGCTGTGAACCATACTGACCGCGACAGCCCCTAGATTTCTCAAAGATTCTGTTCCATCACCAGCCAATGCATCAGACCATGTGCCTCAGTTTTTCATTCAGAAAATACAGCCCCTTGGCTTCCGAAGTGAGCTAACACCTTCTCCACCATATATTAATAGAAGCAGAAACAGGTTGATCCTAGTGGTTCAGCCTTAGGGTACTTGTTTCATCTCTCAGGGATGGAGACCCAATCTCCTTCATCAGAAAACAGGGAGAGTCATCCTACCCCCTCGCAGGTAATACACGTATATCACTATGCCTAGTGCAGGGTGAGCTCCGTAAAGGGCGTTGACTGCTGCTGTCGCTGCTGCTGTTAGTGCTTGGCACATACATGGCTCTCAACGAACACTGAATGGTGTAATTACAGAATCATTCTGTGTCCTGTAGGGTCGGCCTATGATGCAAGGTCTACTGCTCATTACTTACAACAAGGTCAGCTTTCACCCCCGAGCTGCCTAATTGGGAGCCAGAGAATGGTGTTGAAATAAACCAGGAAATCTGACAACCCAGCTGAGATCTCCCTTTCCCCGTCACTGCATGAGTGAGAGCCGTGCTCCTCAAGAGATGAATGCTACTTCTAGGAACCAGATATTCTGGAGCATTGGGTAGAGATGGTTTCTAAGTGACCAGATGCCTTGGGGCAAACTAGGAAGTATGCGGGCTTGAGTCAGCCCCGTCACAGCCCACCAGTGTGATTTTATACATGTTAGACATGTCACCTAGCGTCCTTTTTTTGTTTTTTCCTCATCCACAAAATAGAGACCATGCTAGCAGGGCTGCTGTGAGGACTGGACGCCACTGTGTCCAGTTCAGTAGCTGACCCAGAGTGGGGATTCAATGAACATTAGCCTGCTTTCCTCCAGAACTTTCTCCTGCCTCCCACCCCCAAATAAAGGCCTAGAACATCAGAGCCACAGGGAATCTGAAAGCCCATCCAGCCCTGTTTTATTTTCCCAGATTCAAGAGGGACATGTAGTGAGACAGTGGCAGGCCCAGATGAGAGGCCAGGTCACCCCATTCCTCATCCAACCCCCCCCAACACTGCTGTGCCACCGTGTCACGTTAGTGGGGCTGTCGGCTCAGAGCTAACTTCTCCTGGTTTTATTTCATTGGGATTGTTGCTCTCCTTGTTCTCTGAAATTACATCAGCTAAGTTTTAATGACCATTAGCTACCATGGTTTTTCCTTTTTCGAGGCCGCTCCTGTCTTTGGCTATAAACTCATCTGTGTAAGCATTTGTACTCTGCTCGTATTTTCAGCAGGCCTTAGGTATTGTGCCTGGATCTGAGCTTCTCCTTACAAGTGCAGGATTCTAAATTCAAATTCACAAACCAGTGTCTGCTTTCTGGAGCACGTCCAAGTGTGGGTGAGTGAAAACAGGCAGTTTATAATCCTGAGATGCTAATCTACCTTGCCAGGTTCTGAATGTGGTGGAGAAAGTAATAAAGTTGGAGAACAGAATAGGTTCCCAGCCTGAATGACCAATTAAACCTCTTTTTAAGTGACCAAGAGCAATACCTGTGAGATACAAGCTAATTACAAGAATTAACAACAACCACTATCGAGAAAACCCAGACACTTCAACTATATCAAATACCGAGGACCAGAAATGCAAGCCATGTTTTATTTACTGTATCTGATATTTTGCCATATATCTGTCAAATTGAACCAGGCCTATCTCTAGCCTCAGTTACCTCTGGTTCTGGATGTATAAAGAGGAAGGAGGCAAGGATGACAGCCAACCACGGGAGGGATGAGAAGGCCTTTGAGTTAAATGGGCAAAATAACAGTCGTGGGGCCTTTTCTCTCCCGGCTGCTTCCTTCTGATCATCCATCCAGGAAACATTTATGGAGCAACTACTACACAGGCACTGCAGTAGGCTCTGGGTGCAGCAGTCCCTGCCACCACGGAGCTGACATTCCCAGTGGGGAATATAGACAACAGTGAGCAAACAAACAAATGAATAAGATACTTTCAGAGAGTGCTAAGCCCTAAGAAGGACATGCAGTTAATGGGACAGTGAGGAACTGCACTTGGACAGGGACAACTTGGATGGATGGTTGGAATAGCAAACACCTTCCAGGAGGTGACCTGTAGGACAGCTAAGACTTGTATGAGGAGTGGCCAGCGCTGGGTAAACATGAGAGAACGTTTCAGGCAAAGGGCATAGCAAGTGCGAAGGCCCTGTGTGAGGATGGGCTTGAAGAAGAGATAGAAGGTCAGAGTGGCTGCAGCTCAGTGAGCCGGGCTATGGCATGAGATAGGAGAGGTGGGACATGGTCCGATGGTGCAAGGTCTGGGGAGGCAGAAACAGGACCCAGGGCAGACAAACCTGGGTTTGAATCCCAGCTTCAAGACTTACTAACAGCGTGACCTTGAGCAGGCTACTTAACCTCAACCTCAGCTTTCTCATCTTTGAAATGGGGATGAAGGTAACAGGATCCACCTCACATGGTTAATGTGAGCAATAAATGAGAGGAGTCACTTAAAGTGCTTAGCAGAGCACCTGGCACATCGTCAGTCATCAATAAACTCCAACTTCTACTACTACAGACTTCTGATCACTGACTCCCAAGGCCACTGCTAGCAGGCCGGGGCCCAGTTTCCACCGCTGCCACTGAGAAAGCCACCAGGTGGCGGTCTTTCAAGCTTTTCTGGTTTAGTCTTGTCAAGACTGTTTCGTCCTCGTTTTCACTCAATAGGAAAGTGCAAAAAACAATCCTCCAAAGACTAGGTGGATACAGGATTACTGGAAATATAGAGGGAATGTTTTCTGGTTTCAGCAAAAAAATGTAACGAAAAGAACAGCACCTAAGAGTCAGCCCTGGGTCCAAGCGTCTGCTTTACCTACGGACCCATTCAGCTGGGCAATGCCTCTGACTCTCTGGGTCTCCCTGTCCCCAAATACCTATACTACGGCACTGCTGTGAGTCCCCAGCGAGGCACTGTGTGTGGAATGGCTGCACAATGGTTGTCTAGAGTATGCTTGAGTGACAGTCCCAGCGTTGCCATTTATTTGCTGTTTACTTAACCTCAGCTTTTTCATCTATAAAATGGGCATAAGAATAGAGTCATAGGCTTGTTGGGATGATTAAAGCAGGTGAACACTTAAATAGCTCCCAACACAGATGATTAAGCTTCAAGGTGTGCTGTCATCATTTGTAAAGCACCATTTAGGAAGATCAGCTTGTGACCACAGGTTATGGTGGGTTTGGTTGAGGTGACTGCTGGGAAAGTGTAGCAAAAGAAGGAAAGTGACTGAAGATGAAGATGAGACAACTAGAATAAGCAGAGAGAGGGGAGAGTTCCACGTGGAGATGTGGAGCGCAGTGGGGGGTAGGTAGCAGGAATGGGAGGACGGGCATCACCCGGTGGCCACATCTCCCCAGCCCGTCCCTAATCCTTATCTCTTTTAGCTCAAGTTGGGCATCAATCTCCTGCTGTACTCCCAGTATAACCTCCTTGAAGGTAGAGGAGGTCTTATTTATCTTTGTTGCCCCACCAGCCTAACAGAGCGCTCGCATCTAACAAGCCCTGGGTAAATGCTTGCTGGCGAACAATCCATCCTCAGCCATTCAGTGGGTGATCACAGCCAGACGACCCGGAGCTCTGCACTGAGCCGGAACTGCACCAGCTCAACGTCAGGATCGGAGGCTCGGCCTGTGACCTGGGGGCGCTGGTTACTCCGTGCTAATGTCCTTACCTGTAAATGTGAGCAGACCATGTCATAACCACAGGCAGAAGGAGAAAAGGCACAGGCACCAGCTGGCTTTCCTGGGTTGCCCATTTGCCCTTGACCTGTCTCTCCTGCCTGGAAGTCTCTTGGGAGTGTGGCACGTGGCAGTGAGTGCCGTATAATTGCTTAATGGCAGGAATGGGTGTAGGAGGAATTGCAGGGACACGGAAGGACAGCAGGCACGATGGAAGGGTGTGGCATGCCACAGAAGAACACTCACACTCCTAACCCTGCTTTGCCACATGACAACTTTGGGGGGTGACGGGATTCACTCCATCTTTTCTGAGCCTATTTCCTCATCTCCACATCAGGGAAAATATAAATACCCACTTCTTTGTCCTAAAGGCCATGGTGGCTGGCATCTAGAAAGTGCTTAAATGCTTGTGGAATTTCCCAATGAGATGTTGCATAAGACGATGCTTTATAAATACTGAAGCAGCCCTGTTAAAACTTTTTTACCAAAGTGTTCCAAAAGCAGAAGGAAGGGTTATCGTACACCTTCACTCTGGGGGTCTAGGAATCTCACCTAAGGGGAAGCCTAGAAGCTCTTTCCAAGGCTCATGCTTTGTTTAAAACATGCTTGCGCAATTTTGCATTCAACTCCATTATATATCCAGATTTAGTTAAATGAAAATTATATTTTTTTCTTGCCAGTTAAATTTGCTACCACTCCTTCTCTTGCCCCCTTCCCCTAGCAAATCCTTAGTTAAAATGGATACTCCAGGACGATGTGGCACTTTAATCTGGGGGGTATTTTGTATTCAAGGAATACTTCCAAGCATCCCTGTTTAAGGAGAATTGTGTAAGACCGCTTTTCAGATTTAGTTATTTGTGTTTAATATGTTGATGGGCCAGCCTGTGTACCCTGCTTTACTCAGAGAAAATACTTTTGTCCATTTGAGTCCAATCAACCCTGGGGTCCAGAATGAGCTCCTCACCTCCACGCCGCCTTGCCCAGGCACCAGCCAGCAGGCAGCAATTGGACAGATCAGACGACCCCTGCCAGGCTCTCCACCAGAAACCAGGAACGCAACAGCCTGTGGCAACTGTTCTTGCTGTCTGACCCTCTGACCTCCTGCCTTCCTGGGGCCTGCTCGCTCCTCCCTGCCCAGCCCCCACCCTGCCTTTGAGCTCTTACCTGCTCCTGAAGTGCGGTCAGGCCTGCAGCCTCCTGAACCCTCCTCCTGCTGCCGGTGCTCCCGCCCTGTGCTCACAGCCATCAGACCCGCATCCCGCTGGAAAGCGAATCCCATTCCAGCTCTTAAAGACCTCCAGGGGAGCAGTTTCTACAACCTCTGCAGGAATCTCGTTCTAACATCTCACAACTCTCACGGAGAAAAAAGCCTTCCTTTCATGAAATCTCAATTCCTTTCTGTTGCAACGAGCACGGAGTTGCTTTTCTTTTCTACTAGTTTGAACTACACTTAAACAAGCCTAATTTCTCATGATTTTCTCCCTACCCCATCAGAGTATGGAATATTGGCTTTGCTTCTGGTCAGCCCTCATCTATGCATGCACGGCCCTGGGTCAGAGCTGGCTCCTGCCTCTGAGGTGTGAGCAGAGCAAGACTGAAGCAGAGGCGACCCTTCTGCCATGGGGGCAGGGCTGAGCCAAGGGTGGTCCGAGCTCCTTTAGGTGCCTGGATGTGAATCTACTAGCTCTGATGGAGGGCCTCTTATGGGCCAGACCCTGAAGACATCTTTGGGAGATACAAAGCCAGGTCTGTATGCTCAATAGTAGAGCCATGAAAGAACCACTGACTCAACTCTGTGGACAGTGGACAGCTCTGGGGAATGGCCCATGATTTTGGCCCAGCTCTACCTTTCATTAGCTGTGCTGCATTGGGCAAGCCAGTTCACCTCTCTGAGCCTCTGCGTTTGTGTCTACCTCATAGAGACAAGTGTTAATAGGATTTGTTTATGCTGCAAAGTGTTACAAAGATTAAAAGATCCCCATAGATTGGGGTGGGGAGAATATGAAAGCAGGGGCCAACATACATATCTGTCATGGGAGAAATACAAACATGACCTGCTGAAGTGCTGGAAGGAAGAGAAAGGGATGAAAGTGAGTGGCTTTCGCAGGAAGGACAGGCAGGAGAAGGTGACAGCTGGGCACAGAGAATGGAGGAAAGAGAAGGAAGAAGGATGATAGTTACCATTCATGACGCACTCACTGAGAGCCAGGCACTCTGCTAAGTGCTTTGTGTACACTCTCTCACGTGTCCCTAATAAAAGCCCTGTAATATGGTTTTATTATTCTCATTTTACCCTTGCATCTGACAGGTCGTAACACACCTCTGGACCCTGAAGCGGAACCCGTGGGCGATCCATCCCACCTTTAATGGAATTTGGTGTCAGGATGAGGGTGGAGTTTCAGAAAAAATCAGGGAAGAACGAAGAAGTGCAGAGCTAGGTGGTGGGGGCAGAAGTCCTCAATAAACCCCAGTTGATGGAATCAAGAGGGAGTAATCAGAAGTACTGTCACTAAAATTTCAAACATGGATTCCTTTTTCCAGATGCCATCAGTTTTTTTCCACCCATTCCCATCAGCACTCCACTTCCATACGTCTATCCTCCCTACTTCCTGGGCAGTCCCTCTGCTCCCACCTCCCTCTCTGGTTTTCCTATGTCCTCCTCCTCCTCCTCTCTCTCTCTCTCTCTCTCTCTCTCTCTCTCACACACACACACACACACACACACACACACACAGAGGCTCAATTACCTTTCCATCTTTGATCGTGTCACTGCTTGACTCTCTGTTGATGACGAGACCTTCATGCTTAGTTTAGACGTTGAAAACAGGCTACAAACATTCTCCCTTAATCCTTTGCTTCCTCTCCTAACACCTCCCTTCCTCTTCTCTCTTCTCCTGATTCTTCCCCTCCTTTTACTTTCTCCTTCCTGTTCACCTTCCTCTCCTGTTCACTTGTCACCCATTTCTCTTTTTGCTCTTAGGATGAAATTGGTGAGGACACCCCCAGCCCAAGAGCTCCCTGGCATTTGCTGCTAGTAAATGTCTCCTCCCGCTAAACAACTGATAAAGGGGTTCCCTCCCCCCTTCTTTAAACTATGACCATAAACTCATGTCTGTCAGAACCATGGCTGGGTTGGCAGCTGGATATGCCAGACCAGGAGGGATGGAACCTGGAACAAGACCTGCCCACCAAGGCAGGGCCAGAATCTGGGGAGGTTCTGGCAGCCAGTGTGGGAGGAAGTGAGGCCGGGTTGGGGGCATGTCAAAGGAAGCTAGCAGGAGGTAAAGACCAGCCACGGGGAAGAAAGCAAAGTATCTGGACCTCAGAATCCTAGTCCCTGAGGTCCTGGGTCATGGAGTTGGGCAGCAGGATTGAGAATGGGATGGAGACCCAGTGACTGGAGCTGGGGGTACCAGAAAGAGCTCCGTTAGAAGAAAAAGGTAAGAGTCAGCTACTAGGACCCGGGAACAAAAACAGAGCAAGACCAAGGCCAGCAACAAGGCTGACCTTAGGTTCAAGGTAAGGCTTCCCTGTGGTGGGCCTTGGGCTCCGGGAAGCCCCCTTACCAGGGAGAAGACTGCTGGCTGCGCATCTCAGCATCGATAGAAAGCTGAGAGCATGTGGTCTGGGCCCACCATGGCTCTCCCTCTTCCTGTCTCCCTCCCTGCATCCCACTCTAATCCAGCCCCTCAGATAGCAGAGCCACCCCCACTACGGGGTGTGAAAACATCAAAACATGCTCTGCACACAGGCAGGTGAGTTCCTAGAACCCAAGCCATCTTGGCACAAATTAACATGATGAGCAGACATCGTCCCACGCTTCCTCCCACCCTCACAGGCTTCCAGGATTCCATCAGGTACCCAGCACCCCTTTCCTGGGGCTGCTCTTTACCTGGAAGAGTCTGCCTGTAGCAGGCACTCCCAATTCCGCCTCTTCTAAACTAATCCTCTCTGGCCATCGGGAAGCCTCCTTTCTGTGTCTGTGACAGCCCTGCCCCTGGCCCGAGCCATCCCCCAGGGATTGTGGCTCCTCTAAAGGAGCTTCCGTCCATTTTTACTTCTACGTGCCTCCCTGCGAAAACCCATTCTATACATCTGCGTCTTACCAGTGACTGCTAACTCAACTGCATCTGAAGCCCACCAGCCATGTGATGACTGTGCACTCCTTGGAAAAAAGGGACCACACCCTGAAACAACTTGGTTTGAGACAGGGTTATTTCTTCACACTCTGAAACTCTTCACTTCTTCCACAGTTAGTGGTTTCCTGGGTTTCCTGTTTTCGACTATTGCTGCTTTTCCACACCCTTATAAAAACATTTATTTCAGCCAGGGGCGAGGTGTCTCATGCTTATAAATGCTAGCACTCTGGGAGGCTGAGGCACGAGGATTGCTTGAGGTCAGTAGTTCAAGACCAGCCTGAGCAAGAGTGAGACCCTGTCTCTACTAAAAATAGAAAAAAGTAGTCAGGCCGTGGTGGTACGCACCCGTAGTCCCGGCTACTCAGGAGGCTAAGCCAGGAGGATCACTTGAGCCCAGGAGTTTGAGGTTGCTGTGAGCTAGGCTGATGCCACAGCACTCTAGCCCGGGCAACAGAGTAAGACTCTGTCTCAAAAAACAAACAAAAAAACAACAACAAAAAAATTCATTTCTTTTGGGATAATCAAGCCCGAGATACCACTCCACAATCCCTTATCTGTGATTCCAAATTGCTGAATCTCTGAAAATCAAGAGTTTTTTGTTTTGTTTCATTTTGTTTTGACAAGTTTGATGCCAAAACTCCTGTGGTGACAAAATCTGACTTAAACTGATGTGAAGTTACTTTATCCTCACACCTACTTCGTGTAAAACGTCATACATTTCATTGCAGAAATATTAACGTGTCTGATTTCAAGATGCTGCCCGAGACCTCAGTGGGGATGTTTCTAAATGTACGGTTCCTTTCTGAATTCTAGATGCCTCTGGCTTCAAGGGCTGCAGATAAGGGCTTGAAGAACTGTACCGACCTCTCTGTTCTTCTGCGACACACCTCTTGCAACAGAAACAC
The DNA here is from genome assembly GCA_008086735.1 of Cheirogaleus medius. NCBI lineage: Eukaryota > Metazoa > Chordata > Mammalia > Primates > Cheirogaleidae > Cheirogaleus > Cheirogaleus medius. The sequence goes on from VBSM01003143.1 coordinate 18,753,291, forward strand.
CTCGAAGATCCAAGGTTTCCTGACCTTTCCTTTCCATCTGGAGAGTGAGAAGACAGCCCAGTGCATCGGCGAGGGTCACCAGGAACCGAAGAATTGCAAATCTTCTGATGTACGGAAAGGATTAACGAAGTTGTAAATGAAAGGAGAGGGAGAGGGATCTGGGGGTGGTCATCAGTGTTTTCTACAGTCTTTATTCTGTTGTTGGCTTGATGTGTGACCATGAGCAACTTGTGTAACCTCTCTGAGCCTGGGTTATATAGGATAGAGCTAGTTGCTGAGAATCCCTGCTCCAGTGGGCTTTGAAGATGACTAACACACACCACATGTCTTGAGCTTTTAGAAAATGAAGCACTACATAATCTTTCTAGCATTTTTTTAAGTAAATGACTTGAATTGGAATAATTAGTCAGCGAACACTGTGTGCTCACTCTGTGTCCAGTCTCATGCTGGGTCCTGTGAGGTAGTCAAGTATAGGGTACAAACTCTGGACTTCGAGGGGCTCTCGTTCTGATAGGAAGGCCAGGTTTTATGCACACAAAACAGAGAGAAAAGAAGTCAATGTGTGTGATGCAGGGTAAGATGCCACAGGCCTGCAGGGAAGCTGAAAACGGCTAGCCAGGGCCATCTGGGAAGGTGCTGAAGGAGGAGAGACTTAGTTTAGGTATCAGCAGATGAAGAAACATTTTAAGCAAGTTCCTCACGAAACAATGGACAAAGTTTGTAGGGGGACACTCCGAAGAAAGACGTCACTAGAGTAGAGAAGGCTGGAGTTAAAGTGCTAGAGAGAGACTGAACACGACGAATTGGGTAAGGAGAGAGCTGCAAATGTGTGGGTATGAGTCGGCTCGGCTGCCATAACAAACACCCCAGACTGGGTGGCTGGCACAACAGACATTCATTTCCTCACAGTTCTGGAGTCTGGAAGTCTCAGATAAAGGTGCTAGCAGGTTTGGTTTCTTCCGAGGCCTCTCTCCCTGGCTTGCAGATGGCCCCTGTGTCCTCACGTGGCCTTTTCTCTGCGTGCATGTGGACAGAGATGGAGGTCTCCAGGGTCTCCTTCTCTTCTTGTGAGGACACTAGTCCTGTTGGATTAGGGCCCCACCCTTATGCCATCATTTAGCTGCAATTACCTCCATAAAGGCCCTGTCTCCAAAAGCAGTCACATTGCGGGTTAGGGCTTCAACATACGGATCTGGTGGGAGAGGCGTGTCTGGGTAGTTTGGGAGGACAAGGTGTCTACCATGGGATGGGCAGGGCAGGAACACTGAGTGGACACTGACATGAACTGAGTGAATGGACATGAAGGACATTAGAGGAGTTGAAAACTTTAGGGCCAGGACTGCTTGGCCCGCTGGGCCCAACCCTCACCAATTCAAGTACTGAAACCAGATTGTATTCCCTGGAGAATTTTCTGGATAGAACATCTCCATCATTTCCTGTGTTTCTCTGTCCTTCCCCTGCACCTCTGGCATGTTGTCCCCTTACCAGGCTAGCTGCAGGAAAGCGTGAGATCATTATAGAGTTGTTTTGTGCAGAGAACCTAGTCACATCTGGATGGCTAATGCTCATAATTACCGTGCTGGTTACTAAATCTGACGGGTTTCGGCAAGGTGAAGCTCTACAGCTGGGGCTGCTGCTCACAGCTTCACCGGCAGAGAGAGAGGTGAGAACAAAAACCAAGAAAGGTGTGCTCAGACGCTTGAGATTGAGTGAAACTGGTTAATTACCAGTCACTTGCTGTCTCCCTGAGTTGGAGTTTCTGGCTAAGGAATGTTCATGGATCAGACAGAATATGACAACCTGCGACTTATTTCCACACGAAGAAGGTGGCAGGGACCAAGACGCAGAGAAAGTGTGGAGGCAGTCTCTCAGGTGCCGGGTGTCAGACCCATGTGCATATGACTCAGATGCCCTCAGAACAGGGTGGTGGCAACCACGCACCCTGGCTCATGCCTGTAATCCCAACACTTTGGGAGGGCAAGGCGGGAGGATAACTTGAGGCTAGGAGTTTGAGGTTGCAGAGAGCCATGATGATGCCACTGCACTACAGCCCAGGCAACAAGGCGAGACCCCATCTCCAAAAAATAATAAAAAATTAAAAAAAAAATAAGAACAGGCTGGTGGCATGATCCAGTGGGATGAGAAGCCAACTAGACTCTTTATAGAGAGAGCTGGGGATCAGACATGCCCTTGGGGCAGAGTCTGTTTGCTGCTAGATGACAGTTCTTGGTCTGGGGCCCTAGATTAAGTTTTACTGATCCATGAACCCCCCTCAAGGTGTCTGTCAATGTGTGACTATGTGAATGAGCATTTTTCTTAGAAACGGATTCATACATTTATCAGATTCTTCAAAGGTTCAAAACGGTCTGTGATCCTTAGAAGGAAGGTGATTGTAAACCACTGTCCTAAACCCCTGGAGAAACAGGTTGACATTAGGCAGAGCCCCAAGAGACTCGGGGTCCCTAATGATTCTGAAATTATACTCTAGAGGGGTGTGTGTGTGTAGATGTATGTGTTTGCATATTTTTCTAGGAAAATGATTTAGTATTTTTTGCCAGATTCTCAGAGGAGTCCACAGCCCTCAAAGGTTCGATGGGGACTCAGAAAGCTAGAAGGTTTGTTTACGCTAAGCTACTTCTTTTCAGGGAAAGATGAGAGGCCTGAAAACAGGGCCCAGAGTACATTCTGGTAGTTCTGCTCAAAATCTGAGGATAACAAGATCTGGGGCCAGGGACTGGCTAGCGAGCTCTCTATAAAAGAACACATTAAGTCATTTTAAGAGTCAAGAGCCCAGAAGCCAGACTAGTGAGTGATGACCACAATGGCACCAATAGATGGAAAAACAGTCCTAATTCCTTTCCTCTCTGATGGCAGGTTCCCAAGTCTTTAAAGCCCTGTGCCCCAGCTTTCAGAAACCCAAAGGCCTTGCTCATGGAAGCTCAAAACTCATTCAATACATACTCGCTGAGCGCCTACTATGTGTCAGGCTCTATCCTAAGCACAAAATAAGGGACTGGCCTTCCAAGCATTATGGACCTTGGCCGCTCTCTTGCCCTGGACACGGATATTCGGAACGTTGCTGACCAAGCGTGTTCTTCGAGAGCTTAGCCCCCCAACCCCCTTGGCCCCTGGTCCAGAGAGGCCGAAGCCATCCCACTCAGCCCCGGGCTGAGGAGGAGGAAGCAGTACCTGTGAGCCAAGCGGTGAGGGAGGCTGGTAGGACGCATGGGGCCAGGGCAGGTGGGCCAGGCGCAGCCGGGCACTGCTGGGGAGGGGGCTAGGCAGGCCCGGGTAGGGGCACTGCCGGCGGGGGGCGGGGGGAGGGTGGAAGAGGCGCTGCCCGCAGCCTCCTCGGCCTGATCTCGGAGCTGTGCTCGCCGGCTCCCCGCCCGCCGGGGCCGTCGCAAAGCTCTGCTCTCCATACTGAGCAGTCCCCGGGAGGCGCTCGGACACGTCCCCAGGCTGGATAAAGATCGGCTCGGCGCTCGCTCCGCAGCGCGAAATCTCGCCATCAGCGCGGCTCGCTCGGCCGCTCCGGCCGGGCCCGGCGACGCCAGATCGCTATCTCGGGGGGAACGAGAAGGCAGCGCCGCTGCTCCCGCTGCCACCTCGGCCCTGCGTGCGGAGCGGCTGCGGGGTCCTGGGGCTGGCCGCCCTCCCCTCCCCCTTCCCATTCCTTCCCGGCTCTTACTCCCAAGGGACACCTGCTTCCCGCCGGCCCGGGGCCCCGCACCCCGCCAGGTGCCCTCTCCCCCCTCGCCAGGCCCCGCTGCCTCCTGAAGGTTACGCGACGCAGCGGCGGGGCGCGGGGGGCGCCCGCCCTCGCCGCCGCCTGCGCCGCCGCCCACCCCAGTGCCCGCCGCGCCGGGCCAGCCTGGCTGCCGGCTGCTGCCACCGCAATCCCGGCTCCTAAATCAGTGCGGGGAGGCGCCCCCTCCCCCCACCCCGCTCCCCCGGCTCCCCGGGACGCGATTGGCCGCGCGGGCGCCCCCCACCCCGGGCCCGCGGCTCCAGCTGTCGCGCCATTGGCTGCGGGCCTCCGCCAGCCTTTACATAAGCCGGGGCGCGCTCGAGTGGAGTTGTATAAAGCGAGCTCGCGGCGTCGGGGCGGGAGGCTCGAGGCCAGCCCGGGACCGGGGCTGGGAGCTGGAAGGCAGCGGCAGAGGCGGCAGCGAGCGCCCGCGCTGCGACGCCACCAGGCGGCGGGGCTGAGAGCCGGAGGATGGCTGCGAGCGCTGCCCCCGGCGTGAGTACCCGCTCCCGGTGCCCCCACCCCTCAGGCGGAGAAAGTTTCTCCAGCCTCCGCGCCCCTCCGGATCCGCCCGCAGGGCTGGCGGGGATGCCGCCTGGGAACCAGGGAAGACCGAATCGCGAAGGCGGCGGCTCTGCTCCCAACTTGCCGAGAGGCGGTGGACGCGATTGGCGCGCGGAGCCTCCCCCGCGGGCTGGGGGCGAGGCGGGCGCCGGGCTGGAGGTGGCGGAGAGGTGGGAGCCGAGGGGTGGGGGCGACGGCACGCAGCTGGCAGGGAAGGTGTTGGGGGCGCACTGGAGGTCAGCTATTTGGGGAGGGGGCGCTGGGGCTGGGAGGGGGCGGAGCAGGTGAGGAGGGATTGCCGGGGGGAATGGGGGAGTCACCCAGCCAGCCAAGCTGAGCTCCGGACTAGGGAAGCCACTAGCGTCGGCCGAGTGTCTACGCTTCTGGGCTGGGGAAGAGCCCCGGGGAGAAGCTGGCTCTTCTTCACGGGGGGATGAGGGGCCGAGCTCCCGGGCACAGCGCTGGGTGGCAGAGAGCTCCGGGAGCCAGCCCCGCGCGCGACGTAGCTGCCAGCCGCCTTTTGCTGGACCGAGGTGTGGTCTCGCTTTCAGGCTGTCTGAGGCGAGCTCGCTTCAGGCATTCTAGGGGAACTGGGGGTCCCTCTTGACCCCGTGGGAGCACTTGGAGGCTTTGATGGGGCAGCAGGCCGGGCTTGGGGGCATGCCCAGCAATGCAGCGCGCTTCTTTGCAGTACAGTAGTTGGGAGCCCTTGTTAGTCCCGCTTCTGCAGAAACCAACTCAAGAATTCAAAGTCATCCCAGCCTGGATGGAGCCTCCCAGAGTGGTGGGGAAATGCTCCTAGGGCTGAGGAGGGGGAGCTTCCTCCGGGAATGACTAATGAATATTGCTGCTGCTGCTGCTGCTGGGTGCACCTAGTGTGGCTTCTCTGGGCCCCAGGAGGTGCGTTCATTCTCCTGGCAGGACACATTCTTGAGTCACACTTGAGGTATCTTCTGGGATGGGTGCAGGACTTCCTAAGTGAAGCCAGGTGGAAAAGAAGGGAAGAGTGTTCTGGCAATAAAGGACAGCTCTATGGTGCTGTCTTGAGTCAAGGAAAAACTCAAGTCGGGAAAGCTACTGATGGGAGATTTTGGACCCTGATGACTTGGGGCTGGAGATACCCAAGACTGAATTAGGGCTAATTCAGGAGTCAGCCTGCACCTCACTCTCAGCCACAGAGAAGGAGAGGTGGAGGCCGACAAGTGGGGACATGGCAGCTGTTCCAATATGGTTCTTGAGGAAGTGTTCTCTCCCTCTGACTCGGTAAAGAACATCCTTCTGGCAGCTGGTCCTAAAATCAATTTAAGAGGCAATGCAGGGAGTTTAGGGTCTTGTGGCTGACACAGAGGACCCCAACTAGAATATTCCAGTTGGTACTAATGGACTCTGGAGAAGATCGAAGGCGGGGTGGTGGTTACCAGCTCTGCAACTGTTCAGTTGGGGCTGTCTCCTTCACCTTACCCGATCTCTGAACATGGGCGTTCAAATTCCTAGCATAGCTGCTCCAGCCTGGAGATCTTTTACGGGGGCTATCGATCCGTATCCCAAACCCCAGTCCTTCCTCTGCCTGCAGTCTACATTTTTCTGCTGCATTTCCAAAGACCTTCTCACCACTGGGGACTTGTGCAGTGAAATACCTGCTTGTTGCTCTTTCTTCCATTCTCTCCATCTGGGCTGCACCTGGTGTTCTGAACCTTGATGTTTATTTCTTGGCACCTTGATGTTTGGTTAAGACGTCCTATGGCTGCACAGGGGTGTCCCTGGAAATGTGTGGACCAATGGCCTGTATAATTTTACGGAGTGAAACGTAAGACTCTTGTAGAGATCAGGCCACCTACCAGGAAGGCAGTGCTACTAAACAGCTTGTGACAGCTTCAGGTTCTCAGGCTTCCTCGCTGACTGCTGAGGTGATGGAAGCTTAAAGGTGGAGCAGGCTCTTTGGTGTCCAGTAGGGGGCGCCAAAGGTACCTGGCTCGGGACTACTGACTTTCTCACTTCTTGTCCTTCGCTGGCCACAGCAACTTCGTGCTTTAAACCAGCTAGGGCCACAGCCCTCAACCTTCACCACTGTGATTGGAAGCCTTCTACCACATGCTTCCTGGACTTCACGTGGTCCTATGACCTTAGGTGCAATGGGCCAGATGCAAGGACAACATTCCAAGGAGACAGAGCTGGTACCCAGCCCCACTCACTCTCTGAGATCATTCCTTTGTGCTTGGCACTGGTGTAGTCTTTGAGTTCTTTAAGGGCTCAGAGTCCAAGAACATTAGAGCTAGGAGAAAGGAGCCTTGGAGAGCATCTAGTCCACCCCATCCCATCCCCAATGCTCGCATGCATGCTTAGCTTACAGATGAGAAAACTGAAGCCCAGTAAGGGCAAGTGTATTGCCCAAGGTCACATGACTATTTGGTGTAAGAAATGGGACTAGTTCCTAGGACTCCTGCTCTCTGCAGAGCCCTTTCCACCCCAGTGACCTGCTTCCTCTTCACTATGAAGGTGGATATATGTTCCCTGTGCAGTAGGCACTTGGAATTACTGACTGCCCAGACCTTAATAAATTAATACATCTAGTAAATTAGAGTGAGGAGGTGAGAAGAGAGAAAGTTCTTGTAATGTACATGCACAAGTCATAGATATCCCTAATTGTTTTTTATCATTCCTCCACTGTCTTGTCTCAGTATTCCCAGTAGTGTTTTAGGCAAAAGCCACGCAACTCCAGGTTTCTGTCCATACATTTAGGAATCAGAAGTGCCCAGTCCCTCACAGTGGTCTTGGAACCCAGGCCTGGAGCTCTTCTTTTCCTCCACTAAGGGCTGCTGGAGTGGGGTTTCTCTGTCCTGCAGCCACATCACTGCTGGTGGGACCTCCCATACTCAGATCCTAGATGAATTGGAGAGTTTCCAAAGAGTATTTGCCTATTTCCCCCATCCTTGCTGCTCCCAGCTCAAGGTCAGAGAGCTAGCATGTTCTATTTTTGCAAAATCCTTATGTTCAAGCTTCTTGAGTGACCTGGAAGATTCTACCATTTCCATTGCCCTTTCTTCTCTTCTATGAATCTGGCTGTCGACATCTGAGCTGGGCGCTAGGAAGGAGGTTTGCTGAGTGGCCTGTGGGCGGCCCCCTCGTTTTCCTCTCCCCACCTAGCTTCCTTGCATACTGTGTGGACTTCAAGCCTTAGCACACCTTGACGTGGCCCACCCTCATGGGGAACCCACTGCTGCCAGAACTCTGACAGGCAGAATCCTCTTCTTGCCCTCAGACTCACAAAAGGGATGCTTGTTGCCAGGGAAGATGCTTGAGTCTTCTCATCTCCTTCACACTCACAGACAGGTTGGGTCTTCGTCTTCAGGGGGACGAGGGAGGTGGCAGGATAATGTGGGCCACCAGACAGCAACAGCCCCTTTCTTTAAAGTCAAGTCCCAAGAGGCTGTGTTTGAGATCCTCTCCACTCCCAGCTCTAGCTAGAGAAATGTGCCTGCCTTGGCTTGGTCTAGTTCTAGAAAAGGCCAGAGGAATATAATTATGTAAAATGCAGTGATAATACGAGCTCTGTAGATTGTTGTTTGAACGGGGAAGGAGGTACAGAGTTTGAGAAGTGGCGTTAGACACTGAGAAAACAAGGAGCGGTCTCTTTCTCGAGCCCCACTAGGTGGTTGGTCCTTACCCCACTCTCATAGTAACGGTAAGGACATAGGCTCAGAATCTGGCTCCCTGCTTCCTGGCTTAGAGACTGTGGACAAACCGCTAAGCCTCTGCATGCCTCAGTTTCCTCCTCTGCTACATAGTGAAGCTGGCAACCATGTGCTGGGGATAGGGTAGCAAAGATTGAGGGAGATAATCTTCAGTGTGCCTCTGCCCTTGGTACGGTGTAGAGAGGTATTTGGTTGGAAAGGGATATTCCTGCTGAATCATCAGGAATCCCCAGGGTAGTCTTTGTCCCAGGAGGTGAGGCTGAGTGTCCAGGTCTGCACATCAGTCTCTGCTCACAGCAACATCGGGGCTGATGGGCAAGGCCTTCTTGACAGGGCTCCCTCCTTGCCCTTTCCCCTCCCCCACCTCAGGATTTTCACTTTGGGGTTCTGCCATGCTTGGGAAAAAGAAATTTTACAGGTCCCAGGATAATTCTGAATGTGATGGAGGGCCCTGAGCTATTGATTCCTAAGGAAGGATCTTTCTGCTGGGAGAAGCCTTCCTCAGAGCCCAGTGATTTAAGAGTGCTGACAAATCCGTGCTCACCGAACCTCCTGCAGGCTGCAGATACAGGCTTCCAGGCCAGCCTGGGCTCTGCTAGGAATTTCTGGAGAGCCTGGCTGGTTGCTTAGGGGACATAAACCTGTGAACTCTTTTTAGGAGAAAGTATGAAATCAATTGGTTCATTATCACACCAAACACACCCTGGACCACTTAGGGCATTTAAGAAACGGGAAGCAGCAAAGGACTGAGAGGTTGTGTTTGAAAAGTGCAGAAAGGTGTGAAGGGTTTAGGGAAAAGGAGGGGACAGGAAAACCTCTTTTCCACTGAACTGCTCATGATCTTGACCTTATTGAAGTCCTTGGGCAGTTACACCCCACGCCCCGCACGCACACACACACCGACATATGTCAATGTTTGGAGACATTTTTTATTATTAGAACTGGGATAAGGGGTGCTACTAGTATCTACTGGGTAGAGGCCAGAGATGCTGCTAAACCTTCTATAACATACAGGACACACCCCACAACAGAGAATTATCTGGCCCAAAATGTCAATAGTACCAAGATTTGAGAAACCATGGACTAGAGCATTATAGCTTGTAATCACAGCACGTGAGAAGTGGGAAGGACTATACTCACATACAGTTCTCCCATTTCATGGCCGAGGACACTGAGATCTAGAGAGGAGAGGGGACCAGCCAGGGTCATACAGAGAGCAAGTGGCAGAGCTGGTCTGGGATGCAGATCTGTTCTCCCCTGAGACAGACTTACTCAGACTCTCCCAAAATTGTTGTGAAAATTCAATGTGAGCTATGAAAACACTTAGAAAATTGTAAGGAGACTATATTAATATTGCTGTTATTAAGAATCGGGGAGTTTGGCAAGTTCTATTTCTGGCTATGCCACTGACTCATTGTATCATATTGGACACATCATTCCCCCACACCCTTGCCTCTCCATGAGTGTGTGTGTGTGGTGGGGGGGTGGTCTTAGCAAAAGATAAGTACATCATAATCATTCTCTTAAGATTTGCCCTTCAAAAACCCTAGACTTAAAAAAAAATAAAAATTTTCCTTGAAAGAAATCATGTTGACTTCGTAAGAAGCAAAGCGTTTACTTCTTGGAAAAATTCCAGTACCGTGGCCCTGTGAGTTGGTTCCAGCCCAGGAAATCTGATCAACATCCGGAGGAGAAACTGATAGCTCCACAAATGACAAGAGACTGGATTTGTCCCCACTCCATGTGAGAAAGGGAGATGGCAACTTCGACTTCTCTGCCACCCTTTCCTACTCAGCCCTCTTGGAACAGGGAAGTTTTGCAAGGAACTTCAATGAGGGATGGGAAGGTGTGTCATTAATTAGTAAAACCTTGTTTACTTAACAGACATATTCTTAAAGAGCTCTTCCAAGGGACATTTTGACATATTACTTTAATTAGCTATAGAAGAATCGAGAGTGCAGAGAGTATAAAATGACCCTCTCTGTTGTTTCCAGTTACTCTTATCTTTGTTTGCACCTGACAAGTACAGTGACAAGGTCATGGGACTCACTGCTGAGCTCTGGAAGTGTCCTAGAGACCAGAGACCAGAGGAGAGCCTGCAGGGATCTCTTCTCTCCCTTACATCAGCCTTCGCTGGTCTAGAGAGCAGCCACCTCTGTGGAGATTTCTGCATTGGCTCCCCAGCTGTCCATTGGTGTACAGCTATCTTAAAGGAACTGTCATGTTATGCAAATCTTGACATGGCTCTCAGGAGGGGGAACAGGCCTGGGACCCTGAATTTCCCCTGCAGAATGGGCAGAGTAGATGTTGTAAGATTGGTGGGAACAGCCTTGGTTGGTGTTTGTCACACAAGGTGTGGCCCTGGTCTTGTCCTCCTTGTGCTCAGGATTAGAGGCAGGAAGTCACTTGAGGCCCCCCCAGAAGACTGAATTTTCATCCCTCCCTACCCACGTGGGAGCATCACTACATAGATTCCAGCCATGCATCTCCTGTGTGTCCTGAGGCAGGTCCCTCAGCTTCTGGAGGTCAGCCCCTGTAATCAGAGGAGTTGGGTGACAGGCCCTTTCCATCACTGGCTGTTTCTTTCTTTAAGTGATGTCATTCCCTCTCACCCTGGTCTCTAAGAACAGCCTCTTTCTTGGAAATCATAATCATGCACCTTTCATCTGAGAAGCTGTGTATACCTAAAGAGGCTCTTGCAGGTGGAGATATAAGAGTCCCCAAGAAGGAGAAATGCTGCCTTGTAAACAGTACGGGGAAGACACTGCCATTTGTTCTCAGCTGCAGATTCAGTGCCTGGCATGGCGCTCGGCACGTAGAGGGGCTCAGTCAGTGCACAAATGAGTAAGTGGATGAAGGTGGCCATTCTGGGGCAGAGGTGGCCCTTGGTATAAGGTGGCTCTCCAAACTGGCCTCAGTCAAGGATGCCTGTTTCTCTTCTAGCTATTTCCCACCCACCTGCTCCCCTTCTAGCTACTTCCCAGAGCTGGCACTTGGCACCAGGGCTGTGCAGACCTCCGAGGGTCCCACTGGTCCAGCAGGGCTTGAGGGCCC
>VBSM01003143.1:18764451-18831096 GCA_008086735.1 Cheirogaleus medius
TCCTCTCTATGATACTGTCACATGCTTTTCAGAAACACAGCCTATCCAGCCTGCACACTGCTGCCCGAAGTCTAAAACACCCTTTCAAAAATGCAAGTCGATCATGTCCTCACCCAACTTCCAAAACCTCCCCTACGGTGTGACTCCAGGCTCCTTACCTTGGCACAGCAGGCTCTGCCAGCCCAGTGGCTGCCTGCATGCCAGACTGCATGTCCACCCTTCTCCCTGCCCTCCCCTCTTCTCCTCCACCCCACATCCCAGACACCACATTCCAGCAGCAGCGACTATGTTCGCAGCATGCACCAAGCCGTCTCATACCCATGCCTTTGGTCCATAGGTCTCCACACCTGGAACCCCAGTTCACCTTCTCCAGAGAGCCTGTCCTGCCTGGCCTTCCCACCCACCTTGCTAGTTAATCTTTCCCTCCCAGAGCCTACATCTGGATTTTGTACCTGTTGCCACTCTGCACTTACCCCACTGTATCGCAACTCACCCCTGAAAGACCGGAAGCTCCTTGAGGTCAGAGGCCATGCCTTCTTCATAATTTCCAACCTGGCCCATAGGCGTCTTCTAAATGTTTAGAGAATGAAAGTATACCGTGTACAGCATCGTATGCTGAGGAGTTCTACATATGGAAAGCGGTATTTAAGGAGTCAAAGAACTCCACTAGGGTCTCTAGACAGATTAGTAACAGAGGCAAGCCCATTCCTCAAAGTCCAGAGCATTCCATCCAAGCTTTGTCAACTACTCCTGGAGGAGGAGCACCTAGCGGGCCCAGACTCCATCTCCTGAGATGCATTTGTACGTTCAAGAGACAGCAGTAGCAGTAACAGTGTGATTATTGCTACCGTTACCTACCATGTATGGACTTTCTCTGTGCCAGGCACTGCGCTCATCACGTAGCCGGCAACTCACATCATCCTCACAGCAACCTGATAAGCATTAATTCTCATTTTACAGAACTGGAAGTCCGAGCACTCAAATAGTTCTTATTAAGAACCTACTATGCCTTGTGCCTAAGGCTAGGAGACTCCGTTTGTCCTCTCACTTTCAGAAAGACCATTTCATTAGCCCACTGGCCTCTGTGGCACCTCCTAGCCTGGGTCTCCTGAGCTTTTTTGTCTGCCTTTTGCTGGAGCAGGACCAAGTCTCCTATCTGTCTGTCAGCTGCCACCAGCAGTGTCCGGAGCTCTCTCCAGGTATGGAGAAGGAAGAGGAAGCCTTATATTTTCTTGGCGCTGGGGAAGGTGCACAGAACATGTATGCATCTGGAGGGTGGGGAGGTGCAGAGGTCTGGAGTGTGTCTTCCAGGCTGGCCATGCAGAGGACCAGGGGAAGGGACGGGGGGAGAAACAGGCAATTGAATGTATGCTCCACTGGGGCGAGGGCTTTGTCTTGTTCTCAGCTGTTTTCCTAGAGCCCAGAACAGTGCCTGACATAGAGTAGGTACACAAGAAATAATGAATGGATGGATGGATGGCAGCATTCTCGCTCACTTGGGTCACAATATTTGCCTCCTACCTGGCCTCTCTGTTTCCATTCCAGCCCTCTAGTGGCCTTCTCCACATTGTACTGCTACAGTATTCCTTCTAACACTCCCCGCCAGCCATGACATTCTCCGACCTGTTGGGCCCAGGTCACGTCCCTGGCACTAGGGACGGAAAACTGGGCAGCTCTGAGAGGTTTGAGCCAGCAGTTGTGAAGGATGAAGCAGCGAGTATGACGCCAGATCCCCAGCCTCAGGGGCAGTGCTGAGGTTTGGAGGGGCCCAGTGACTGGCGCCCCACTCCTTGACTCAGATTCCGGACCAGCTGAGAGGGAGGAAGGGGGAGAGAGGTGGAACTCGGGCAGATGGAGATGGGAATCGGCTGGCCAGACCTCCGCAGATATTGCCAAATGTCCCCAGAGACAGAGGGTAACAAAATTGCCCTGGTTGGGAACCACTGCTCCAGGCTGATGGAAAGTCCTCCAGCAGGAAAAACGGGGGCGGGAAACAAGGGCTCCCTCGCAACCTGTGACCCAGTCACGGGGCCTGCGGCAACAGCTGGGTGCCCCCACCTTTGCAGGGATCTACTCTCTGTCTACTTTGCTCTTCCTTCCCACTCCTCCTCCCGCCTCTCTTTGTCCAGCTAACTCTGTGGCATCCTCAGAGTTCAGCGACAGCACCGTTGCTCTAGGAAGCGCTCCCCAGCTCCCCCCACTGGCTAACTGAGCTCTCTCTGTGCCCCTCGTCCCAGCACCCCTCACCCTGCACTGCCCATGTGGGGATGTTGGCTAAGGGCTTTCTTCCTGGGACCCCAGGGCCTAGCACGATGCCAGGCTCATTGAGGGGCCGCAGGAAGTGTTATCACAGGTGAATGAGCCAGGGCAGCTTCTGTTAGCTCTTCTCCAACATTGCTTGAGTTCCAGGAGCTCTTTTGTGGGTCTCTGGTGGCCCAGCCCATGCGGGGCAGAGTGTTCCTCTCCCTCATGTCTCAGCATGTCTTAACATCCCTACGTGTCTGAAAAGGGTCTGTGTTCTCTGCTTATTCCCAGCATCTGAATCATTTGGGCCTCATGTTTTTGCGAGAACTTGGGGTGTGTCCTTGGCTCTTTCAATAATTGTGAAAGAGCTGTTTGCCCTGAAAATTGCCCTGGAAGCCTCACCCCACAGCTGCCTGACCCCACGTCAGAGAGTCCAGGTTGCTTGGTTACTGGTTTTCAGACCCAATCCAGGAAAGTCCTGAGGACACAGAAAACTGAGTTTGGCTCCATGTGACCCACAGCCATGTCTGAAGGCCATGTAACCTTCAAGTTCTCTGTGTAAAAGGAAGGGAAACGAGCAAGGAGGCTGCCTCCTGCCTGGGCCCTGGCACGCCTTCCCTGTATAGCTCACTTAACCCTTGAAGCCTCGGCAGGTCACATGATCCTCATGTTACAGATGAAGACAACAAAGATGAAAAGGATTAAGGGAAGGCCCAAGGTGACTAGCTACTGTGTGGTGGAATTGAGATCCAAATCCAGGTCACTGACTCCAAGCTTTGGCTTCTTTCTCTTTCTCTCTCTCCCCTGTGCTCCATCTTGCTGAGGATTGTTGAAAGAATTTGCTTATAGAGCATTTTTAACAAATTATTATTACAAAGCAATTCTTCTCACAGCCTGAAACAGAAGTCCTACCATCTCTGGCCTTTATGAAGACCCTTCTTTTCCCCCTCCCACCCCTCCCCTGCAGGAGGAGCTCACATCCTTGTAGAGGCACCGTGTGCTGTGGCCCCGCCCCCCTCTGCCCAAGGTCTGCCTTGATACTTAGCCTCCTCAGGGCTGCCTTCCCTTGCCCTTACTCAGGGTGTCACCCCTAGGATTGCATGGCTGCTACACTGTCTCCTGGGAGAGCTCCTTGAAGGCAAGGACCAGGTTTTATTCATCTTTGCATTCCTACACCCCTCCGCATCTGTGCGTGGAGTATGGAGTACTGTGTACTATGTACTACTCTAGTGCCACTCCCGCTGGTGAGTACTACTCACAGTGCTCTAATGCACAGTAGGAGCTTGGTACACGAGCAGGGTGAGTACTACTCACAGTGCTCTAATGCACAGTAGGAGCTTGGTACACGAGCAGGGTGAGTACTATTCACAGTACTCTAATACACAGTAAGTGTTTGGTACACAAGCAGTCAAGAAAACAAAAAAGTTCTGTTCAACCTATTTTTTCGTTCTATTTTTAACCTTTCTACTTGTTCTCCCAAAGGATTCAGATGTGCACAGCGGTGTGACAAGAGGCTTCCGGAGTCAGCCACGTAAAATGCGAGGTCACTCCGGGTGCTGCTGCCCTGTGCTTCAGGCAGTATCATCCTGCTCTGCTTTCTTCCCCAAACTTCATCTCCCCCCTCCTCCTTTGACACTCCCTAGATAAATAGATTTTCTTTATATACTTCAACCAGCCGATGATGAATTTTGGTAGCAGAGACATTTTTCACTTCAAATCAGATTACAGTTTACGCTCCCATCGGGGACCATGAGTCTGGGGCAGTGGTTCTCAGCCCAGACTGTCCATTAACATCATCTAGGCAGCTTCTAAAATTATACAGCGCCCAAACCCCGCCCCAGACCAATTAAACCAAGAAACTGTGTGAGGGACCGGACAGCAGCATATCCCTACACACGCCCTGCCCCGGGTGACTCTTTTTGGCAGCCAGGGTTCAGAGCCACTGATCTAGTCTCACCCAGGCACCCCTGAAAGCCTGTTGGGCATGCAGACTCTCGGGTGCCACCTCAGACCAACTGAATCAGAATCTGCATTGTAACACGGTCCTCAGGTGATTGGGAGGCACATTACGGTTTGAGAAGCATTGCTTTAGAGAAAGAACAGTTTTTAAACAACTGTGACAAGTTGCAAGCAGTTTCTGCTGATTCGCATTATCATTTGGACATATTCCTTCCTTCTCTTATTTAAGAAATATTAATAGAGTGCCTGCGAGGTACCAGATACTATGACGGTTTCTGGGAACATGCGTCTCTATCTTCGCCTGCAAGTTCCTGCCTGTACCATTCTCTCTAGGCTCTGCCCTTCATGGTCCCTGTCTCCTGTCTCCTTGACCTGACCTAGCCTCCAGCTGTGACCCTTCTCCTTCTTGTCTCTCCTGCCCACTGTGGTAATTTGACCTTGAGCTGAAGACAGCTAGTACTTTGAATGTGGAAAGATAAACCGAGCCTGGGAAGCCCTGGGGATTGCATAGCCCTGGGATTGATTTCAGCTCCTTAGATCTAGAGGCAGAGGAGAATGTTCGTGAGCCAATCTTGTACCTTCACTGTAGTATATTGCCTGGTGTCATGACTGGGAGCTGTAGCATAGAACCTTGCTATAGTTGGTGCATAGTTTTGTAGTTTATGGAACAGCATCACCCACAGCACCTGGGAGCCTGTTAGGAATATAGAATCTTGGGCTCTAGTGCAGAGTTACTGAATCAGAATCTGCATTTTAATAAGACCATCAGGTGATTCATATACACATTCACGTTTAAGAAGCACCAAAGCACTGGAATAGAACAGTGCTTCTCAAATTTTGCAACGTATTAGAATCACGTGGGAGCTTTAAAAAATCTAATGCCCAGGCTGCATCCTTTGCCCATTAAGTCAGAATATCTTGGGATGAGACCCAAGTATTGGTATTCTTTTATTGTGGTGAAATATACAGAACATAAAACCTGTCATTTTAACGATGTTTAAGTGTATAGTTAGTGACATTATGCACATTTACATTGTTGTGCAACATCACCACCGTCATCCACAGAGCTCTTTTCATCTTTTCAAACTGAAACTCTGTACCCATTAAACACTAACTCCCCATTCCCCTTCCCCAGCCCCTAGTAACTAACATTCATTCTTCTTTCTGTATGTATTAATTTGACTACTCTGGATACCTTGTATAAGTGGAATCATGCAATATTTGTCCTTTTGTGACTTTTATTTCACTTGGCACAATGTCTTCAATATTTATCTACCTTGTAGCATATGTCAGAATTTCCTTCCTTTTTAAGGCTGAATAATATTCCATTGTATTATATATATGTAATATATATATATATTCCCTCACATTTTTGTTCAGCTATTCAACCATTTGTTTATCCATTCAGCCATCAATGAACACTTGGGTTGCTTCTACCTTTTGGCTATTGTGAATAATGCTGCTATGAACATGGGTGTACGACTGTCTGTTTGAGTCTCTTTTTTCACTTCTTTTGGGTGTATATCCAGAAGTGGAATTGCAGGAGCATATGACAATTCTAATTTGAATTTTTTGAGGAACTGCCATACTGTTTTCCATAGCAGCTGAGCCATTTTACATTCCCATCATCAATGCACAAGTGTTCCAATTTCTCCATATTTGCATCAACACTTGTTATTTTTTTTAAATTATAGCCATTCTAATGGGTGTGAAATGGTGAAATCTCATTGTGGTTTTGATTTACAGTTCCTCTAATGATTAATGATACTTCGTGTACTTACTGGGCATTTGTATACCTTTTGAGAAATGTCTATTCAAGTCCTTTGCCCATTTTGGATCAGGTTGTTTTTTAGTTTTTGTTGTTGAGTTGTAGGAGTTCTTTATATATTGTGAATATTAATACCTTATCAGATATATGATTTGCAAATGTATCTCCCATTCTGTGGGTTGCCTTTTCACTCTTTTCATAGTATCCTTCGAAGCATAAAAATTTTTTATTTTGATTTAGTCTATTTTATCTGCCTTTTTCTTTTGTTGCCTGTGCTTTTGGTATCTTATCCAAGAAATTATTGTCAGGGATGAGAATTTTTTGAAAGCTTCCCCAGGTGATTTCAATGTACAGCCAAGATTGAGCAGTGTTTCTCAACTTTTAATAGGCATTCAAATCACCTGAAATCTTGTTAGAATGCATATTCTTCTTTATTAGGTTGAGGGTGGGACCCAAGTATCTGCATTTCTAACCAACTCCTAAATGATGCTGATGCTGCTGATCAGCAGACCACTCTGGGTAGCCAGGAGGTAGAAGAGTATTTCTTTTTTTTTTTTTTTTTTTTTTTTGAGAAGAGTATTTCAATGATCACTTTCATCCGAGCCCTGAAAATAGAGGATAGATATTTACCAGACCTTCTTCTAAGCTTTGTCACCACAACTATTTCCCAATCCACTGGCAAGATAGCCCATCGCTTACTCTCTAACTTTCTACTGGTACTAAGCAGTCCTGGTGGGTGCCCGGGGTGCCTTTGGCGTGGCAGAGGAATGAAATGTGAAGGATGTGTTCTCCCTGTCCCCCATCCCTCTCCGGCCTCAGGGTGGAGCCCATTCGCTGCTCTGCCCATGCTACGTGAGTTCACATCCACACTAATGAAGCCTGCTCCTCTCTGGCCTCGGCCCCTGTGAGAGAGCTACTGTAGAACCCTGCCGAAAAGCTGTTTTGTTCAAAATATATTTAATATGCTCAGAAAGAAAACCCATACAGGTCGGTCTGAAGTTTATAGAAGAAGCTCAGGGGGAAAAAAACTGCTGAAAATCTGCTTCTAAAAAAAATCCTTTAATCCATCATAGAATTTTAAAGTCAGAAAGGACTTTTAGAGAACTCCTCTCAAACCTTCATTTTGGAGAAAAAAGCTGAGACCCAAAGAGGTTGTGACTTGTTCAAGGTCATCAAGCAAAATAGAGGTCATCCCATAAGTACATTACTTCTTTTTCATCTTGCTTTAAGTTGTTTATCTAGACATGGATAACACAGAGTAGCTACTTCTTTCATACAGCTCCTTTAATTAAAAGTTTTACTTTTCAGAGAAAAGGTAAAAATCAAGAGGCTAGATCACGGTTCTTACCCCTCATGGCCTTCATTAGAAAATTTCTACCAGTTAAGCTTGTAGTACCCTAAATAGGACCTGCCTCCCTGATGGCAGTGACCCCAGTTGCAGGTGGGATGTCTGGAAGGAACTAACTAGCTTCTAGAAGGCACACCCGATGCCAGTGTTCTCTTCCACGCCTACTGCTGATGTTGTGAGCTGATCACAGCACTCTTCGCAGCCCCTGCCAATCAATTGGATTTGGCTCTCAAGTTGAAATTCATTTGCCTTCACTACAATAGAGGTCATACCTTGAAAAGTCCAGTGACCTTCAGATTCATGCTACATTTCAGCATGTCTACATTAGTTATTAAATACTCTTTAGTTTCTCATCCACCCCTACATACACCCAGCTACTCATTAATCCAATTATGACTTTCCTTTATCCAATCAAACTTCCTGCCAAGTTGCAGGGCTCTTGTAGTGATGCATTTGTCTTTAGTGATTAGACAGCCCAGCAGAAGATGCTGTCTTGTTCAGATGTCTCTGTAATTTAGAATGACCTCAGTGTGGTATCACAACACCCACCGTGTGCCCTATGAACACGCTACAAGAACCTCCTTTCCAGGAAGGCTGACTGAGGTCATTTTCTGTCCCGCAATTGGAGCCTCGCCTCTGTGTCTCTCTGCAGCCTCTCCAGCAAGGCATTAGGGAAGCTTCCGAATCATGTTTGGCTCCGAAGGCAATGCCTGGGCCCTTCGCTTTGGTCTCTGGGTCCTTGAACAGGAGCAAGCTCATTTGCTGGCAGGAGCATCTGTCTCCATATGGGGAGACAGTCTTCAGATCTTTCTTGCTCTCCCCTTCATTAAGACATCAGCCTCACTCGGCTGTGCTCTCGGCTGCCAGACGCACTGACAAGCCAGCAGGAAAAGTTCCATCAAGAAGAGGTTTGCTGCCTTCTGAAGGCAGGAAAGTACCGCTTTGCCTGCTGGGACTAGACCCACATGGCCTTTTTGGGACTCATTCCAGTGGAGTTCTTAAAACACTCTGTAAGTTCTGATTCTAGGCCTGTGGGCAGAATCTCAGGGTGGTGCCATCTGTAGTGTTCCAAGTGTCTCCCTTGCTCAAGCTCAAAGGGGGTGGAGTTCTTCCACCTCCTTGCCCATTCTCATCTGTCTCCTGGGTGTGTGCCACCGGCTCCCATGGCCCCAGGCTGCTTGGCTACACCCTGAGTTATGTTAGAGATATAATAATGAATTATACAATGCATTATACATAATTAATTTATAATAAAACACACACACAATGGTTTAATTTCTCCAAGTGAATGATGTGCTACCCGCCGGATCCTGCTGGAATGCCTCCCCTAACTAACTGCTTCTTGCTCTGGAGGTGATGGCCGGCTGCCCCAGGGAGGGATCTTGGCTTGGGGAACCTGCCAAGTTACAGATTCCCCCCAGGCTGCCTCTGGGGTATGTCCCACAGGAGGACAATCCTTCACTGCCTCTGTTGCGCTAGACCTGGATATTTCTGAGAGTCTCACCCAAATGCTACACTGTTTGAAAACTGTTATAGACTCCATCTTCCCAGTCTTTTCCCAGAGTATGGGAAATGCCTATGTATTTATACTCTGTTCCTCCTTCCTTCCTTCTTTCCTTCGTTCATTTGTTCATTCAATAAATATGAATCGAGTGCCTATGATGTGCACTGTCCTTGGCTTGCTGCATGTCAGTGAAGGAAACAGACAAGAATCCTTGCCCAAGTGGAGCTTCCATTCTGGCAGAAGGAGAGGGAAACAATGAGGAAATTGGACTGTATGTCCTGCGGTGATAGGCACTACAGAAAAAGAAAAGCAGAGCAGGACAATGGAGGTCATCAGGACAAGGGGGCAGGCTGCAGTTGGAAAGAGGGTGGCCAGGGCAGGGCTTGCAGAAGAGCAGCAGCCTAGGAAGGGCCAAGCCCTCGTGAGTGGGGCAGAAAGGCACTTCTGGGCCTGCTGGGATTCAATTTTCCTGGGCTGCTTCGCCTACAGGTTTTCAGTAACGTTTGTCATTTTTGGTTTCAGATGTTCAGGATGTTACTGTTTCTGCTGCTGCTGTGGTTCCTGCCCCTCACTGAGGGGTCCCAGCGGGCTGAACCTATGTTCACTGCAGTCACCAACTCGGTTTTGCCCCCTGACTATGACAGCAACCCCACCCAGCTCAACTATGGTGTGGCAGTTACTGATGTGGACCATGATGGGGACTTTGAGATCGTCGTGGCAGGGTAAGTGCCTCCCACCCTGAGTGTGACAGATATATTCATCAGCTTTTGCTGTGATGAGGCTGTGTAACAAATAGCTCTAAACCCAGTGACTTGCAACAGCACACAGTTTTACTAGCAGGTCTGTGGTCAGCTATAGCTTGGCCAGGCTCAGCTGGAGTTCTGGGATGCCATGGCTTTGCCTTTTGCTATAGCAGTGAGTTGGGATGGAGGGAGGTTTGGAAGAAGGGTGTTTGATCCATGGGCTTTTCAGGAAGAAAACTGGAATGCTCTGCCTTAAGGCACTCTCTTCTTCTATTTAAGCCTCCTTGGTTATACCTTCTGGTGTTACTTCCTTACTGGTGGGACTCTAGGATCTCTATATAGGAGGGACTTAAGGGTGACAATTATGGTAGAAGGGGATGCTCAAAGCTGCCTTTGCACAGCACTTTACACAAGACTAAAAAAACAGCAATTGACCATTTCAAAGATGGAAGGAAGATGGAAATGAAGGAGAGCCAAACCTCCTCTAACCATGCCTTGGTGCTCCCTTCTGTCCTGGAAAGCAACATTGTATAGCAGGAAAAGCATAAGCAGGAGGCCAAAAAGCCCAAGTTCATGCCCTGGATGTACAGCTTTCAAGGGGTGTGACCCAGAGTCAGTCCCTTACTCGCTGAGAGTCGGATATATCATCTGTAAAAAGGCGGATAAGCAGTAATGCCTTGTTGTCCTGAAGCCTCAATAAGGCTACCACACGTGACAGTGCATTGTAAATGCTGCCAGTCACCATAATTGTTACTTATTGAGCACTAATATGTGCCAGGCATGGTGCATCATCTTATTTTATATGCATTGTCTTATTTCCTCCCCCAACAACAGTGTGAAGTAAGTTACTCTCATCCCCATTCAGAGAAAGGAAAGTGGGGTTCAGAGACAGTAAGCAGCTTGCCCTCTGCTGAGTAAATAGTATGTAGATGAGTCAGGATCTGAACCCCAAGGCTTCCTGACTCTAGAGCTGCCAAACTACACTGTACCAAGTTTAGTTATCACTTCAAAAATCAGCCAATCAATAAAAACACTACAGGGGCCTGTCGACCTCATTCTGGGAGGCCCGAGCTTTTATGGTAGCACTAAACAAAGGTAACTGGCAGGTAACATTATTTGTAGCAGTTGCATGTAACAGTAGAAAGCATTGACCTTGGAACTGGAAGACTTTGTCTTAATTCTAACCATATCTAACTCAATAATTGCAATTTGCTTTATGAAGACCCACTTTCCTCATCTATAAGATGGGCATGTTGAAATCTACCCAACTCCCTCCCAGGGCAGTCGTGAGGGTCCGTGGTGATGACGCATAGAAAAAATACTGAGTGAAGTGCAGCCTTTCTTTCGCTTACTCATTTCTCCTGCCCCGTCTAAATTCTAGATGGTCTAGATTGCTGTGCCGTCCAACAGAACTTTCTGTGATGAGGTAAACGTTCCATGTTGGTGCCGTCCGGTGTGGTAGCCACTAGCCACGTGAAGCTATTGAATACTTGAAATGGTGGTTACAGCAACCAAGGGACTGAATTTTTATTTAATTTTGATTAAATAACCACATTTAAATTGGACAGTACAGTTCTGGGCTTTTAGAAGGAAAAACTAAAGAGCAGAGCATGACAGAAAAAGGAGAAATAGGGATGGTCGTAGTGACCCTCTCTACCTGAGGCGACCCGAGCAGAGCTGTGGCCCGTCAGTTCTGTGACTGTCAGTTGCTTTCTGAATCAGGGAGAAGCCCCTCCTGTCCAAATCCGGGCCCAACCTGACTCCCAGAGCTGTGTGCCGTCTTGGCAGGGTCTGTGGTTAAAGGACTGTGACGCATTTCCGAGATGTTCTGGTTGGTCCTGCCTCCTGCTGGGTGACCCCGGCCTCCCCAGGTAGACTTGACAGAGGACAGAGGACAGCTCGGCACCCACCCTTCTCTCGTCCTGCCCCCCACCCACCACAAAGTTACTACTACAAGCATGCTCGCCTTTCATCCTGGAAGATAATATCATCTGTATTTCCACAAATTAACATGGAAAAAATAAGCCCCAAGGTGTATTTCCTTCCCCTTCTGGGACCTGGACACCTGGCCCCAGCACACAGAAAATCTCTCATGTCTCCAAGGGAGGGTGTCTCTGATTTCGAGACTGTACTCCCCTCACACTGAGCAGCCAGCGTTGGTGCTCACGGGCTGGCCGGCCGGCTCCCCTGGCCATTGCAGCAGACCTTGGTTTTCTCTAGCTCTGTTGCCAATTCTTCCAAGGTTCCAGATGGAGGGAAAGAAAGGGCAAAATAGCCGAGCAACGAGCACCTTACAGCTTACTTTGATGTTTTCGTTATCGTTTTGCCCCTTTCCAAGGCCTTTCTCTCAAAGGCGTGCTGAACTGGTGGTCACGGGCGGCATTGCTCTGCTCACGACTCCACTCGTCTTTCGGCTGCAGACAACAGGACTAACAGAAGGTCTTGGCCCCGGGACTGGTCCTGGCCTGGGTCTGTTTGGGAAGAAGCAGAACTGTCTGGTGGCAGAATCCTCAGTCTCTGTGTCCTTTCCAAGGCAAAGGGAATGATAGGTGCCCCCACAGACCCACCTGCTGAGGTCGGTTACCCAAGCCCTGTGTTTAAACGTGGGCTTCATGAACAGGTCTCTATCGCATCCGTCCTTTGATGTGCAGGAGATCGATTCTGCAGCTCTCGAGTGCTCAGCTTCTTTCTTTCCAAGTGCTGGGCATTCATTTCATCTTCCCCTTCAGTGAAGTCTTTTTCTGTTTCTCATCCAAGAAACTCAAGAAATTTGCTTTTGTGTGCTCTGTGGCAGAGAAGCTAGACCATCATTTGCAGTCAGTTTAGAGTCGATGTCTAATCCTTGCCTCGCTTGCTGCTTACCGTGGGTCCTGCAGGACTTTGGAGTCATCCCCTAGAAACAAGAACCGGACCATCCTAGGTGTTGATCCTGGACCAGCTATTTGGAAAGACGCCTTTCTCTCCTCCCGGGGAAAGACTGGGCAGGCAGCTTCTGTCCGAGAAAGCTTGGGCTGCTGGGTGTTATTCTGAAAGATGATATTTATTGCTCACCCCCAGCAAAGAATAAGAGTTACGCAGAAGACAGGATGGTGAAATTGGGCAGCCTCCCAGCTCCGGTTCAGGCTTTCTTTGTGGCTGTTGGGAAGCATTGTGAATTCTCAGAGCATCGGAAAGACACATTCTCATTTGAGTACCAAAATACATTCCAAAGGCAAATATAACTTTTTATTATCTTCAGCTTAGGATGATTTGTCACTGTCTTCTTCTTTGGGCTGGATAACCAAAAGTTGACTATACAGACATATTTAAATCAGGACCTTGGGAGGTCATTTGGCCACCCTTGCCTTACAATAAGGCCACACCTATAGCATTTGGAGGCTCCATTTACGTAGAGCCATCCAAGGGAAAGTGTGCAGTCTTTTTGTGAAACCAGTCAATATTTACTTATGTCAAGAACTGATTTCATTAATCTGGATCCCTTATATTAGAGCTCAATAAGCCATTTCTTTTAGCTTTTGTTTTGCTATTGCCTTTGAAGATATAAACCCAGTGATCACCATCCCTTCAGATAATGAAAGCAGGATCACTGCCCTGCCTGCCATCCCATGTGACTCCTTGGCAACATTTCTGATTTTGACTCTTATTCCATTTCACCCACCCGACATCCATATTTAACTCTGCTTCCTTCCCAGCTTGATTGTAGACTCTCTGTTTAAGAATCACATAGCAGAAGTTGAAATTTTTAAAAATTGAATGTGAAGGCCTTTCCTAGAGCACCTGTCGCCCAGCTCAGGGCAGGCCCACTCTCCATCACCTTTCCCTTCGCTGGCCCCTTTTGCCACCCCTGGGAGAATGGCCAGCTCTTCAGTTTATAAAGCACTCGGTCTGTGAACTTGTCTTGGATTTGTTGACCTTGTAGTATGTCTGACTGGAGCCCTGTTGCTTTGAGTATTTACTCTTTGAATAGGTTTGTTTTGTTTTGCTTTTTTGGTGTCCTCGTTCCTGGTATTGACAGCATTGATTTTGAGCATGTTGCGGTGGGTTTGTGTTGTGTTTCAGATTCTTGACTTAATTGTGATGGAAGGCGTGTGCATGTCTCCGACTCTGGGAGGAGCAGGGGATGACCGCCCTTTGTTCTGCGGGGATGGGGGAGGGAAGGGGCCGGCTCATCTCCTCCAGCACATCTGGGCGAGTGCATCCGCATATGGAGGGCTTATCTGTCAAGCGGCAGGTGCCTGATTGCAGTCTGCTCCCTGCGTGGCCAGGGGAGGGTTTGATCACCAATGGAGACTTCCACGCACGCACAGACCATTGAGGAACTTCAGCACTGGTTTCCCCAGCTAAATAGAAAGCCCAGTGGCTTCCCCTTTTCACAGTGGAACTAAACACCCAATCTACAGTCTCATGGAGTCTGGAAGGAATTCCTGTTGGTGTCAATCTTACACAATTCCTTTAGAGCAGCTTTTGTTTCCTGGGATATCCCCAGAGGTTTGAGATAACCCCCCTACCCTCTCAGTTTCCAACAGGAGTTTGCTCAAATGGAAAGATTGTGGTGATTGTACAGTTTAAATCACAATTGAGATCAGTTTTTCTACCCAAAGATCATTCATTTGATAAAACCTTAACGCATTCTTCACACTTGGAAGGGTTTCATTTAAAGGGATGCTACATATTGTAAAGCAGTGTTTGAGTTTTTTCTTAATTTTGTAACTATGACAGGAAACTTTTTTAATTTACTAAAGTTAATTGAATTATTTAAAAGGCAAACTGTATTCAATTACCAGATTAATCATAATTATAGGGGAGATATTTTTGCCATTATAAATAAGAGCAGTGATAAAAAATAAGAAATTTATTCATGATTTAACCAAAGCAGCATTTATGCATTTTATTATAAGTATATATAGATAGATACATGTAGTAGAAAGATATATGTAATATGTATGCATAGATAAATACAGTAGATAGATATGTACTATATATCTAAATATACACACACACACAAGCTTTTAACAAAATAGGAATAAATATTTTTGAATTTTCAGTCCTACCTGTTGCTTTGTAAAATATAAAATTTTCATAGATTTGATCATCAGTTTTGCCATTATCTTAAAATGTTAGATTATTTCATTCTGTTTCTCTTTCTTTATAAACTTAATATATATTTTACTTTTATTACACTTAAATACATTGCGAAAAAAATCCACACAATATAGATGAAGGTAAAAACCCATCTTTACCAATCCCCCACTCCTGCTCCAAGTTCATCCCAGTCACTTCCCACGATAACACGCTCCCACCTCCAGCTGTTTTCAGTTTGGTGTTTATACTTCCAGAAATTTCTGTGTTTTATATATATAGAGAGAAAGCATGTGTGTGAGAGACAGAGACACAGAGAGAGTTCAGTTCCTATGTTATATAAATTTCAATGATATACATATTACAAAATATATAATCTTTGGAGGAATCACACTGATACATATTGTTACAAAACTTGCTTTTTTTCACTGTGTATGTTCAAACATATAGATCTAGCTTTTTTTTTTTTTTTTTTTTTTTTTTTTTTTTTTTTAGTTGCTTTGTGTGGCTGTACCGTATTCATTTCGCCACTCCTCAGCGACATTTAAGCCGGTTCTAATCTGTGACCATTGCAAACGCCACTGTGCTGCATACAGATCCTTACACTAAGCGTATGCAAATGTTTCCCTAGGATGGACACCAAGGAGTGGAAATGTGGGGTCAGGGATCTGTACATTTTAAATCTTAATAGATATCACCAAATTGCTTCCAATCTCGATATTTTTCTACTTATTTGTAGCCTAAAAATAAAAGGTGAGCTTCGGGGTTATTCAGTTCACCAGCTATTCAAGCACCTGGTATGTGTACAGCCACATATGTTCCAGGGTCTGAACTTTATCAATTTAGAGTTAACTGTTCCAAGAAGGGAAAAAGAGCCTATTCTACATCTGCAAAGGAAGCTGCTGCTGTTAAAACTGGATTGAGGACTTCAATACTTTCTGATTCAAACTGCTGTGAAAGGACTTCCTCTGAAGCCTCCTCTGCGAAAATATATTTCTTAAACGGGTCATCCTTAGCCCTGATTCACTGTCATTGGTGGCATAGGAGAGCCATGGTGGGGTGCCAGCTCTGCTGCTGTGGCTTTGCATGGACTGCCCCTGATCTTGGATACTAATGAAATCTGAGTTGCAGCAGGAGCCAGGGCTTTTTAACCCATTCTTAAAACTTTTCTGAAAAGTTTGCTCAGCAGTGCACGGCAAGTTTACCAGAGATGTCCCTTGCTGTGTCCACACTTCCTTCTCCCCAGCCCTGGGCAGCCATAAGCAATGGGCAGAAATTCCACCTCTGCCTCCTCCCCCCAAATTACGGAGTCCCCTGACCCCTCAAAGGTCTGAGGCCCTGCGTAATCACCCCATACACACACACACACACACACACACACACACAGAGCAAGCGTGTCAGTAGGTATGACAGGTAAAATAATGGCCTCCCCAAGATGCCCACATTCAAATCCCCAGAACCCATAAATATATCTTACATGGCAAAGGGGGCTTTGCAGACAGGATTAAGTTAAAGACCTTGAGATGGGGAGTTTATCCTGCATTATCTGAATAGGCCCAATGTAATCACAAGGCCCTTAAAAGTGGGGAAAAGGAGGCAATAGGGGGAGCTCAGAGGGATTCGATGTGAGAAGGATCCAACCCACTATTTCTGATATTGAGGATGGAGGGAGGGGTGAGAGCCAAGGAACATGGTGGTCTGCAGAAGTTGGAAAAGATAAGGAAGCTGATTTACTCCTAGAAGGGAGTGCAGCCCTCTAACACCTTGATTTCAGCCCAGTGAGACCAATGCCAGACTTCTAACATGCAAAACTATAAGATAATCCATTTGTATTGTTTTAAGCCATTAAATTTGTGGTAATTTGTCACGGCAGCCACAGGAAACTAATACAGCATGTAAAAGTTTGAGTGCTTGGGGTCACTTTTCAGAGAGGTGATGGCCATTCCCTCAGGGAATTTTAACAGTATTATTTTTATACTTTCACAACAATAAAAGAAATACACCACCAATAAATGTATTCTTTCTAATCAGCATCAATCTCTGTCAAAGGAACATGCATAGTTTTGGAAAAACTTCCTAAAAGCACACTTCGTTCCTTGGTGACCATCCGAATTAATTCACCCTGCAACTCACCATTTGACACCCGCTGCTATGGGTGGTTGGCGGTGGGGAGAGAAAATTCAGAGCTTTTTAAAGATCTCACTGTCCTTGGTGGGACAAAAGCACTCACACTGGGTGAGGTCACAAGTGACCAGTGCCACCAGAGAGATGCAAGCATCTCTGGTGCTTGGGAATCTGGAGGGTCTGGGTGGCCTTTGGGTGGCCTTGGAAGGACAAGCAGCCCAAAGGTCTGTTCAGCAAGGGGACAAAGGCATCTCCAGGTCAAAGGTCATCTTAGGCTTATTTGTTGTTGTTTGTTTGTTTTTAAATTTATTTTTAAAAAAGCATGTTAACAAAAAACCTGATTTTTCACAAAGCCGTGAAGAGTATTTATAAAAAGCCATTCAAAAATAGTAATATAATTAAAACACTAAAATTGCCTCTGCTGAAAACGGCAAAGCTACTTTTAGTAGTCTGAATTTTTCATCCATTTAGAAAGTAGACGTATGCCTTGTCTCCAATCACTTTCCTTGAAGTCTTTCTTCTCTCCATTTCTCTAAGTGCTGGGCTGGCCGAAAGGCCGGCCCTCTAGTCCCGGGGTGGGGGTGGGGGGCATGCAGGCTGCCAAAGGCGCAGGCCAGAGCCTTGCAGCCCAGGCCTTCCTCGTCCCTGCCCTGCTCTTTGGAGGGTGCCCAGCTCCCAGTCTCAGGATCCCTTCTGCTCTGGGGGTGGATGTGGCCCCAGCCTTCCCCTCTTGTGCTTTGCTAAATGCACCCCTTTTCCTCCCTCGTCCTACAACCTGGCCAGCATGTGGGCTCACCCCTTTCTCACAAGGATGCTGTGGTTCGGACTTAATTTTCCCTCTGAGGAAATTTTTGAAGTTATTTTTGAGGTGCGAGTATCTAGAAAAACACAGAAGGATGTGAGGAAGCTAAAAACAAACATTTGCATTTCATGTTTTTACTGTGCTCGCCCCTGGTTTACCTTCACCTGCCTGCAGACTGCAGTTTCGGAGGGGTGGGGAGCAGGCATAACGCAGGTCTGGTACTATTTACTTCCAACTTCTCATTTTAACCGTCACGCAGCCCATGTGATATGCAGCATTTGATGGATTCTAAGTCACACATTTTTTTTTTCTGTTTCGGAATTTTATTTGTAAGGCAAGACTTTGACCTACATTTTCTTATAGAAATAATTTTACAAGGAATGACTACATTCTAGTCCAAAGAAATTATTGTGGGGAAAGAGCTTTGTTTGGAGGAAAAGGAATCTGAGTTCAATTAATCCTGACTGTCATTAATCAGCTGACTTGGACAAGTTACTCTATATTGCAGCTTCTTTTTTTGTGTGTTTTTTTAAATTTCAGAATATTATAGAGATACAAATGCTTAGGTTACATATATTGCCTTTGCCCCACCCGAGTCAGAGCTACAAGTGTGTCCATCCTCCAGACGGTGTGCACCACACCTGTTAGGTGTGAATATACCCATCCCCTCCTCCCCGCTCCCACCTGCCCGACACCAGATGAATGTTACTACTATATGTGCACATCAGTGTGGTTCAGTTAGTACCAATTTGATGGTGAGTACATGTGGTGCTTGTTTTTCCATTCTTGGGGTACTTCACTTAGGAGAATGGGTTTCAGCTCTATCCAGGATAATACAAGAGATGCTATATCACCATTGTTTTTTGTGGCTGAATAGTACTCCATGGTATACATATACCACATTTTATTAATCCACTTATGTAGTGAGCACTTGGGTTGTTACCACATCTTTGCAATTGTGAATTGTGCTGCTATAAACATTCAAGTGCAGATGTCTTTTGTACAGAAAGTCTTTTTTTCCTTTGGGTAGATGCCCAGTAATGGGATTGCTGGATCAAATGGTAGTTCTACTTTTAGCTCTTTGAGGTATCTCCATATTACTTTCCACAGAGGTTGTACTGGCTTGCAGTCCCACCAGCAGTGTAGGAGTGTTCCTATCTCTTCACATCCACGCCAACATTTGTTGTTTGGGGACTTTTTGATAAAAGCCATGCTTACTGGAGTTAAGTGATATCTCATTGTGGTTATATTTTAATATCTCTAAAATTGAAATGAGATTTACAATTGGAAGCTTGCATTTAATAGGCAGAGCTTTTCTTTTCCTAGAGATACATAAAATAATAGTGAGTTTTATTGCCAACGACACCTTAAATTTGATGAAAACACTGTAAATAGTGCTATCCCCACTTTGCAGATAAGAAAACTGAGTCCATAGGTTTGCCTAGGGTCACAGAGATAGTAAAAGGTGGAACTATTATTCTGTACATGCCCATTAAATTAAGCTTATTAATTGTGTTGCTTAAATCATAATCTTTATTACATTTTTTCTACTGGCCCCTTAATAACTGACAGACTTGTTCTATAATATCCTATGGTGGCAGTCCATTTTTTTCTGTGATTTTGTCAATTTTTCTTTTATGTATGTTGGGGCTAAATCAGATGCAACTTCACAATTCTTATATTTTCCTAGTGAATGGAGCCATTATCACTATGAAGTGACCTCATCCATCCCTAATTATGCTTTTTGTCTGCTATTATGATAGATATGCCAGCTTTCTTTGGGTTAGTGTTTACCAGGTATATCTTTTTCCATACTTTTACTTTGAACTTTTCAAAGTCCTTATGTTTTATGTGTATTCCTTGTTTGCAGCATATACATAGCTTAAGTTTTTTCAGCCATCTGACCATGTCTGTCCTTTTGCTGATTACTCCAGTCCACTAACATTTAGTGGGAACACTGATATGTTTTAACCTGTTTCTCTTATCTCATTTTTTTCAGTTTCCATGTTTTCAATACTTCTTTCCTTTTTCCTTCTTGCTTTTTAAAAATTTGATTGATTGAAGGGACTTTTTTTATCAAGGGTGGGGGAAGTTTATTGTTTTCTAAATCCCAGTTTTTCCTCTATTAATTTGGGACTTAATACATGCTAGTTGCTAGTTCTGTATTTTTAGTGCTTTACTTTGAAATTTTATGATACGTTTTAACATAAGAAACTGAAATTATCTTAACCCCTTTCTGTAACAAAACAAGTACTTTAGACACTTTAACTCTGAACACCACTTCTTGGCATACACATAATATTTTAGTCTTGCCCTTTGTTAAAGCTGCCAGTTATAATTATTATTGTTGTTGTTATTGTTATTGTTTAAATATAATGTTTTTAATGTACATGATTTTTTACCATTCAGTTCGCTCATCTTTCCCTCTTGCACCTCAGAAATACTGGGATTATTTTTTTTCTAAAGATGTTCCTTTACTGACTGCCTCATCTTGGTAAACTCTCTTAGCTTTTGTTTAATCTAAAAATATCTTTATTGTATCTTTAGTCTTGAAAGATCATTTTTCTGCATTCAAAATTTGAGGTTGATGGTTATTATTCTGCTGTCTTCTGGCTGCCACTGTTGCTTTTCAGGTGCCTGTCATTAGTCATGCTGTTCCTTTGCGGGTGATCTGTCTCTTGTCTCTGTTCCTTTTTCATCTTTTGGATTTTGCATTTTTGCTACCATGTATACAGACGGGGATATCTCTCTCTCTCTCTCTCTCTCTCTCTCTCTCTCTCTCTCTCTCTTTTTTAACCCAGCCTGTGCTTCCCAAATCTAAGGATTCGTATCTCTCATTAGTTCTGAATTATTGTCAATCATCATCTTTTTAAAAGTCTTTCTATTTCTACTCTTTCTGGAACTCCATTCAGACATGTTAAGTTTTTTCATTCCAGCCTCCAAATCTCTTACCCTTTCTCACATTATTTCATCTTCTGTCTCTCTGCACTGCTGCATTCTGAATAATTTTCCAGGTCTATCTTCCAGTTCACTAATTCTTTCTTCAATTGCATCTAGACTGCTGATTTTTCATTTCAAAAACTTTTTCATTTTTAGAAGTTTCATGTGGTCCTTTTCAAATCTCCCTAATAATTTCTGATAGTGTATTATTGCTTATTTACTTTTGTAAGTTCATCCTTTCTTTCTTCAAACATTTTATACATAGTTATATCCTGTATTTGACAATTCTAATATCTGTAGTCCTTGGGAGTTAAATGTGCTCATAGTTGTTTTTGTTGCTCCTTATTTGGGGTGCCTTGCCTCCTTATTATATTTGCTTGATCTTAAAATGTGGGAGTTCTGTGGGCCTAAATTGAAGACACTTTTTACCAGAGAAGGTATGTGTCTATCTTTACTGAGGGCCAGCAGCTGCTACTGACCTGGGATCACCCTAGCTCTCTCCAAGGGTCTTGGCTTCATATGGGATTTTGGGGTTCAGCTTCCCCACCTTGCTGCCAGTTCAAGGGTTAATAATATACTTCATAGTGCTCTGAGCCCCTTATTTCCATTCGTTTGCCACTCACTGCTGCCAGGTCAAATTTCAGCTCCCTTTTCTGTGTGATGTGGTGGTGCTTGGAGATTTTCCTTAACTTTGTGAGCCCAGTAATGCGTAAAAAATATGTTTTGTCTGGGATCTACTTGTTCAGTAGTAGTAAGGTCCTTCAGAGGTCTGCATACAGATGGAAACAGAAAAATAGACTTAGCGTCTCCAAAGTTATATGTTCTTTCTATTACCAAGAAGACATGGCAGGGTATGTGCAACTAAAGGAAGTAGAATTTAAGAGGCCCTCTCCCTTTGCTGTTCAGAGATGCTTGAACTCACTTCTTGCAAAATAGGGAGCTCTCTGTAGCATGGGAGATTTGAGCATGAGATAGACAAGGAGGGGTGTGTGTGTGTGTGTGTGTATACAGGGAGAGAAGCATGTGCAATAAGCCCCGTACACTCAAGTAGCCAGGCCAGACCCTTGGACTGTGGCTCCCTAGAAGAGCACGGGAGTTCAAGATCAGAGCCTGTTGCCGGCATAGATGATATACCATCTGAGGTCACTGGTGTTTGGCTATGCCAAAGGAAACGTGTGATTGTGCGCATCAAAATGGACCCCTTCCCTCTCAGCAGCCATCTTCCCATGTTTATAAAATGCTTATAGCCATATGAGGTCATGAGCAACTACGCAGTATCCTTCGACATGCCTTAGTGTGGTAGTCAGTCCATACACTGTCCAGGAGTGGGCAGTGCAAAGACGAGCAGGCTAATGAGGGCTCTCCCTGTTGGCAGCTGTCTTGGAAAGCAGCATTGCACTAGTGGGCTCCTCCCACAGGTGCCTCCTCAGCACCTCCATGCCTTCCTCTGGGAGGAATGCCCCATCCTTTGTGGAACTGTGTCAATCACAGAATCCTGTGGGCTGCCAGTCAAAGTAGCCCTTTGGCCACTAGGGATTAGTCCAGGGTTTCCTGTGACCTAAGACTGTCTAATCTTAGGTCTTGATCTGGGATTTTCCATTTTGAATCTAAGAATGAAAGCTCTCCCTTTGCTCTTGGATCATGAGTTGAAGGAATATGTTACAACTACCACCTTTGCTAGTCCCCATCTCATGGAGGAGGAACCTGAGAGAATGATGACACCCAGAGAGAATCCTGGGGACATCAAGGCCATGGTTCTTGTCCCCAAGGTCCCCAGATCTATGGGTCTCCCATAGCTCTCCTTCAGTTCTAGAAACAGCCTTGCAGACCTCCAATACATCCTCCTCTTCCTCCTTTTCTCTACAGCTACTTTTCTCATCTAATACCAGATCTCATGGCTTATAAATCAGGCAAGGCAAGCTCCTTTGTAGACCAAAGCAAGCATCCTATCCAGTGCTGTGTTGCAGACCAGAGCATACCCACCCCTAGTCCCGAAGGAGACACTGTGGCTGTCTAGTCAAAGAGAAGATTCTTGAGAATATTTAAGAACAGTTGACAATATGTGATTGGTGTTAACCTATGTTTCTGAAGGAGTTTTGCTGGCTGGATCAGATTTTTAAAAAAAACTCAGGCTAGGCACGCCTGTAATCCTAGCACTCTGGGAGGCTGAGGCAGCAGGATCACTTGAGCTCAGGAGTTCAAGACAAGCCTGAGCAAGAGTGAGACCTCATGTCTACTAAAAATAGAAAAATTAGCTGGGCATTGTGGTGCACACTTGTAGTCCCACCTACTAAGGAGGCTGAGGCAGGAGGATCGCTTGAGCCCAGAAGTTTGAGGTTGCTGTGAGCTATGATAAGACCACTGCACTCTAGCCTAGGTGACAGAGAGAGACTCTGTCAAAAAAAACCAAACCAAAACAAACAAACAAAAAAAAAACCCTCAAACCAAAAGCATTATCGCAATGTTATTTATGTTATTTAATTAAACAGTAAACATTCTCTATACACACATTGATCAATAATTCTTTTTAAATTTTCTCCTCTCCCATTAGATTACAGACTTTTAAAGGCAGGAACTTTATCTTTTTCATCTGTGCACCTACAGTGCCTATCACAT
The DNA here is from genome assembly GCA_008086735.1 of Cheirogaleus medius. NCBI lineage: Eukaryota > Metazoa > Chordata > Mammalia > Primates > Cheirogaleidae > Cheirogaleus > Cheirogaleus medius. The sequence goes on from VBSM01003143.1 coordinate 18,787,579, forward strand.
AGTCACTGTTCAATAAAATGAAATAGGCAAGTGTCTTATGGATGGATGGAGAATCTTAGATAAGGGGATTAATGAAAGCAATAAACATTACTTCTGTACTCAGAAGTGATTGAATCACAGACCTAAGCCTTGAGAGCAACATTAATCAACGCCATAACCACATTCTACATGCCTCCCTACCGTGTGCATAGCTGTGTGCTCGGTGCTTGGGCAGATACAAGAATATGATTTCTTCCTCCCAGCCATTTCAGTCGTAAAAGACATAAGGCATATCTGGAAATAATAGAGTGTCCTGTGTACCAGAGAGGAGACACTCACTCCCTGCTCAGCACATTTATCAGGTTCATGTCCCCAGTGAATATTCTAGTTTCTCATAAATACTGAATTTTGTCTGAGGTAGTAGTAATATGGCTGTATTCCCTCCTCTATGGAATTTCTCTGATGTCACGGGTTTGATCTTTTACTATTAAAGCCAAAGTCCTTACATTAATTTCCTTTTCATTAAACCACAATAATTGTTTGTTGGCCCAGTAGTCCCCAGGGACTGACAATATCGCTGAGCCTCCTCCAGTCCTGGCTCTTCCTGGTTCCTGTCTGACACCTCTGAGAGGCAGTGAAATTCTCCAAAATGCACCACTAACCAGTTGTACAAATGCCAGCCTTGTTTTTGTTTTTGTTTTAATTGACAAATAAAAGTTGTATATATTTATCATGTATAAATGATGTTATGAAATATGTATACATTGTGGAATGGCTAAATTGCGCTAATTAACGTATACATTAACTCACATATTTATTTCTTGTGGTGAGAACACTTAAAATCTACTCTCTTAGCCATTTCCAAGAATACAGTGCATTGTTATTAACTGTAGTCACCATGTTGTACCATAGATCTATTGAACTTATTCTTTCCTATCTAACTGAAATTTTGTATCCTTTGACCAACATCTCTCTCTCCCCCCTCAACCCCTGGTAACCACCATTCTACTCTCTGCTTCTACGAATTCACTTTTTTAGGTTCTACATGTAAGTGAGATCATGTGCTATTTGTCTTTCTGTGCCTGGAGTATTTCACTTGACATAATGTCCTCCAGGTTCATCCATGTTGTTGCAAATGACAGGATTGTCTTTAAAGGCTGAATAGTATTCCATTATGTATATATGCTCCACATTTTCTTTATCCATTCATCCATCAATGGACAGTTAGAATGATTCCACATTTTAGCCATTGTGATAATGCTGCAGTGCACATGGGAGTGCAGATATCTTTTCAATACACTGATTTCATTTCCTTTGGATATATACCCAGGAGTGGGATTTCTGGATCATATGGTAGTTCTATTTTTAATTTTTTGAGGAACTTCCATACGGTTTCCCATAATTAGCCTTGTTTTTTTTTAAACATATATTTTTCTATCAGTAACCTGTTGTCCATATCCTTCCCTCCAAGCTAAAGCAAAATATGGAAGAAGGAGGAGGAGGGAGACAGCTAGCTATTTCCCTCAGCCCTCTCCAAATAAGATGGGCTGTAATTCCAGTTCCTCCAGGATCTTTTAAAGTTGCTTCCCTGTTCTGGGAAGCTGTGGCTGCACCAGGCTGTAGCCAAGGCTGCACTCCCCCAACCCTGCTCATCTACTGCTATGCCTGGCTGGCTTGAGAAGGCCTTGGTTTAGCCATTCCAGCACCTGATTCCTGGACAGCGCCACACAGAGACCCTGGCCTTCCCTTGCTGCATTCCCCAGGCAACCCATTTTACTTCCGCAAATGAGGAAGACTTTGAAAACCATGGCAGGTCTCATTACACAAGTTTCTTTTCCAGACAATTCATTAATGTCAAAAAGCAAGAGATAGAGAAATAACAGATACCTCAAAGTTTCCAAGGGCATATCTACAATCTAAATCAAGCTTTCAAACACACCTAACATTTCATGGGAAAATAAATATTTAATTTAAAATCCAAGAAATAAAAAAGAAGATAAGTTTATTCTTGGTTCAAAAAGCTGGAGAGCTAAAGAAATTTTCAAGGAACATTGGTAAGTTTCTGATGCCTATCAGAGATAATAGTACTTCCTAAATTGTGGTGAAGACCAATGCAATAAGGCACGTAAATTGCTCAGCACAGCACCTGACACATACTAAGTGCTCAATTGTTAGCATACTGAAGGTGTTTATTTCATGCCTAATATAACAGGAGAGGTCTTCTTGGACAACCCTTATCTTAGAGACCTCAGTGTCCCTTTATCCCTCCGTTCACCGGTGGGATAACATGGCACTGTACAACATTTTGTTTGTTTGTTCTTTTTTAAATTAGAACTATGTATCCTTTGTTGTTAATTTTTAACACAGTCACTTAAACATTGTTGAATTCTGTGTTGTCTGCAACATGTAATCTTAAAAGTTATCTTGTACTTAGTTTCTTGTAAGTTATCTTCTTAGTTTCTTAAAAGTTATCTTGTACTTAGTTTCCTATAAGTCCATGTCCCACCTAGGAGAAAGTTTATTTACCCCTATTTTATTAGTCAGCTTTTATTCATTCATTCTACAATTTTATTTTATTTTATTTTATTTTATTTATTAAGCTACCACGTGCCAGGCACCTTGCTGAGCCCCGGAGGTGAGTAGTAAACGAGAGTAACTCCTGTCTGCACAGAGCTCAGAGACAGTCAATATGCCTGATGAATTAAAGAAAGTCTTACTTTGGGAAATAATTTCAGCTTCCTCCCACCAAGTCTTTTATCCGAATTCATAATTTGTAACCAGAATCATTCCTCATCCCCACTGTCCATTCTTGCTAAAAGACACTAATAAGAAACGGAATGATGAAACAAAACCGGGATAGAAAGGAGAAAGACATGACTTAGGCAATCCATGAATTAATCAGCCCCTGAATAATCAAGAGGTGATATATAAAATGCAAGTATCAGAGTTCATGCCGCCTTAAATAATTAAACACATTAAAGGAGGGACAGAAAGACCACATTTCAGAAGAAATTAGTAGCCTTAAGGCAGAGGGTGAGCAAAATCGAGCTCTACAGCAGCATTTATAAGCCTTTTCTATATTGTAACAAACCAAGCAGGGGGCAGTAAAAGGGATGGTTATATGGATTCTTTCATATATTTAAAGTAGTGAATTCCAACCTAGAGGTCACGGAGTTATTACGAGGCATCTGAGAATCCATCTGTGCAGGGCCATTTTATCAATAGATGCTAGTCCAGCTACCAATAGATGGAGATTTTTTTTAACATTAAAAGGTATCTTCATACTTGAAAAGAGTTGAAAAACCATGGTCATAAAATATATGCTTGTGTACTCTTGTGAAAATGGGATTAAAAGGAGCCTAAGAAGGGTCAGTAAGAGAAGAGAGAGTGAGAGATTTCAGATAAGACATGGAGAAAGGACAAGAGAACAGAGGAGTGAGGAAAGAAGAAAAACAGAGAGAAGAAATGTACATAAGATGGGGGGTGGGGAATTGTGGAGTCACACAAATACGTGTTGAAATTCTAGCTCCTTCTCTTCCTAGCTGTGGGACCTTAGAACAAGTTACCTAACCTCTCTGAGTTTTGGGTTCCTCATCTATAAAGTGGTGACAATAATAACTAATAGCCTATTGCATAGTACTGTAGGAATGTTGTATCCTGGTGCTCCAACAGGAGAAAAGAACCAATAGAAGGTATCTCATGCACTGCATGACGACATTTAGGTCGATGACGGATGGCATATACAAGGGTGGTCCCACAGATTATAATACCATATTCCTATTGTACCTTGTCTGTGTTTAGCATGTTTAGATACACAAATACTTACCATCATGTTGCGATTGCCTGCAGTATTCAGTACAGTAACATGCTGTACAGATTTGTAGCCTAGGAGCAATATAGCCTAGACCATATAGCCTAGCTGTGTAGTAGGTTATACATGTAGATTTGTGTGAGTACACACTATGACGTTCCCACGACAAGGAAATCACCTAATGATACATTTCTCAGAATGTATCCTAGTTATTAAGTAATGTGTGATTGTGTGTATGTGTGTATATGTGTGTGTGTATATATATATACATATATATATAGAGAGAGAGATTGATTTATCATAAGGAATTGGCATGCAATTATGGAGGCTGAGAAGTCCCATGATCTTTGTCTACAAGCTGGAGACCCAGGAAAGCTGGTGGTGTAATTCAGTCTGGGTCCGAAGGCCTGAGAACCAGAGGAGTAAAGCCAGTTCCAGGGCAGGAGAAGATGAGATGTTCCAGCTCAGCAGTGAGGCAGGAAACAAGGGACAAATTCCTCCTTCCCTGCCTTTTGTTCTATTCAGACCCACAACACACAGAGCAGGACAGTCTACTTTACTGAGTTCACAGCTTCAAATGCTAATCTCATCTGGAAACACCTTCATAGACACACCCAGAAACAATATTTAATCTGGGTGCCCTGTGACCTACTCAAATTGACACATAACCTTAAACATCACAGCAGTTAAAATAACGCACAGGAAATGCTTGGTCCTGTATCTGACACATGGAAAGTACTCAAGCATTAGCTGTCACCACCACCACCATCATTTCTTCCTGTCCCACCTTGTGTCTACCTGCGAGATCTTTCAGAGTCTTATCTCTCAGAAGATACCTGAGTGCTATTTCTGGACAATTCTTGTCTTTAACAAACTGGATTAGTCAGAGCTCTTTTCAATGCAATAGAAACTAACCGTTTGCTAACTCCTCCCACCAAAAGATCTAGCCGAGGCATACTGGGGCCACTCACATAACTCAAAGAAAATCTGTCAACTGAACCTCGAGAAAGCAGGCATGGGGACGGCAGGGGGGCAGCAGGTCTGACAGGAGCCAGGACCACACATGGCCAGCGTCACTCTCTCCGTGTCTCTCTGCCTCGATCCCTGGGTCTGTGTCTTGGCCTGTCTGCTTAATGATTTCAGAGTATCTTTCTCCGTGAGTCTGGCACCAAAGCTGCCAGCAATCCTGGGCATACATCTTCCCAGCCCGACCACGAGGGAGAAAGTTCCAATTATAGGAAAAGGATTCTGGGTGGCCACATGCCCATCCCTGTGGTTCGAGGAAGTCGTGTGAACCATATGGTGGGAAAGGGGGAAGGATTGATCTTCCAAACGTAAGGGGGTCTGTTCCTGTATCTGAGAAGGAAGAGTGCTGAGCAGACACATGGTCACCATACAGTCCCTTATTCAGCAAACCTTTTTTGAGCACCAACTTTGTGCCCAACCCTGTATTCAGCACTAGAAACACAGTGGTGGCCAATACATACATGGTCCCTGCTCTCACGGAGCTGACATTCTAGAGGGGGAGACAGCAATAAACAAAGAAACAGGAAATCTGGATTTCTGCAGAGAAACAAGGTGCACGTGAACGGCTCTTGCAGGGAACAGCTCGCCGTGCCTTGTGCTAGCATGCCTTCCTCCTCAGCCCTCCAGCACACACCCCTTCCCCTTCCCTGGTTGCCCTGGAATCCCCTGGTTAAATCATCCACTTCAGCACCCATTTATCTTCCCTTCTAACCCTCAATTTTAGTCCTTTCGAAACCTATTGAGATCCAGTGATGCAAAGAAGATGCCAGCTAGATTTCCAAGAAATTTGCATGCTCAGAATTATGAACTAAAGGTAGGGAGGCCAGGAGAATTATTCCGGATGAACCCCAGTCAGGGAAAAAGAACAAAGGAGAAGAAAGACGAGTAAAAACAGCATCTCAGAGTCATCCCTGAGATCGGTGACTTAGAAAGGAGTCCACCAGAGCCTGTTCCTGGGGGCCCAGGGGCTCCCTCCGGGCTCCAACCCCACTCTCACAAATGGAGATTCATGAGGCGATATAGACAACCACTGGATTTGTGTATGGATGTGTTTCAGATATTTTCTTCTAATGTGATATTTTAAAATGATATGAATCATTTTGTAACCCTGCTTTGGCATTTTTTCATTTTCTAATATACTGAGAGTCTCAAAAACTGGAAGTGACCCGGTCCTCTCTCACATGGGGCTCTGGCATTAGTATTTAATGAGCACCTACAATGTACCAAACTCTGTGCTTTGCCTCTCACACGTATTCTCATTTATCAAGGAGGTTCTGTTGTTTCTGATTTATAAAAGAGGAAAGTGAGACCAAGAGGGCAGGTCTGTTGATGACGGTCACGTCGCTAGTAAGGGGCAGAACCGGGAAGTGACTGTGTTCTGTTGGGCCCTAACTCCTCCCTCCCTGGCCCTGGTTCCCAAATGCCCATTCCTAGGCTGGGCCAGTCTGGAATGAAGTTGTTTTCATTTTATAGCAAAATTGAATGAGGATGGTGTAATATTTTCATAAAGCTAAAAATATTCCATCTAAAGGACTGACTTTTTTAAATTCTAAGATTTTGTCCTTCTTGCTTTTTTCAATGCTAAAAAGTATTTTTATGGTTATATGGTAGATAGTAGGGGTTTGGTTTTGTCTTGTTTTGTTTTTTGTATCATCCTTAGTTGGCAAAATAAAACATTGGCAATCCTGCACTGAGTGCTCCAAAGTTTGTGTTTTGAAAATTCTCTATGCCGTGAATCTGAGTTTGGAAAGCACCGCTCTAGGTAACATGGGCATCTCCCAAAGGAAGCACTGCCCTGCACCAGTGTCCAGGCTGGATGGTTTTCATTTGTTGTCTGATGAGACATCAAACCACTAAAGGAAGGTCTTGCTTTGGTTTTACGGATTAGGAAACTGAGGCTCAGAGAGGTGAAGGTGCTTGCTGAGAGTCTTCGGCTCAAACACTGAACCTCTACTCTCCCCTGGGTGGTGGCAGCTGCTTGTAAACCCAGAGTGTTCCTGCCCTCTGCACCTCACCACCACCCAGCTCTCAACCCGGTCCCAGGCCTGTTGGGGACATGGCCTCATTGTCCCTTCACACTTCCCCCTTCCTCCATATACTGCAGCCTTGATAGCTCCCAGAGCCTCCATAAACAGCATTTTAGAGGGCTGAGACCAGCTTTTGTGGCCTTTTTTTGATTCTCTGGCTTGGAAGAACTTCCCAGAGAGCCTCAGTAGGGAGGCTGTGAGCTGTGGGCTTCTGTCTCTTGCTGGTCAGGGACACTGAAGTCAAATGGGTTCCCCAGAGCTCTTGGCAGTTCACAGAGAGATCTCTTATTGCAGTGCAAGGCAGGCTGGGATGGGTGGGCCAGCTACTGCCTGTGGGCATGCCTTGCATGTTAATAATGGTCTTGGTGCATGTACATGACCTTCCCTCTGTGTGCAGGACTTAGAGGATGGTTTCCCTCTACACAGGTTGTGGCTAGTTTTCTTGGGAGCATGCACATTCTGTCTACTTGGGTGCCTTGGCACTTTGCAGAGGCAAGCACATCTCTGGGCTGACCAAAGGCGATTGTCACTCATACCCCAGCTCATCCACAGGGACAGCTGCACGGGTGGCCTTCACGTGGCTGCCAAAGGTGGCCATAGCAGGCATATTGCGAACAGAAAGAGCACCTGTTCTCTTCACTAGGAAGAGGAGAAGAACTGAGCTGGCTCCTGGACTCGTGAGTACTCGAGGGAAAGGGGTAGGTCCTGGCTCAGGCTGGAGAAGATGGAGCAGCCCATAGACCAACGTATTTTCAGAAGCTGTAAGATAAAGGAGAAAGACTCCATCAGTTCATGGAACTGGAGATGGCTAACAAAGCCAATGTAATTTACAACATGAGCAAAATGTTGACACATAAAGCAAAACTTATACATAATATTATACAGTAGTAGTAAGAATAATAACAGGACGTAGCTGTGATTCATATTGTCAGATTTTGGTGCCCAGCCTCTACTCCCTCTTCCTAAAAACACCTTTCTTTCCTAGTGAGAAATTGCTTCTTCCCTTCGGTGGGCAGTTTGGAGAAATGGTAATCAAGGAATACTGCCTTCACTCTATAGAAGGATCTGAAAGGTTCCCTGGAGGTTCTTCCATCAGATGCCAAGAGGTAGAACTAAGAGGTGGGCACGAGTCCTATGTGCATCCAATTGGATTCTCCCCCGAGTCTCATTTTTGGACAGAGCAATGCAAGGATGGAAAAATTATTTGGAATTTAGTCATTTTCGTTGCGGCACCTAAGCCGGACTGTCAGAGGGTCTGGGCTCCTTCTGGAGCTATCTGTTCCAGGACAGGTCCTTCGGCCTTCTCTTTGAACCAGCGAGCTCCCCAGTAGCCCGCCAGTCAATTTCCTTTTCACATAAGTAAGGCAGAGTCAGTTTCTGTTGCTTACAACCAAAGAACCCCACTGATCTCACCCACCCAAATTAGTGTTGTTCTCTTCACAGAGGACTCCAGAAGGTCATATAGCTGGTTCAGTGGTGCCACCTTCCCTCCAGCAGCTCAGGACCTCCTCATTTGAAATGACCTTGGGAGCCTGTTTCCATGCCACACAAGAACATGGGACCATATAACCATGCTGCAATTTGGACCCAAAACAACATTACCAGCTCAATCAGCTGGTTATTCACTGGGCTTGGCTACAAATGCCAAAAAGCCTCTTGACTGTTTCCAAAAATAAAATCCAGCCTCACAGGATGAGGATCTGCCACCATTGTGCTTAAGCCAAATAACATTGCATCGATTTGAAGAAAATTTTCAAGGGAGCCCCCGAACTGTCTGGAACAATGGCAGCATTGGGATAAAGCACCTTAGGATAAATTCTGGCATCTCTGATGACTGCTCGGAAGCGGGAGGACACTCATTTGGGTAGATATATTCCAGTATATTTATTAAAGCCCATCTCATTAACTAAAAGTCACATGCTATGGTAGAGATGTATTTCTAAGCCTAAGACTTAGACTTGGTTTTAAAGACCTTTGGAAAATTTCCTACATGCAGCCTGAGACCCCTCCCAACCCCCTAGATGTAGCTACGTAAGGTTTTCCCCTTCACATGGGAAGCAGATGAGGTTTAACAGGCAGTGGCTATTGTCTCTTGTTCTTAAGCAAGATGTGTGTCATCTGCCCAAGGATGGGCTACAAATCTAAAATAAGAGAACATGTAACATCCATCAGCAAATGCCTGCTTTAAAGCCCCTGTGTAGGCGTCATGCTTCCTTGCTTTTAAACTTTCTCTTAGATTAGGGAAGGGTTGCCTTTAGGTTTCCCAAAATAAGAGCGCACGTGTGTGTGTGTGTGTGTGTGTGTGTGTGTGTATTGTGTGCATACATATGTTTGGATAACACTATGGGTTCCAAATTGAACCATTAGTGTAGGTGGAACACACCCTACTCCATCCCCACCTTGATATGATCACCTGGCTGTGTCCACATATGATCAGGCAGGAGGAACAGGTAAACTCTCTATCATCTACCCCTATGCCATTGCCAGGTCCAGGGTCCTGGACCATTTTAACCATTTGAAGAATCCCACTTTTGGGCAGGGGGAGAAAAAATGTGGCAGTTCTTGATGTGTCTTTTGATGGGGAAACAAAGGAAGAGTGAAGCTTTCAGAATTGATTTCTGTCTCTTGGTGTCTTTGCAATTTCTCTTTGTGATCAAAAGATCACAGCCCAATGAGAGGAGGGAGAGAAGAACCTCTACTTTTGGCAGGCTCGAAGATAGTCTTGGATTATTTATTTGTTCTGTAACTCATTTCTGTCAAACATTCTTTTTCTATCTCTTGTCATAAAAAATTGAAATGCTAGTTTCTCGGTGGATGCCTTGGCTTTAACCATCTGTCTGACCTTGGACAAATTATTTAACCTCTCTGAACCAGTTTTCTGGAGTGTAAGCGCAGTGCTTGACACAACATAGGTGCTCAATAAGTATTGGGGGTGAGTGGGATGATTGCTAGGGTCCTTTCAGCTGTAACTCTTTCTGTGGCTTCCCTGGTCATCAAGGGGAGTCTGATGGTGGGTTCCCTCCCCATGGTGGACATCGCTGTTGCCCCTTGGCATGGTTCATACTTGTTTGGTGCTAATTCTCAAAAACGTTGTTTTGCCATTCTCCTGAGTGTGCTCGATCACCACGTTAGCATGTGAGGTTAATCTCGAGAGTCTTGAATTGAAGGTCCATGTGGTTCACCCAGCAGACTTGCTATCAACTGACCACTGCCCAATGCTCTTGGCTTTTCCTTGTCAAAAGTCATTTGCTCATTTACTCTGTGTATTTGAAAACCTCTCCACAGGCAACAACTTCTCCACTTCCCTCAACTCTTAGTTGTCTGTGTCCTGTCATCTCATAACAGGCTAGCTCATAAACCTTGTTTGAATGTTGTGATGCTCTTTTAATTCCTATTTTTCAGTTTGCCTATGGCTGAATTCACACAGTGGAGGTGCTGCTGGGGTTAATATTACTCCTTTGTGAAGTTGATTTCCAAAGTGTGTCCCCTAGAGGCTCACCCCCTAATCTGAATTGTCAACTGGGGACCGCTAGAGATTGATGATGGGGGATTATGATTGTCTACGTGTTGCGCTTTCATCCAATTTTCTGATGTGTTTTGGTAATGATGTTGACAGTTGTGTGAAGATCTGTTACTGAAATTAAAGCAGCAGCAGCAGCAGCATTTTTGAGCTTGATGATTAGATTTGATTAGATCAGAGTGGGTTTTACTTTTCCCTCAGAGTCAGCAGAGATTTACTGTCCACTGACTGATTTCACTTCATGCTCGGAGATGGTTAGGGACATAACTTGCCATCAGAAAAGAAATGTCAAGGAGTCTTAGAACAAGATTCAACCTTGTTTGACTTTGTGTTGACCTTGAAGGGTCGGAAATTATACACATTATCAAAGATTTCTGCCCATACAGCATCATAGGAAGATAAATGTTGGCACATTTTGGTGGACATTTATATAGATGAGCATCTTCCAATAGTAGCTATCATTTGACTGAGAAGCTTCCATGAAATCAGATAAGGTATAGAAGAATAAGATTATAGTTTCTGAATTTTTCTTGCCACTGGCAAGAGGTGAAAGTAGCCATTTAGGAGTCTGAGTCTACATGACTTAAAGCCACAGTGAGATGCTAGAAAGAGACAGCTCACGCACAGAGATTTCCTATAATGTGACAGGTGCACTTCACTTTGTATATGAATTCTTAAAATAATCATAACCAATAATTCACAAAAGAAGAGATGCAAATGGCCAATAGAAAGGGAAAAAATATAACTTCAACTAAGAATTTTCAAGATGGTGCATAAGATAAGACTATAGTTTTCACTAACAAAAATGGCAAAATTAGGCAGATTATACTACTCAATGTTAGCAAAGATGTGATGAGATGGATATTTTCATGAACTATGAGTGAGAGTTCAAAAATCTGGAAAGAAATTTGCCAAGAGGCACAAAGAGCCTTAAAAATACACAGACCTTTTGACTCTATAATTCTACTTCTATACCTCTGTCCTGGGGAAATAATCAGAAAAATATGGTCAAAAATGTATGTGTGAGGCTATATGTTGTATCTTCTTATAGCAGCAAAAAAACAGAAGCAACTTTAAAAATCTGTTAATGACAAAATGGTTAAGTAAATTATGGAACAGCAACATGGATGAAATACTATGTGGTCATTAAATATTATTTTTGAAGAATATTTAAGGACATGAGGGGAATATTCATGATCTCATAATTAAGGGAAAGAAGTCTGGTGTAAAACTTGATGCAGTACAATTCTAACTTTGTAAAATATTTAAATATGCACAGAAAAAGGACAAGAAGGAAATACACCAAAGTATTAAAAGTTATTCTAGGTGGTTGATTTAAAGATGATTTTTATTTTCTTCTTCACGCTTTTCTGGTTTTTCCAATTTTTGCAAAATTTGCACAAAGTACTTTTTTTAAATCAGGAAAAACTTTTAATGATCATAATCACAGCATCCATAGATAGGATTGACCAAGAAGTTTTTGAAGCATTTCAGATCCTTGGGATGAGAACAGGGAGAGCAATTGTGCGTTTCTCTTCACCTAATTTGGAAAAATTGAACATAAATTCCATTGGCTCAAGCTGCCTTGGTTGGTTTGTTTGTTTGTTTGTTTGTTTGTTTGTTTTAGCTGCTTGATGATTTCCTGCACCTTGTCGGGAATCACAGGGACTCTCCAGATCGTTCTGTCTGATGTTGCAGGATGGAGTTGCAAACGTGTTCCTCAATAATTGTCTTAACTGAGAAGGTTCCCAAAGAGCTCAGTGACAGATTCATTCTTATTCAGCAGCTCTTAGTCCAGGAATAGCAGGGGAGCTGGTGACTACTCCGTGTGTGTGTGTGGCACTTAGATCTACATGTGTTTTTAAACATTGGAGAAATACTAGACACCTCTGTGGGTCATTTTTTTGTCTCTTCTTTGTGCCAGACTTCTTTGAGCCTCTGCCTGGGTGTATGGCTGCCTCAGTTTCTCTCTCTCGAAATTGGTGTCAGTGTTCTGGACATTAAAAGCCTTCTGTCTCCTTGCTGTGGCCCGAGGAAGTTGGACTACATGCTCTAATGTCTTCAACATCAACCTGGATTGCTTCTATGACACTTGTAGTTGGTCACTTCCTCTATCCCCTCGGTATTCCTAAGCGCCCAATTGCGACTGTTGTGTGGAGGCGAATCCCAGGACTTCCTCCCAGGCACTACCGATGGTGGATTAAAACCCACCTTGCGGTTGGCAGCTGTGGACCTCTCTGAGTGTAGAGTCTAGTATTGGAGGTTTTGGAGGCTCAGAGGCAAATTGTAGATGTGGTCCTTAATTTAAAGGGGAGGAAGGAACCAAACATCTGTCTCAAACTGAAATAAAAGCAAGTGCATTTCCAGAAACAGCTTCCTAGAACCCACCTTACATGAGGGCGGAGGTGGCAGGTAGCCGTGGTTGAGCACCTACTGTGTGCCTGGCATCTTGCTGAGCTCTTTACATGAATCTCCTCCTCTAGTCCTCGGCCGTCTTCTGAGACAGACTGTTATTTCTTCCATTTTACAAAGGAGGAAACAGAGGCATGAGAAACTTTGCTGAGGCTGCTTTAAGTTGCAAAGCTAGAACTCAGTCCCACAGTTCCACAGGCCATAGCGCCAGTGTGTCCTAGGCTGGGTCAGAGGGTGAGCCTGGGCATTTGCTAAAGAGACAGTCCCCAGGCCCTTGGAGCTTCTCTGACTGGGTGGCCTCCAGTGGGACATGGGGAGTTTTAACAAGTGTCCCTGGTCAGCCTTACCGCAGGCGAGCTTGGGGGAGAATGGTGTTTGACAACACTGCAGTGGCTCTCAGCCCTGCGGCTGCAAGTTAGAGCCGTCCAGGGAGCTTGTAAAAAGAATCCTGGTGCCGGGCTCCACCCCAGAGACGGTCTGATTTAACTGGCCTTGGGTGGGCCCCAGGCTTCCGTATCTTAAAGCACTCCGGGTGATTCCAAAGCGCAGCCAGGGCTGAGAACAACCGCTCTGCTGCCTCGGCTGATTAAAATTAAATCAGCCTGACTTACTCTAAAAAAAACACTGGGAAAAGAAGAATCGCTCAGTGCCGACCAACTGTTTCCCACGTCCAGCCCAGCACCAGAGGGAGTCATAGAAGGGCTGAAAGAAGAAAAGCAAAATAGCCAGCAGGGTGTGACCTCAGTCCTTGTGTCCGTTCACTTCCAGCTCCTGACTGGACAGCCACACCCAAGGCCCTCAAGGCGCCGCATAGGCCAGAGCCTGGGCAAAGAGGGGAGTTCTCTTGTTCCGTTACCACGGTGGCTGGCAAGCTTCAGGTGTATCAGAGTCACATGGAGGGCTCGTTGAAACCAATTGCAGGATGTAGTTGCTGGTGATGTAGCAGCCCCGGGGTGGCGCTAATGCTGCTGGTGAGATCACCCTTGGCAGACCACTGTCATTGTTGACCCCATGCCATAGAAGCCTGCATATGGGCCAGTACAGAACTGTGCTTTGGATCAGGAGTTCCTCTGAGGGAGCTTCAGGTTGGGTCTTAGACCCTTTGACTATAACATTTGCAGGGACACCACTGGGGCATCCTCACAGAGCAAGGACCAGCCCCACCCATCTCCTCCCTCCATCACGGGTTATCACACACACTCCCAGACACCAGTGTGAATTCATCATTCAGCGAGACGCAGGTGGTGCCAGCTGAATCTAGGCTGTGTTCTAGTGGCCGAGAGAAGAAAGGCAGGCAAGTCAGACCAGATTCTCACCTCCATGGAGCTCTTGTAGGGAAATACCAAGCAAGTAACAAATAAGCAAGATAATGTCAGAGAGTGATAAGTGACAGGAAGAAAGCAGGTGAGCGATATGGAGCATAGCTCTAGATTGGAGAAGCAGGAAGGCGTTTCTGAAGGGAGGACACTGGAGCTGAGACATGAATGACAAAAGGAGCTCAAGGACCTGGGAGAAGAGCCCCTAAGTCTAGAATGTTGTGAACGAGCTCTTAAGAATAAGGAGTGATCAAAGAAGCTAAAGACTCAAAGTGTCATAGGGCAGAGCAAACAGCTGGTGCAAAAATACCTGGGGCAGGAGTGATCTTGGTGCACAAGAGAAACAGAAAGCAAGCTGAGGTTGATGTGTGCACGACAGCCACTTGTGAGTCCTAGCACCAGAAAGTTTTTTACATCTGTTTTCTCGTTGGAGCCTCTTAACATCCCTAGGATATAAGAAGGAAGGTAGTATTTCTCCCCATTTTTTGTATGAAAAACTGAGGTGGGGGGGTACAGGGACACTCCCAAGGTGCTAGGGCTGGTAAGAAATGGAGCTTAAGGCAGTGCTTCTCAAACACACACGTGCACAGAAATCACTGGGGAACTTGTTAAAATGCAGTTTCTCACTGGGTAGGCCTGGGCAGGGCCTGAGATTCTGAATTTCTGGCAAGTTCCCAGGTGATGTCTGTCCTACTGGTCCGTGGACAACACTTTGAGTAGCAAAGTCTTGGGTCATCATGGATGCCAACTGTGGCCATTTGGTCAGCATTGGGGGTAGGGGGTTCTGGATTATTTCATATTCCGGCTATTTGATCAGGTGGACCTGCCCACGCCCCATTCAGCAGCCCAGTATCAGAGGCTGATGTCCTTTCAGGCTCTGATCTAAAACCTTAGGAAAAGGGCTCACACCTGTAATCCTAGCACTCTGGGAGGCTGAGGCGGGTGGATCTCTCAAGGTCAGGAGTTCGAAACCAGCCTGAGCAAGAGCAAGACCCCGTCTCTACTAAAAATAGAAAGAAATTAGTTGGCCAACTAAAATATATATATATATATATATAAAAAATTAGCCGGGCATGGTGGCTCATGCCTGTAGTCCCAGCTACTTGGGAGGCTGAGGAAGAAGGATTGCTTGAGCCCAGGAGTCTGAGGTTGCTGTGAGCTAGGATGACACCACGGCACTCTAGCCCAGGCAACAGAGTGAGACTCTGTCTCAAAAAAACAAACAAACAAACAAACAAACAAAAATAAAACCTTAGGAAGAGGCAGTGGAAACCGCCCCTCCTGCTCAGGAACAGCAGAGAGGCTAGAGTCCAGGCTGGTATAAAGTCCCTCCTTTGTCTTAGGCACAGCCTCGGGCCAGGCTGTACATACTGATCGCAGCACATTGGTTCCCTGCCACTCTGATTTACGCTGGTGAGGTGCTCATCAATTCCAACAGGGAACTTGTTGAGTTATTTCAGGTTTCAGTTTTGATAGCAAAAACCAACTCCATGAAGCCAACATTTCTCTTCTTAGTTACATTTCCTAAGATGGCATAGCCGCCTTCTGGCTCCTTGCTCCTCTCAGGGTCTCAGAGCTGACATCCCTCCCCAGGGCTCTCCAGGCTCAAATTTGGGTTGGTACCTTGGAGCGTCGCTGTTAAGATTACCCCAGAAAAAAATGCCAGCATAGATTGTAAGCAGCTGGCTTTCTTTTTAACAGCAGGAATGTCATTGCCCTAGCCACTGCTGCCCAGAGAGGGGGAAAACTGACAAGACTTGATTTGGGGGACCTTTCACAGGGCCCCTGCCCCGTGGGTGAGCAGAGGCGGTCCTACGGAGGACCCACCGAGATGCGATGGCACCTCCTGGGCCTCGCTCCCGTCCTGCTCACGTGCCAGACAGTGTCCCCAGAGCTGCTGCTCTCCTACCCGACCACAGCGTTCCAGGCGTCACATTCAGCTCTGTCATGATGAGCAGCTTGCCAAAGGACTTATAGAACCTGTCACAAAAGATGCCTGAGTGGAGGCTCCTTTATCAATTACCCTGGGCCCTCTTAGCTGTCAGGGGCCCACCTGGCCCAGCTGTTCAGAACTTACCTACACGGTCCAGGCAAACCCAGCACTCATTTTGCAGCAAACTGCACGCGAATGCCAACGACATAGAAATGCTCAGCAAATGCTCCCACTTTTCCTGCGACATCTTGAAGGTCCAGCAAAGACTCCGAGGCTCTGAGGGAGTATCTCCTTCACACCTTTCCACCGGGGCCTAAATGAACAAAAAAGACTGAGCTAGCCTGTACTTGTCGACATTTTATCCAATTCTACAAACACTTATTGAGCTGTATGAAGGAACTTTGCCAATCACTAGAAGAGAAACAAAGATATATAAAGTGCAGTCCTGTAATCAAGAAAATTGGAATTTATTATAGTTGAGCCCACAGACAGACACATCCATAAATATCCGGTACACAAAATAGAATGTGATAAACTCTGGGTTAGAGGCAGGATCAGAGCTGGGTGGGAGAGGAGATTAATTCTAACTGGAAAAGTCTGGAATGACCTCATGGAATGGGTAGCAAAGGCTCTGGTTTGCCCATGGAACAGACAGATTTTCAACAGGGGGATGAGCATTTTTAGTGAAACTAATCATTACAACCATATATTAAGCTCTTACCACGTATCAGATGCGGTCCTGAGTGCTTTCCATGTGTTAGCTCATTTGATCATCTCTTTAACCCCGTGAGGTGGGTACTTATGTTATCCCCATTTTACAGGTGAGACAGGTGAAGCCCAGCAAGATCAGGTAACCTGCCCCAGGCCAAATACGAGTCCATGGGGAGCTGGGATTTGAACCCAGGCAGCCCAGAACCAGCGCCCAAGCTGTCAACTATGACACTCTTTTGCTTCTATGTACAAGACACTTGGTTTTCTTTTTTGTTACCCTGGTTCTTAAATCACTAATCAACTCTGTTGAGCTTTGTTAGAAGTAGAGTAAGCAATGAGGACCTACTGAAGATGTTTGTTTATCCCTCACTGTGGGCTTTTGAGCCACCTAATCAGCGAAACCCTTGATGACAGCGAGCTGTGGCAGCCTGCCTTTCCCAGCTCTAGAAAGCCGAGAGAGGGCTCTCCAGGCCTGCAGCTCCCCCACCCCGGGGAGTCCTTGCAGTCCTCAGAGGCCAGCTAAGTCCGTCTCTCTACCTCTGGGATTTTGGGTCCCTTTAGGGGCCCTA
Organism: Cheirogaleus medius; assembly: GCA_008086735.1. NCBI lineage: Eukaryota > Metazoa > Chordata > Mammalia > Primates > Cheirogaleidae > Cheirogaleus > Cheirogaleus medius. The sequence goes on from VBSM01003143.1 coordinate 18,804,883, forward strand.
AGATGTAAGATGAGGTTGGGGGAGGGGGACCCACACACCGGGAGATGGTTCCTCTCTCTTCCCTGGCTTCTTGGCTTGGGACTGTTCTCAGACAGGCCCAGGAGCAAGCTCTGCCAAGTGCACCCGGCTTCCCTCAGGTGGGAGAGGCTGTGGGTGCCGCAGGAGACGTGGCATTTAGACAGGGCCTCTGTGAGTGGGAGGAAATCCAGCCTCCGCTCTGCCCCTCAGCCCTACCACACTGGAGGCCGTGCAGGCTTGGAGGAAGGGGCACCTTTTGTCCTTCACAGAAGGGGTCATGTAGGACTATGCAAAAGACATGTGGCTGACAGTTTCAAGGGAAATGGTGCCACCTGGCAACAGCCCCCAAATCCTTAAGGCAGACAAGAGGGGGGCTCCTTTCTCACCTGGGCCGAAGTGAAGTGCCGACAGGGTTAATCCTCTTTCTCCTCTTGGACGCCAAGGGATGAGGAAGAGAAAGAGGTCCGCGAGCTCCCCCTCACCGCCCCTGCACCCCCCACGCGCCCTGACACCTCTGCACACTGGACCTGGGAGCCTTCCAGCCAGGAGGCAGGCTGGGGACAGGTGCTGCCGCCTCCCGCCCCGCGCTCCCTGCCAGGCGACCGAGGGCCAGCCGAACCCTGCAGCCAGGCCCCAGGTCCCTCTCCGCCCTGGGATTGGTCCGGGAGCATTTTGTGTTAAACGCCGACATATAAATTTGTAGACGATCCTTGTGCGCAAATTGGATTCCTCCACACGGCCCTTAAGTGCTGCCATTTAGCCAGATTTAACGGTAGGCTCCGGCCGCCGCCGCCCCCACCGCCACCCTCGGGGCTGACCCTCGCAGTCACCGGGGATCGATCCCGCCCGCTGGGGCGGCCCGGGCCGAGCACACCGCCGGCCGCCCGCCGCCCGCCGCCGTCTCCGCGCTCTCGCCCTCTCCTCCCCCTGCCTCCCGCTCCCTTTCCCCACCGGCGCCCGCCCGCCTCCCCCTTCCCTCCCGTCTCTCCCTCCTCCTGTCTGCGCCGCGGCAGCTGCTTCCAATGCAGCGAGATGCACCAATTCATTCAGCCTCGCAGACTCTTTAAGGTCGTTACTAAATATATCAAGCAGAAGAAAAGGGTCTTTTTTCCTATCTCCGAGCAGGGAGCATGAATGCCGGCTTCAGGATCCGAGCTCGTCCTGGCTGATCCCGACCGGGAGGCACGCCGGCCCGAGCCCAGCTCCCCGGCCCCTGCGGAGGCAGCGGGTGGCCGGAGAGGAGGCCCGGGGGTGGGAGGAGCGGGGAGGGGACGCCGGGGAGGGGACGCCGGGGCACCGGAGAGGAAATCCATTTGATATCTTCAAGAGTTAAACAGCTCTGGAGACTCCGAGCAGAAAGCAATCTCCACCAAAGCTATTTCTCCCCCTCTAGATTAATATTTTTTTTTCTTTATTTTGGAGGAAATTGGGAAGTGTTGAAAGAGGCTGACTTGCCAGTCCTGGAGACGGAATTCTATTCAGATGCTCTGAGCAATGTTGTCTCTGGTTTTTTTCTAACTTGTAAGCAGATGACCTTGCCGCTGGAGCAGTAACCGGAGGTGCCTGAGCGCACGTGAACCGCCAAGCTTCGTGTTGCGATTAGACACGAAACACATAATACGACAGAGTTGGCCGCCTGTCTCGCGGCGGGGGGCATGCCTGCGGGCCTGGCTCCTCCTGGGTCCGGTTCCATGGCAGCTTCTCGCGTACCGTCCTCCCTACTACACAGCGGCACGCGCTTCCCTTCCTCCTAGCGTGTGTAGGCAGAGCAGGCTGAGTTGTGACTTAAGAGAAAACGCCTCCTCCCCGTGCAAAAATATCTCCTGCACACAACACAGCAGGCAGCGCCCATCCTTTAGAAGTTCTTTGAGGGGAGATAAAAATATAAGTGGTATTTCATCTTAAAATCAAAAGTAGATGAGGTCACTGAAGAATGTGTAGGGCAGTCATTTTTAACCTTTTTTTTTTTTTTCTTTGGTTAGGGGATCTTTTATGAGACAAAAAATGCTATGGCTGTCTTGCGGAGCGATGTGCACACTCTTATAATCATGGACTTCTGCAAACAGTTCCATGAACCCCTAGGGCCTATCCACAGACCCACTGACTTCCAAATAGGGACCATGGGGCCAAGGAAGGAAGGCTGGGGACACTGACATTTTAGTGACTATCTAAAAAGAACACTCCGTGACAATTGTCAGGAAGGAGAAGTTAGGTGGAGAACATTCTAGAAAAGTTGTCACTGAAGCAGTAGGCCATAGAGGGTTCAGGGTGGAGGAAGTGGTGCCATCAGATGCCTCAGAAAGCTCAGAGAACATAAGGACTGAGAAATGGTCATTAGAATTAAAAATCAGCAGGTGGTTTGTTGGTGCTAACCTGGGAGAAAACTTTCAGTGGGGAAGGAGGAGGAAGTTCGAATTCAAGGTGAGCCCTGGAGGCAAGATGGTGGGTACCTACGGAAGGGCAAGTGGCAACAAGTGCTTTCTGGGAGGGAAGTAAACAGGAAGTCTTCTCAGAGGAGTCAATTTTTGAGATGCACTGTTGAAAAATAAATAGGAATTCACCAGGCAGAATGGGGGCTGGCAGAGCGTTCCAGGCGGGAACAGGGCATTTTCACAGAGATGGCGGTTGGGAAGACCTGCTGTGTTTGGAGGCCCAGGAATCATTTGTTGGTGTGTAGATTCTGTGAGGGGAGAACTGATGACTCAGGACAGACAGCGAAGCCAGAGCCCCAGGGCAAAGGGGCTGAGTTTGTGCGCTGCCCTGTCAGGCAATGAGCAGCCATTGAAGAGAGATTTTTCACATACTTTTTTTTCCTCCTGATTCTAAAAGTAATACAAGCTCATTATAGAAATTTCTTGAAAAGATGGAAAAATATAAAGAAGCAAATACACATAATTACTGTTAACATTTTGGCATATTACGTCTTTTAGTCTTCTTTTTACACATGGTTTCATTAAATCTAAGACACTATCGTTTGGGAGCACATCATTACGTTCTCTGCCACTAAGAACATGCAGTTGCACTTGGCATGTCTTCTTATCAAAGAGAACGAGACACGTTCCATTTCAGATAGGTTAAAATGTGGGGGGGAAATCTTTGGAATTCCATCAAGGCCTTGGAATGGATGAAATAAAGCTATGTATATTTTTCATTTCTCATCATATTTCAGTTTCATATCTTGCTTCACAAATTACATCATGAGAATTCTCCAGGTTGTAAAAGTATCTGTAAAAATAATTTTTGCAGCTGCATAATGTTCCATTACATGGATATTCCACCATTTACACAACCAGTTCCCTATCAATAGGTGCTATGTTGATTTTTTTTTACTACTATTATATATAGTACCTCAGTGAAAAATGGTATGCATAAACTTTTTTATTTTGTTTTTTGTTTTTAATATTTTACTCAGAGATAATGTAGTGAATGCTTATAATTTTATGTTACCTTGGCATCCATTTTGAACACTAGTGTAACTTTCTCATACCAGGAGCGGAGCCCCGTCAACTTGACACAGACAGTTTCCAGTTCTACGCCATCTCCAACTAGTCAAGCCAGTGGCCAGAGATAAGAACTTAGGGGCATCTCTCCCACCTAGCAACTGGGCTCCCTGCTTTCCCGCAGCTGCCTTTAAAAGGACCATTCAGGCATTTGCCCAAGAATTTGCAGCAACCCATGCCCTATCCCCTTATATACACTGCTAGTTGTAACACACTCTCTCTCTCTGCCTGACTCTTCCTTCCTGCCCTGTGTGATCCCGGGACACAGGACTGCCCTCCTCACTCATTGTGTCCTCCTTGCCCAGGATCTGTAAGTAAAAATCTTTGAACTTGGTTCCAGTTGTGTTAGTGTTTTGACTTCGTGCCTTCCATCTGAAGACCCGAGGGCTGCCCCAGGCTGGGTTTTCCCAGGCACAGAGTCAGGCAGGCATGAGCTGGGTGTGGGTCAGACAAGAGACACAAGGGCGTCTGCCAGTATAAGCAGGCTCCCCGTACAAAGGATCTCCGGTCTCAGGCTGGACAACTAGGTATTATGCTGTCCACTAGGGAAAGAAGTACCCCGTGAAAGGCACACTGTAAATACTCACATCCAGCTCCCCTTCACTTCCTGTTAAGGCAGGGTCACTAGCTGCTCTGGTACTGGAACCCCAAATTAGCTGGGGGCTCTCAAAACAGAAAAATGTACACCACAGCTAAACATTGATATGGTATAATAAGACTTATCTTTGAAAAACATACATATGCTTTCTATCTCTCCAAGGTATATAAATTAACTACCGGTGAACTTAGCTGCAGCTTCATGTGCAACTCTGTAACTTTTTTCTTTAAATTGTAGTAAAATACACACAACATAAAATTTGCCTTCTTTAACCATTTACATGCGCAGTTCAATGGCATTAAATCTGTTCACATTGTTGCGCTATCATCGCCACCATCATCCACGGAACTCTTTTTATATTTCAAAACTGGAACTCTATACCTATTAAACACTAACTCCCCGTTTCCCCCTCTCCCCATCTCCTGGCAACCACCATTCTACTTTTTGTCTGTGAATTGGACTACTTTAGATACCGCATATAAGTGGAATCATATGCTTTGCGACTGGCTTGTTTCATTTAGTATAATTTCCTCAAGGTTCATGAATATTGTAGCGGGTATCAGAATTTTCTTCGTTTTAAAGGCCAAATAATATTCCATTGTGTGTATCTACTGCATCCTGTTTACCTGCTCACCCATCAGTATTCATAAGCTCTTATCTGTATTTTAGGCCATTTCTCTAGAATAGATTCCTACTCATCACTCAAAAGGTATTAAAAAATTTTAGGCTCTTTATTTATATTGCTTTCCAAAAACTTTTCACAAATTTACACTACTTCTGTCAGTGTGTAAGTATGCTTGTCAGCATTGGATATTATTTTTTTTATTTTTATTACTTTTTTTAAATTATTATTTTTTTTTAGAGACAGAGTCTTACTCTGTCACCCAGGCTAGAGTGCAGTGGCATCATCATAGCTCACTGCAACCTCAAACTCCTGGGCTCAAGTGATCCTCCTGCCTCAGCTTCCTGAGCAGCTGGAACTACAGGCATGCACCCCCACCTCTGACTAATTTTTTGAAATTTTTTATAGAGATGAGGTCTCACCACATTACCTGTTCTTGAACTCCTGGCCTCAAGTGAGTCTCCTGCCTCTGCTTCCCAAAGTGCTGGGATCACAGGCATGAGCCACTGCACCCAGCTATTTTTGTTACTTTGATACTAGAAATATAGCATGTCACAGTTTTAATATCTATTTCTTTAATCGTTCCTAATGAAGGTGAACTTTTTAAATATCTTCATTAGCTAGTGTATGTTTCCTCTTTGTAAATTGTCTTTTTATGTCCTCTGATCATTTTCCTATTAAAGATGTAGTGTTTTACTTATTACTTTATATGCGCTCCTTATAGATGAATGAACTCTTCAAACAATCACCGTATTCTTGCAGTGCCTCCTGTCTGTGTTGCACCGTCCAGGCATTAGAGAGACTGCTGTGAGCATCAGACAAAAGTCCCTGCCCTCGCAGAGTTTACCTCCTAGTGAGGGAGAAAGACTTTGAACAGGATACATAATATGTTAGATGGCGTAGGTGCTAGGGAGAAAAGTCTAAATGGGGAAGGGACTAGAAGTGTTGGGGCCGGCTGTCAGGGAAGGCTTCTCTCAGGAGTTTGCAGCAAGCCAGAGGGAGGGGAGGTGGGAGCCCCAGCAGAATCTGGGGACAGTGTCTTAGGCAAAACGCAGGCAAGACGTAAGTGTGACCAGAGCGGCAGACCATGCTGGCCCTGAGGGCTGGTTGCTCAGACTTTGGCTTCGTTCTCTGAGTGACAAGAAAGCAGTTGGGAGAGGGATTTTGGGCCCAGCGTGATGTGATGTGGCTGGCACTTTAGAAGGATTGCTCTGATTCTCCTTTTGAGGATAGACTGGGGGAAGGACACAAGGGAAGCTGAGAGATCTGTTCAGAAGTCCCTGCAGTAATTCAAATGAAAGACGATGGGCTTAGACCAGGGATTAGCAAGTAGGTAGAGCCGAGAGGTGTGGCCGTAGGCATCCGATGTGGGGTGGAGGAGGAGTCAGTAAGACTTCCAGCTTTTGGCCTAAGCACCTGGAATTCATAAGTTGAGAAAAGAAAGACATCAGGAAGTAGATCTAGACGGGCAATTGGGAGCTCAGTTTTTGACAAGTTAAGTTTGAAATGTCTATTAAACATTCAAGAGCAATGTCGAGAAGGCAGTTGGATATATGAGTCTGGAGTTCAGGGAGGAGGTCTGGGATGGAGATATAAATCTGGGAGTTGTCATCGTATAGATGGTATTTAACACGCTGCTCCTGTGTGAGGTCACCAAGGAGTGAGAACAGACAAAAGAGAGAGGAGATGCCCAGTGACTGAGCCCGCTGCCTCCACGTCAGGAGAGACTTGGACCCTTTGGCATAGCTATGGCACTCTGAGGGTTACAGGGCAGGGAGTGGGCACGGGTGGGGGGAAAAGACATGATCAGGTCTGTGTTTCAGATCAGTGGCTCTGTAGGACTGCCTGTGCTTCGTCCCGTCTCTTCTGGGCATGGAGAGGGTCTGCGAGCTTCCCATCAGAGGCCCCAGCAGGCAATACTTAATGTCTTGGATTTCCATGGTTACATTTGACCAAAGATCAGTGAATTCTTCAATCTCAAGAGTCATCATCAACAGGCAGAGCACATTGGTGGCCCTTCAATATTGACAGAGACAATGCATACTGGGGAGGAGACAGGGAAAGGGCAAGGGCCTGAAGGGCAGTTGGGCTGGAGTGCAGCCCGTCCTATCTGCTGCCTTCTTCTTTGAAATAGTGATTGTCAAGGGGCAGGGGAGGGGACAGGAACATCAAAACACAGAGATCTTTGTCAGTCTAGTTTTCTCTGATCCCCAAGTCCTCTGAGCCCAGGAGATTCTAGAACTCCCTCCGCCTCACTTTCAGCAGTGAATATTCTCACATGGGAGCTAGGAAGGAGCAGCAGTGGTTGGCCAGAGAGAATGCCCACCAATGCACGACTCCTCACTTGCTGCTCAGGGACATATCAGTATTAAGAAGCATGACCATGTAATTTTTCACCCAAACCAGGACGCTTTTGACCTGGGGGACAAGGGGACCTACTAATAATCACCCAGCACAGCAAGTGTGAACTGGGACTGTCCTAAGCAAACTCTGGTGTTAAGCCCACCAGCAGAGCTCCAAGTGTGGTTGAGAAATTCCAGTATCAGCATCACCTAGAGAGATGATTTTAAAAATAAGCCTCTGAGCTCATCTCCAGATGTACTGGCTCAAAATCTTTCGGGATGGGACCCACGGTCTGCATTTTTAGTAACCCCCTCCCCACCCCCTGTAGGATTTCTCTTTGTCCCATCATCTCCTTCCTTCCGCAAGAGATGATTCATGGTCATTTCAGACAAGGCTTTAGCAAGAAGGAGGAACTGCTGGGTGAGGAGGGATCATCTTTCCCGCGGGAGGGCGGCTGTCCCATTTCTAACACGTCCTGAAACTGGGGCAGTGCTGCCTTCCTGGGGAACTCAGCCCCTGTGTGTGTTCGGGGCAGTCAATTCCTTGTTTCCTTCTCCTGGACTCTGGGCTGCCCCGTTGTCCCTGACTAGATCCCGGGCTACTGCAGTAAAACATAAAGAATTGTCCCTCTGGCTCTTAAAGGGACATCAGGATTAACTCCTAGAAGTCAATGCCCTGGCAAGTGTCCCTCCCACAAGCATCCGTTCCCCTTTCATAATGCATTCTGTCTCTGTCATCTGTGAATTTAAAGCCTTTTTGAGCTTCATTTATATTTTAAGCCTGTTTTCTCTTCTTTGGATTACAAATCCCATAAATTTCCTACCTGTTGAATAGTGTTCCCTTTATTTGTCTAAATGCCAGCTCTTTCTCCTTGACTCCTGAAAGCTAGAAGCTGATGACTCCCTCTGGGAAACCATATATACTTTACATGTGCATTTCCTTCTGTGGCACTTCTGTTTCAACAATCACAGGGCTGGAAGGGACCTTGGATGTAGTTAAATTGAACTCTTCCAATTCTGTCCACCAGATCTCCTCTTTCCTTACAGCCCAGTCTGCTTGAATATACTCAGTGACGAAGAACTTACTACCTCCGGAAGCAACCAGCTCCAATTTTGCAGAATTTTCTTTTTTAATGTTGTTTAAAAATCAGCCTCCCCTAGGATAGGATGATTCATGTGGTAATGGATTGGAATTGGAAACAGTGTGAACTCATGTTTAGTTTAATATAGATACAGATGGTTACATATAGAAATATTTATAGATATGTGTGTATACATGAGTCGGTATATATACATATATTTCCTCGATCTGTCACCTCAGGGGCCCTAGAAGCAACCGACACCCCAGTAGCAACAAGCACACCTTGTGCCCAGATCTTGGTTTCTAATACCATTCTCCAATTAAAAGAACCAGGACTCAGAGAAATGGCTGATTCTAGGACTGGGGTAGGAAATATATATAATGAGCCTGGAGCATCTGGTAGAGCCTTACACTAAGGAAATGCTCAAAAAAGCCACCGTGAGAGGTGTGTCAAAGAGACACAGGAGCCAACTAGAAGAGCTCCCAGTGGCCAATGCTGGACCAATTTGAACAAAAACATAAAGTTGTGTTGGGTTATAACCAAAAGTACAAAATAAATATCAATGAATATATACTGATATAAATAAGTGATTGCATAAATAAATAAATGAGGGAGAACAGACAAATCTCCCATGTAGAATAATTCTTAAAAATTTATGTAGATACACGATCCTCAAGGAAGTGAAGCATAACTCCCTATTAAGTAAGTTTAGCCTCTACAGAGCGACTTCCTTCTGAAGAATGCAGTGGTGGCAGGGGGTGGGGAGGGCGACAGGGATAAGTCACATTGATCCTGTGTGCCCTCAGAGTGTGACGTGATGAAGGTGGCACATTGCCTCTCTGGTCTTCCTTCCAAAAACCCAGTAACCCCAGTCTAACCATGAGAAAAACATCAGATGAATCCCAGTTGAGTGACATTCTGCAAAATTCATGAGCAGAACCCCTCAAAACTGTCCAGGTCATCAAAACCAAGGAGAGTGAACAACTGTCACGAGCAAGAGGAACTTAGGAGACCTGACAGCTAAATGTAATGTGTATCCCTGTGGGATTCTGGAAGAGAAAAAGGACATTAGGTGAAAACTAAGGAAATCTGGATAAAGTATGGCCGTTAGTTAAGAATCACGTGCTGATATTTGTTCAGTGACTGTGACCAGTGTAACACTCTAGCATAGGACATAGATGGTAGAGGAAACTGGGTGGGCGTGTGGGGGAACTCTCTGTACTATGTCTGCAATTTTTCTGTAAACCTAAAACTGTCGTAAACTAAAATGTGCTTTTGAAAAAGAAAATCAGCCTTCCCTACCTATGTACTGGCTTTGGCTCCGTCCCTGGCTTGAACTGACTCAGAAACAACCTAGAACGGGTCAACCCTGTGTCCCTCCAGGCCCCTCCCCAGGGACAGTCACCGTACTCCCCTCTCCCCCGGCCCTATGTTCACCTCCAAGTCAGTTATCTCCACCCCTTCATGAGATCCTCTGGGTCCCGGTTCCGCTTCTCACTGGCCAGGTCACCCTTCTTCAGGCTCAGCTCAGTTTGACAACTGCCCACTCAACTTCAATGAGGTGCCCGGAACTGAACATGACACTTGCGTGTGGCTGCCCAGGGAAGCCAGGGAAGAGGAGGCCTGTCACCTCCTTCAGTTCATACACGGATATCTCTATTGGTATAGCCCACAGTGACTTCAGTGACTTACTTTGGGGAGCAGCCAGCTCATACTAATATCTCCAATGCAACTTTCCAGTTTTTTTTTCAAGCAGCTCCACTACACTCAACATAAGGAATAACTTTCTGCAAAATTGAAGCTTACTGAAAAAAAAGAAAGAAAGAAAGAAAAGGGTTGCCTCTGGAGATAGCGTTCCAACATTGGAAGTGGCAGCCACAAAGAAAGGGGAGATTTGGTGGGTGGAACTGAAAATGGAGGTTCAATCCAATAATGTTTACAGTCCCAGGGACAAATAACTTAACTGCTCTTGCTTCAGTGTCCTCATCTTTAAAATGGGAATAATGATCCTGAAGCCAACCAAGCACTGTCAAAAAATTTAAAAAAAAATTTAAATAAAATAAAACAAGGATAATGCCTCATAGGGTGTTGGGGATTAAATGAATTAGTGTGTATAAAGGTGCTTGGACCAAGTTTCTGGCACACAATGAATACTATGTAAATGTTTTCTGTTGTTTGCTATTATTTTAATATTTGTTCTGAGGATAGAGACAGTCCAAGAAGAACTTCTACCAGCCTCTGGTAAATCACTCCTGACTCATGGGTCCCTTTTGGACCCCTGCTCTGCCAGCACTCTGGTGTCCTCTCCTGATTTTATGTTGTCTGCTCATTTGCTCAGTAAGCCTGTCAGTGTCACCTTCTGATTCATCTATGTGCATGTTGAATAGAAGGTGACAGAGGGCAGAGCCTGGTGGCAAGTGTGATGGGTGATAAGGCCAGGTCTCCTACCAGCTGGGCTGGTGTCATGCCAAGTCGAATGAAACACCCTCCATCTCTGGGCACCAGATTAGTCTTACCACAAATCATGACAAGTGCCTTACACATGCTAATGACCAACTTCCTTTGGTTTTAAAGTCCGATCATTTCAGGACCATCAAGGTAAGTGATGGGCTCTAACTATTGAAAAAGAAGTTAGAGGTGCTGGCACTTGAACTTAATTAGACACCTGTGCTCTTTGTATGGCCCGATAAGGTCAGGCAAATACATTCAGCGTTAATAACATCATCAGCGCCGTGTGGTCGGCAAGCCTTGCCAAAGTCGATACGTCAAATTTTTGTGGCTCAGAACATGTGTCTTCTATTCACACTCAAGCTTGTCTCTTACATGCCAACAGCTGGTGCCACATCTGGAAAGCCTGTTTCTGCTATGGCTTCTTGTCTCCTGTGAGTGTTTTATGGGACACCCCCAACCTCCATCCTTGTAAGAGGAAAGGGCTCACTCATTCATTCTCTGAAGGTCTGTCAAGAGGCAGCCCCTGTGCACTGGCTGCAGGGGACCTGGGTGAATGAAGACAAACTCACGCTCCAGGGCAGCAGCCCTCAAACGTTAGTGTGCAGAACAGCTGTGGGGTAGTGGGTGCTTAGGAAGGAGGCCCCACCCCAAGCCTGCTGTGTTAGAATAGGGGGGAGGGGGCATGGCCTGGGGCTCTGCCTTTCTCTCCTGCTCCCTATGTGATTCTGACACAGGTGATCTGAGCACCACACCCCAGGAAATACTCATCAAAGGGCTTTTAGGCACCCCACCTATAAGCCACCCAGCATAATGCACCGGATTAGCATAACCAGCAAGAAGTTCATTCTGTCTTGCATTAGAATCAGAGAGGGTTTAGACAACTGTCAGTTCTCCGGGTAGGAGAAGAGGGAAAGGGCGTGCTGGAAAGAGGGAACGGCGCAGGCTAGAACCTGGAGGTGTGGTAGTGGGAAGAGTGGAAAGGACACTGGGGTCTGATTTTGAAAGGGATACGTGTAAGGCATGAGCCTTGGAGACAAGCAAACCTGGATTTGAACTCCAGCTCACCCCTCGCTACCTGTATGTCCTTAGGCAAGTTCTGTACCTCTCTGAGCCTCAGTTTCCTCTTCTGTAAAGGGCAACTACCTACATCCACCTGTCAGGGCTGAGAGGTTAAATAAATTAATAAATATCAGCACTGTTTACCAAAGTGCCTGGAGTGAGGTAGCTGCTCCAAAAATTATAACTACTAATAACACTAATGCTAATAGTGGAATCTGTGCATACATTAAAGAAAAAGAACAAACAAATAGTACTAACAAGCAATAACAATCAGATAAATATTATTCTATCTTTCTGAGGAGTTTCTACTTTTTTATAGGCCTCAAGTAGCTATCAACATTTTTAGAGCAGATGTCATATTGCATTTAGTCAGTCAATAAATATTTATTGCGCACCTACTATGTGCCGGGCTGTGCCAGGCCCTGAAGCTGGTTGGGTTTGTGTTTGAGGGGGCTCTGGAGGCAGGATGGGGATGCACTGGAGGCAGGAGACCATTACAAACTGTCGCAATGGTCAGAGCTGGCCGGTGGTTCTCAAAACTGAACATGCGTCAGAACCACCTGCAGGCCTTGTTCAAAGCACAGGTTGCTGGGCCTCATCCTCAGGGTTTCTGATTCAAGAGGTCTGGGGCAGGGCCTGAGAATGTGCATTTTTAACAGGCTCCCAGGTGGTGCTGCACATGCCATGGGGCTCACTTTGAGAACCACAGTCCACACAAAAGAAAAGGGCACGCAGACAAGAAAGACACAGGCACCAAGGAGTGCACCATGGCGGTGGCGCTTTAGGGGTGGAATGGACAGGAAACAGTGACCACAAGGGATGCTGGGGCCAGGCCACCTCTGAGTCTGGCCTCAAGGTTTGCTTGTGCCTGGATGTCCCATATACCTTTGGGGTCCTGTGAACCCACCCACTTTGGAGAAGAGCAGGTGCTGCCGTTGCGTGGGCCTGGCTGTACCTTTGGAACCTTTAGTCCTGTCCTCCCAGCTGAGGCTGGGTTTCTCAGTGTGGTCTCTTTTATCTCTGTGTATGTCTGTATATGTTCAAGGGAGAAGCTTTTTTTTTTTTTTTTGCTATTCTATTCCTCCCGGGATGTTGATGCCACTGAGATGCGCGGGTACCGTTCCGCAAGAGTGCCCGAGGTGTGTATTGAATTTCGGTCCCAGATCATTTAATGCGTGGTGACAGAGGGAGAGGATGTCGTTTGGATTCATGTGGAACTCTCCGCCTTTTCTATTTTCTGTACCGAAAGACTGCAGAGCCTCGCTCAGCAGCCAGCCCCTGAACTCCCCGCCTGCAAGGACCTCGTGGCATCGGAAGCCCCGGTCCCCACGGCATTACCAAAGCTCCTGTGAAACCCAGTGGAAAATTGGAACGTTTGTGCAGGTCTTCAGAGCATCTGTTTCATTTACAGCTCCCCACAACTCGAGTTGTTACTGAATTAAACATCGAAACAAACAACAATCAATAGCCTAATAATATTATGTTCTGAAATGTGTTCTTTAATAACGACCGTGAAGCTCTTGGAGGGAGGCACGCGTGTGTGTGCACTAAACGGAGATCTGCGTTAATTCCTTCACAGCTGCTGGTTTTGAAAAATGGTTCTGGGTGCTTCTTACTGATGCAGAGTGTCCTGTTTTCTGTGGATCAGAAACTTCTCCCAGGTAGTTGGCTGTGATCTCACCCCTTGTAGTCTTGTTCAGGAAGGCTGCTTCCGATCTGCAATCCTTCTCCTCCTTCTCCTGGCCTAGAGTGTTGAGTTAGAAACCGGACAGCTTGTCCCAGCCCCAAACCATGTGACCCGAGGCCAGTACCCAGACAGGCACTGGGGGAAGACGGCGAACCGTAAGCACAGAGGCTGCGCATCTCGGAGCAGGGATTTTTTTGGCTCCTGAATACAGTGATGTTCCATGGATTTCTGAAGGTTAAACACATGAAAACTGTCTTCTGGGATCTTGTGTTCCAAAAGGGACACCACCAAAGAGGGTAGACGTAAAGATGACACAAGCACCAAGTACATATGGAAATTAACCAGTTACCATTAAAATTAGATGCCAGCCTGGGGTAGGTGCTTATCATAGGGGAAGGTGTGAGAACAATGCCTGGGACATTGGGTGTCTGTGCTTAAATGGAGTCAGAATTCTCTTCCTTAGCCATCATCTCCCTAAAGGGAGGAAGTACTAGGAAAGGTGCATTTTGGCTTTAGGGTTTAGGATTTTAAGGCCCTAGAGAAGTTAATGACTTCTCCGAGATCCTATGTCTTAGTTGGTCTCCTCCATGTTCACCCGCCGAGTCCCCCCCCTCCTTTCCCTCTGACCCACCATCCAGACTGATAATTTATGTTTTCTAATATCATTGACATATTTTGGTTGATTTTTGAAAAAAAAGGTTTGTTGGAAAATTATAAAGATATACAAAAGTAGGCAGAATAGTGTAATGAATGCCCTGTCATTTGGGTGGGTTTTTCGTGACTTTTCCCCCCTAATTATTGATGTCCTGGAATGCAGTGCTGTTATACTTATGTTTGAAGTAACACCGGAGGGGAAAAAAGACAGGTTGTTTTGGGGGGTGGAATATAATCTTGCAAGTGAGAGAAAGAAGGTGGAAGTTACAACTTCTGTTGACTTCCATCTTCTCCATGCAGGGCCTTCAAACATGAGCAGGTAGAACCAGTAATCTACCAAGGGAACTGCAGCCTAAGGCAGGTGAGGTGCACGTTTATTGAGTATCTAGTATATGTCTGGGCGTCTGACATAAAATTACAAGACAAGGTGCAGTGATGCTCTTAATGACACACGGTGATCTGGAAAATGGCGCAGTCAAGGAAGAGAACAAGAAAATTATTTCAAACATGAAAAAAAGAGAGTGGATCTGAAAATTAAAGAACAGTAAGTTCAAACAAATGGCTTATACATTTTTAGGACTTGGCGTGGTGACCATCAAGAACAAGCATTGGCTGCCTAAGAATAATCTACACACAACTATCCTCGTTCCCTTGCAAGGAGGCATTTGGCTGGTGGATTGTCAGAATGCTGTAGACATCGTTTATTTTTATTTTAGCAAAGCAGTTAACAGTCTCCCCACACATTATCACAACGAATATGTTGACCCATAAGCCATATGATCATTCTCTTAACTAGAATCACGCCCCGAAGTTTGATTCCAGAGCTGGAAGAAAGGCTCTGTCCTGGGCCCCTGCCTCATTGGACTCATTTTTATCAATCACTCCACTAAAGACTTGGAAGGCAGCTAATCAGAATTGTAAATGGCAAACCAAGACCAGAGATGGAATAATGATTCGACATTTGGAGAGAAAATGATTTATTATGTAAGCAGTTACTTTATCTTAGATACACACTTGTGTGTACAGAGAGACCATCATGGAAACATGTGCTATATATATACACATGCTTATGTATGTATGTAGGCACGTGTCCTTCGCTTTCCAAGTGGTACTCAGTTTGACTTAAAGGAGACTAGTATTTATAGGATGGTCTCTCTTTGCCGTAGAGAAAGGTACAAATATGCAATGCTGCTGACAATAAGAGCTACAATTTAGTGAGTATCTACTATGTGCCAAACAGTGAAGCAGGCTGTGCAGAAAAGAGTTGCAGCAGACCTGAGTCTGCTAGCCTCGGAGAGACCTGCTCGAAAGGTCGGCCTCTGGCTAATGTCTGGGAACTTGGACTTGGGGAGGGTCCCCAGAACTGATGTTCATTCTGAATACCTGCTTTCCTTCTGGGAGATGGGAATTTTGGTACATGCTAAGCAGAGGGTGGCCTACAAGGCCAGCCACCCAGTAAAAATCCAGGGCACTGAGTCTCTAATGAGGTTTCCTGGTAGACAGACAACATTTCACACGTGTTGTCACTACCTGTGGCAGGGGGAGTTAAACGCTGTCTGTGTGACTGAACTGGGGGAGAACCCAGGGAAGCTTGTGCCTGGTTACCTCCGAACTTCCCCCCCACATGCCTTTTCCCTTTGCCTATTTTGCTTTGTGTCTTTTCACAGGAATAAAGCTTAGCCATGAGTGTGATTATGTGCTGGGTCTTGTGTGCCCTCCCAGTGAATCACTGAGCCTGGGGGTGGTCTTAGGACCCCTGATCCGCAGCATGTGACACTCATCATATCATGTACTCCTTATAGCAATTCTGCACTTATTACTGCTAACTCGCGGACCCAGGACTTGAGCCCTGCTCTGACTCTGAAGACTGGCTTGTCCCACGGAGGCACACAGTGGCCCGCAGCTCCTTAATACTTGCTGCCTTGCAGGCCTGACACCTGAGTGGAGAGTCCTCAGATCTCCAGGCCCCCTACTCTCATCTCAGTGTCTTCGGGATGAGCAGATGACCTTGCAGAGCAGGGGCAGGGGGCGGCCTCTACTTTTTAGGGCCCACGGAGTTTACCCCTGTAGTTTCGCCCAACGGATTCTCTCTGCCCCTCCTTCCTGTGAGCTGCCCCCTGGGAGAGAAGGTGGCTGTGATTTCTGGCAAAGGTGGTGCTCGGGCTAACCGGGGGTTGAGGACTAATGTTGGCTGCAGCCCCATCCCGCTGGGTGGCCACCAGCCAATCACCCCTTCCTTTTCCTGTCACATGAAAAAGGTCATGCTCCAAAACCCATAGAAAGCACAACACCGAGAATGGACCCCATTGTCCACTATGGACTCCAGGTGACAAGGAGGTGACAGTGTGGGTTCATCATGGTGACAAATGTACTGC
Organism: Cheirogaleus medius; assembly: GCA_008086735.1. Taxonomy (NCBI): domain Eukaryota; kingdom Metazoa; phylum Chordata; class Mammalia; order Primates; family Cheirogaleidae; genus Cheirogaleus; species Cheirogaleus medius. The sequence goes on from VBSM01003143.1 coordinate 18,821,271, forward strand.
TAAGGTGTGGGATGCCAATGGCAGGGGTGGGGAGCAGGGGATGTGGGAACTCTCTGTTCTTTCTGCTCAATTTTGCTGTGAACTTTAAACTGCTGTTTTAAAAAAAAAAACCAAAAAACAAGGACACGCAATAGCTCTCCGAGTGTGGTGCAGGATATGGATTAGGGCAGCCAGAGACGGCCACTTTCTGAAAGGCGTGACTAATTTCTAACATTCCCCACTGCTATCTCCATTAAACGCCCTGAAATGTCTTTGAGAGAGAAGAAATTGTCCCTTTCTTTTGCCAACTGGCAGGTGATGCCCCATCCTCTCCCCAGCCTGAGAGGGCACAGAATGCCCAGCTCTCTGTTGTTAAACTGCTTCCTTCACCTACGGAGCCCTGGGGCTGCGGGAGCCAGTTTATCATGCAATTACCCTTTTTATGAGTATCCTGTTTCCAGTAGCCCCCACTTTTCTGCCAGGGCTGTGACAAGACCCTGGCTGGGGTGAAAGAAGGCAAAAAAGGAAGAGGCTGCACCCCCTTTGCAGCCCTGGGGGTGGTCCAGGGACTGGAGGAGGAGGACCTCATAGGACCTGCCCCAGCCACTGCCAAATTCAAACCTACATCTGAGTGACACAGGAAGTGGCGAGAGGTTGGGATATGCGATAATGAATGTCAGCGCCGCTTCCTGTTTCTAAGCCCGTCACTCACCATCTTCTCTCCCCCATTCCCCACTCAGCGTGTTTTTGGCATTAACATACACTTTAAGCCCAAACTCCTGGGGGTGGAGAGGCCATTGCATTCTAATAGGATAAACAGACAATGCAAGGGGACAATCCCCACTGCATCCCAAATGCATCCACCTTCAGAGGATGAAGTGCAAGGAACAGCCAGGAAGAAAACTATGTTATTGAACACGCCTCTAGCAAATCACTGAACCTTGTTGAGCCTTTGTTTTCTCATCAGTAGAACAGAGGTACCAATGGTTCCTACCTTACAGAGTGTGAGGATTAAGTGAGACAGTTCAGCTAACCTGCACAAGGAAAGTGTGCTCCTTTATGATCACTCACTTCCTTTCTCTGCCGCCCCCTCTGCACTCAGTTCTGTTACCTGTCTCTCCCCATTCTAGGAAGTCTACCTTCACCCCCTGCAGAGAGACGCCAATGCAGACACACCCTTGTCCCAATGTCCTTTTAAGCATTATCGTCTCCTCCCCAAAGAGATACCTCTTCTCTTGAATAAGTGCCCAGCCTCTCAGTGTGTACGATCCAGAGTTCTCCCTGCCCCTGACACCTCCATCTGAGATCACTATTGTCACCCTGGCACATCACTATGCCTCGAGGGCAGCAGTCTAGGTCTATATGAGTGTTTGTTCCTCTGGCAAACCTATCATCGTAGAAACGACGATTTAGAGGAAAAGAAGGTCCAAAGAAATTTTAGTTCATTTGTTTGTTTGTGTTTTGGTGGTGGTGGTGGTGGGTTGTTTGTTTTGTTTTGCTTTGCTTTGCTAAATTGCCACTCTTAGTGAATATAACAGTTTATTTTTAATGATAAGGATAAGATCCTGTTAAAAATAAAGATGCCCAAGAGCAGGCAGTGTGCATTCTGAAGAACAGATCCGAGAGTGGGATCAGGAGCTGGATTGAGAGCACAGCTTCCAGAAACTTACCAGGATCCCAGTCTGAGCCATGCGCCAGTGCTTTATAGCAAGTGACCTTTGCGAAGTCACTTGAGCTCCTGTGCCTCATCTGTACAAAGGGATAATAGGTTTATTTGGGGGGACATGAGAACATGCATATAAAGTTCTCAGCCCACGCCTGGCAGGCAGTAAGCAGTCACTACATGCCAAGCTGTCATTATGATGCGTTCTAAAATGCAGTCGGAACCTGTGCTCAAAGCAGCTGCTTCGGCATCGATGGAAGAGCCTGGTGTCGGTCAACCTCCTGGAACTCGAGTGTTTCGTCCAATCAGATGTAGTCGTAGGTCCTTAACAGAAGTAGGAATGCTTCCCTTTGCCACTTACGTGGCCCCTTACTGTGAGTTGTGCTTGGCCGCTTAGGTGTCACTTGCCCACTACAAGGTCATCTAGAAGCCAATAGATGTTGGTAAATAAATCATTGTGATTATCAAAAATATCAAGAGAGCCCCCCATCTCCCTGTGGGGCCCAGCCTTTGCAAATTTAACCATCATAGCCTTTCAGAAACTCCTATCTAAGGCAGTGGCTGCACTTTGGAATTTATTACCACGCACCCTTGCATGTGACAGGGACCCTTTGGGCACAGTGTGGATGACAGTGCCCTCATATATGAGCCAGGAAAAGCATGTCATTGCCCCACGGCGACCAGCCATCTCCTCTGGAAGCTCTAGTGAGAGAAACACGGCGACCCACCTGTCCGGATAAACGTTTTTACTTTGAAGAAGTACCAGATTGAGTACCCAGGGGACAGAGCAGTAGGGCCACACACGAGCCAATGAAGATAACAATGACAATGATAGTTCTTCTTTCTTGAATCTCTTTAGGCAGTTACCTGTGCATTATCTCATTCAGTTCTCACAAGAGCCCTTAAAGGTAGATGCTGTTATTATTTCCATTACACGGGTGAGAGGCATGATGCTCAGAGAGGTTAGGTAACTTGCCTAAGGACACAGAGCAGGGAAAAGATAGGAGATTTGAGCCCAGGTGTGTCTGACTGCAGAAATGGGGCTCCTGACCTGGGCTCCTGCACAAGCGGCGAAAAGCAGTGCCAGGTAGAGTCCGGCTTTCGGGCTGTATCTTCCCAGTTGTGACCCTTTGGAACAAAAGGAAAATCTTATGTAGCACCCTAACACAGAAGTCAGATCCGAGCGGAACTGCTGGGCTGGAGGGAGCCAGCGCCCAGTGCCCTTCTCATTCTCCTGTCTTCCCCTCGGGGCCCTTGGGAAGCTCTGCTGAAGCTGAAGGAGAGTGGACTTCAGAGCTTCTGTTTTCTCTTTATGAAAGAGAATGTAAATATCATCAGCTCAGTCAATTACAGAGCAGTTGGGAAGATTGAATGGGTTAATGCATATGAAGGGTCTAGGATACTCTCCAGCTACTACTAATGTGCTAACTGGTACCTTTTATGGGGAAATCAGTGTTAATCCAGAGCGAGGTGTAGTGGTTGAATGGTGGCCTCCTAAAAGATATATCCTAATCCCTGGAACCTGTGAACATTACCTTACATGACAGAAGCTGTGATAAAGTTTAAGATCTTGAGAAGAGTTTATCTTGAAGCAATGCAGCCACAAGCCAAGCAAGGCCGGAGCTACCAGAACAACAGACAAGGAAGCAATCTCCCCCGAGCCCCCAGGCGAGCGTGACCTTGTTGAAACCTTGATTTCAGACTTCCGGCCCCTGTACTGTGAGAAGATAAATGTCTGTGTTAGGCCACCCAGGTTGCAGTACTTTGTTATGGTAGCCCTAGGGGACTAACATGGGATCGTCACCCCAGTGTGGCCCCGGCTCATGCACCATATCTGGGAATTGTTTCACCCAAACATGATGGCGTGGGGCAGGTGCCAGAATCCTTGGGATCATGCGTGAGAGGCGCCCCCTGCATTCCTGCACTCGGGCAGGTAGGCTCGGGCAGCAATCCTCTCCACCCTTGCAAGGCCCTTCAAAGGGCAGAATCTGGGTCGCTGCTCCAGTTTCCGATTTCCTCCTGAACCTGGGCTCCAGCGATCACAATGTCGAGCCAGTTATTTGTAATACCCAGATTGTCACTCCTGACAACGGGCCTGCATTTATCTGTTGAGTCTAATGATCGTGCAGACGGGAGCTTTATTTGTGCTGTCAGTGTGGCACTTTATCATCATCTACATTTAGACCTGGGGTGGGGGGGCTTTCGAGACGAGCAGTAATGCCTCTTGCTATGTGTCCTCTCCCCTCATCTCACTTCAACATTATTAGCCCTTCCCGGGAAAGTGGTGCTGAGCCAAGTTGGGTCTGTGTTGCCTCCAAATGACCAACAGACCTGTGCAGACTGGGGTCCAGCGTGGTCTTACCACATTCCTCAGCTACCGAGAGGTTCTCCCCAGGATGACCCCACAGCAGCCAAGCCATAGAGACTTCTCCACGACAGCCATCTGGCATCAATTTTTCACCTACACCTCCCGAGAATCTGCCAGAGCCACAAAGTAAAGAAGCAATAACTCTTTTTTTTTGTTTTGGCCACCCCACCTGCTGAGGGGGTATCACATGCTATTTCTGCACTCACTGGTATAATCTGGAGAAAGCTTTGCCAAAAGGAATCCCTGGTCTAGTTAAAATAGTATGTTAGCTCATGAATAGAAGAAAAATAAGGCATTATGGTTGGGTAAAAAGAAATTAGAATTTAGAATTAAGGGAACCAAATTCAAAGCCCAGCCTCCACTTTCTAGCTGAGGGACTTGGGCACGGGACTAACCTCTGGCCTTAGTTTCTCATTTAAAGGTTGGGGGATAAATAACGATTCCACCGCATTGATCAGAGGGTTAAGTCATCAATGTGAGTAAACCATAAAGCCCTATGCGCCTGCATATGCAGGTGACAGGGAAGGGAATGCCTTGCCCCTCTTTGGTTCTGTGTTTTGAGTCCTGAGGTCAGGGCCAGGTTAGCCCAACATAGACACCGTCCCACTGAAGGACCTCTGTCTAGGGCCTCCTGGCCGTTTATACAGGCTGCGAATCAACAGAGACCTCCAGCCAGACTCCTATCACACCTTGTTCCATCTCTGCTTGTTGTACATTGAATTTCAAAAGATGCTGGCTGGTTTCTCTTATCTCCAAAAGTGAATGTTATGGTTCGCATCTCTCTTTCTGAAAGAACCAAATGCACACATCAAAAGGAAAAGAAGAAAGCTCATCCTGCCATCCCAAAGGACTGAGCATTTGCAGATGCCTAGGCTGATCTGACCCTTTTCTGACCTGTGTGTTGGAAACTGGACTTGGCAGAGCTGCAGGGGGCTGGGCCTGACTGGCCTTCGGAAGGGATGGCGGGTGCAAGGAGCAAGGGAAAGGTCTGTAGGAAAAGGCTGATGAAATAAATCTCTGGTTTCCTGTCTGCTCTGAGCAGGACGCTAGAATGGCTGAGCCCAGTGGCTTAAAAAAGAATGCCTCGTTCCTTGGTTGGGAATCTACCCAGCTCCAGAGAACTGGGAAGGATGAGGACAATGTGTTCGCTGTTCTCTACCCTCAGGGAGGACATATATTCACAAGTGTGGAAGGGAGAATTATATGCATTGTGAATTGTAAATTAATCAATAATACAATCCTTCTAGGCATTCATTCCACAGCTCGTTCTCTGCATGTTCAACTGCAGTGGTGTTGTTACAAACCCCTAAATGGCAGGCATGAGATTTATCCAAGTCCTTTTGTACTGGACCTAGAACACCCTGTGTCATCTGGTCCTTAATGCATCTTGGTGAGATTAGAAGGACCCGGGACAGGTCTCACATTGTGGCAAACATAAACCCCGCCCCCAGGAGTTTGTTTGGAATGCTGATTCCTGGGCTCCACTTCTAGCAATTCTGCTTCAGTAGGTCTGGGGGATGCTGCAGACTTTGCATTTTTACCAAGCTTTCCAGATGTTTTCATTATAATTGGTCTACAGGCTACTCTTTGAGTCACACAGATCCAGACCAGCCTTTCTGAAACATTAATGTGCATCCCAGGGTATCTTGTGAAAGTGGAGATTCTGATTCAGGGGTCTGGAGTGGGTCCCAAAATTTTGCATTTTTAAACATGCTCCCAAGTGATGCCGTTGCCACGGGTCCCCACGCCACACTTTGAGTAGCAAGAATCTACCTGCTATTGTTTTCCTGCAATCGGGATATACCAGCTCTAGCAGGGGCTTTGTTCTAGATGGATGATTCAAACCATAAAATGTCTGCTTACCTAATATCTTAGATTATAGTCATGTACTTTTCATTTGTAATTAAAATAACTGTTTATCTTAACTGCCAGTCAGGTAGGAAATTTTTACACAGCAAGCACTTTAAAGAAATAAATATCTAAGTACGATTTGCTACTTTCTCACCCATACTTAACACCCAACATTTTTCTATTCCTAAACTTTAATGCACATTTGCTCCAACAGCCGGATTGTGATGAGTGTTAATGCTTGGCTCAGGGAACTCAAGCCAGCTCGGCAACAAAGACCCCTCTAAATGACCGCCTTTAGTAGTTGGCAGCTTTGTATTTTCTTAAAGCAAGAGTCTCTTCTAGGACTGTTTTCTTCAAATCAAAATGAAGAGTCTAATCTATCAGTTAACACTCCATAGCAACTGGAGGGCTTTCGCTGCTTCCTCCAGCTATTATTTCTCAAGACACAATCAGGTGTGCCCCCATTAGCTGCAGCAGGAGAGAGAAAACTAGAAGGAACTTGATTTTCCCACTGTAATGGGCTAGCCAGAGAGAGCAGGGAGTGGCCCGTGCACGTGCTCAGGTGTGGACGGCGCATGTGGGGACCCAGGGGAGCAAAGGGAGACAGGCACGGGGGACTCGAACACTGACTTGTATTAGGAATTCCAAGCAGATAGACATTATGAAGAGGGGCCAGCCACCCAGCTAAAAGCAGCTAGCCACCCAGCTAGCCTCTCAGTTGCTGTTCCAACTTCTCCTTCCTCACACCATGACCTCCACACCCTCCTCTCAGCTGAGAACCGTGCCCCTTATTTTCCTCCGAGGATACCCAAGTCTCAGGGCATCACTTTCGAGTTGCTCTCTTCCACCTCATCCTATTTTCTTGCCCATCCTAGCTTCCTGTCCTCTTAATTCCAGGCCTAACCCTCTGTCTGGTTGGACAGAGCCCTGGGCTAGAAGGTTGGTGGCCTTTTTTGATCTGAAATGGCCTTTATGTTCCCCTATGAGCTGTGACCACAGGAGCCTACCTGGGCCTTGTCTTTGCATGACAGCTGTTTGCTCTCTGCTGCTCACCAGGGCCTGTGACCTGTGTCTACCAACCTGCGTCTCCTTGCTTGTCCAACCAGGCCAGGCTGGCTTAGAGCAGCCTCCCATACATCTCCAGTCCAAGCCTGGACTTCCTCCCTGCTGGAGAAAACCACAGCTGCCTGGGGACCAGGCACTCTACAAATGCATCTCCTCTCCCTGTGGCAGGGCAATCCTGCCACTCAGTAGGCCTATCATTCAGCTTCTGTTGAGTTGCATGGAAGAGCTAGGGCTCCCCGAGGTCCCAGGCAGCTGCCTCTGCTGCAGACAACAGCCGTATACCGTGTATGTATGCGCACGCATGTGTGTGTGTGTATGTGTGTGCGCAAAACCTATAGCTGTGTCATGGTTTACATATATTAACCTCATTTGACCTTGTAGAGCAAATAGGATTAGCCCCACTTTATAGATGAGGAAACTGAATCCTAGCAACTATAAGCAGGTTCCTTTATCAAACATGTGTAAGGGGCTAGAAGAATAAAATATAGTCCAGAACTCCGTGGAGCTCACAGGCTTCTGTGCTCAAGGCTACGTAGGTAATAATAATTCATTCTTTCAAAAATATTTATGGAGTTCCCATTGTGTGTCAGGCACTGAGTGTGTAAGGGAGAAGACAGACATCTAGCACGTGTTTATTGAGCATTTGCTCTGTGCCAACCACTGTATTAACTCCTTTGCAGATGTTATCTTAATCCTTGGCACCCTCATGGCATGGGAGCGGATGTCGGCATCCTCATTCACACGTGAGGAAACTGAGGCTTGGACCGGTTGGGTGCCTTGTCCGAGGGCAGAGTCGCAGAGCAGGAATGTGCTCTCTGGCGATCTGAGTCTGGCCGGAGAGCCTCACCCCAGAGCTATCCTGCCTCTCAGCCTTCATGTTCTGACTCTAAGCCCAGTGCTCTCTCTGCCACTCCGTGTTGCCCCTGCAGGGCCCACCTCACTGTGGAGAGCAGATGCTTCTGCCACCTTTACCCAGCCACTCCCAGGGCCGAGGGCAGGTGGCCCCTGTCCTGGGTCCCAAGACCCTAAACTCCTGCCCCAGATTCTGTCCAACCTGCCCAGGGTTCGGGTCCCTGAGGCTGCCCTGCCTGTGCACTACCTCTGCCCCGGCCCTGTTGGCCAGGTCGCTCCCTGTCCCCCCAGCACAGGTGCAGGGCCTGTCCCCTCCTGGTGCAGGGCCTCTCTCCTCCGTGGGATCAGCTCCCAGCACCTGCCCCCTGCAGCTCACATTCCTCGAGCTGTACTGGCTTCACCCTCTGATCCTGCGTGCCCCATCTGTCACAGTCGATGGCCGTGGTAAAGCCTCTCTGGCTGTTCCAACTTCCTTCTCAAGCCGTGACCACTGCACCCTCTCAGCTGAGAACCTCACCCCTTACTTACCTCTGGGGAGAGCCGGGTCTCTGGGCATCACTTTCGAGTCACTCTTTTCTGCATTGTCCTATCTTCTTGCCCATCCTGGCTTCCTGTCCTCTTAAGTCCAGGCCTAGCCTGTCGGCTGGTACATCACGCCCCGTTCCCTCCACCTCCTACGCATCTTGCCGGTGCCCTCAGAATCCACTGCCCCATTGGGCTTTTCCTCATGCCCACAGGCCTCAGAGCTCGGTGAAACCCTCACTGAACCCCGTGTCCGCTGCCCATATTCCAGGCCTTTCTGAGCCCTTTTCGTCCTCAGTGAGTCATCCACACGGCGGCCCCGTCCCCCTCGCCCCCCGACATGCCTCAGTCTAGCCGCCCTCTCCTCTCTAAGGAGACAGCCTCCTCGGAGGTCATCGGTGGCCTCCAAATTGCCAGATCCACCTGCTGCCTCCAGTGCTTGGCGTTTTTGACCCCTCAAAGGCGTTTGACACTGTTGACCATGCCTCTCTTTTTAACCCTTGCTTTCCTGATTTCCTTTTTAACCCTTGCTTTTCTGGGCTTTCTTGTCTTAGGAGTCATTTGCTTGTAAGGAACAGAAACCTACTTGAGTTAGCTCAGAAGAGCCGTTTGGAATAACTCAGGGGAATGTCACAGAATCCAATTTCCATTACTGTGCACAATTGTTTCAGTTCTCTTCTTTGGCCAGTCCTTCATGCACACAGCCAACAGCGCTCTCCAAAACAGTGCGTCGATACACTAGTGCACCCCGCTCAGATTCCGCCAGTGGGCCCCCCCTTCCTACACATGCAGTCTGCAGCCTTAGTCTACATGCCACGTCTCCCACGGTCCTAGCTGCTGTGTATCCCCCCAGTCTGCCTTCCACTGTTTCCCACCACTGTCCAATACACGTTTCTGTGCTGTCCGGCTAGGCTACCCCCATTCATTCCCTAAACGTACTTTTCTGGTCCCTCCTCACACCATTGCTTTTATTAATGTCTGACCGGTACATCTCTTACTAAAATCCTATACCTCCTTCAAGTTCAAAATCAAATAAACCTTCTTTATGAAGGCTTTACCTTGGCAAAAGTGACCTCTCTCTCCTCTGAAAGCTTAGGATTGGGGCCACTCCTTATTAGCCCAACTAGGCTGGAGACTCTCTACGTCACCATGTGTATCCATGATAGTACCTAGCCGTGTGCCAGCCTAGAAATGGGATCCCAGAGAGTGGAATGAAGTCAATGACTGCCCTATCATTTTTTACTCTTAAAGAAGAATGAGGCCAGGCACAGTGGCTCATGCCTGTAATCCTAGCACTCTGTGGCTGAGGCAGGAGGATCGCTTGAGGCTAGGAGTTCAAGACCAGCCTGAGCAAGAGCAAGATCCCATTTCTACAAAAAAAGTAGAAAAATTAGCTGGGCATTGTGGCACACACCTGTAGTCCCAGCTACTTGAGAGGCTGAGACAGGAGGATTCCTTGAACCCATGAGTTAGAGGTTGCAGTGAGCTATGATGACACCACTGCACTCTAGCCTGGGCAACAGAGT